>VFFE01008050.1:2653047-2824538 GCA_008921705.1 Burhinus oedicnemus
GGGGGGGGGGCGGGTAGGAAGGAATTAAAAGAAAGGAATTTCAGCATATAGAAATGCTACTAACTCTTCCTTGTGGGAAAAAAGAATAATCCTGCTTCAGGTCAATGAGCCTGAATTCTTAAGTAAAGCATACCATTAGATTTATCTTTTGCTATGTTTCTTTTCTCCCCTTAATAGACAATAGCAAGTCATCTCTGGACAGCTGGTGGAGTTACAGGATTCAGATAAACACTTCCCAGGTTGCAACCACAGAAGAGCATGACATGAAAAATAAATGAATATAAGAAAAATGTATAATGCTGCTTCTCTGAAGTCTAGCATACTTTTCTCTTCAGAACTTCTTTTTCTTCAAAATAAAATGAGAGTTTGAAACATAATTTTACAGAATATGATTTTAAAATATATTTGACAAACTTTTTTTTTTAATTAAGAAATGTAAATATTTATGCCTTTGGTAGTGCTTGTTGCAAATTGATAATCAGTAGGAGTTTGTCGGTGTTGTACCATTATTCAGGCCCATGGTCTTCAGTTTTCATGAATTTAGGTTGATTGTTGACTCATCGAAGTGGATCTGTCCCACTAGAACTAAATGAAAGAGTGAAATTAGAGCTACTGCTAAACTAGCTTGAGAGTTCTTTGTTTTCTGTTCCTACTTGAACTGTCAAGTATCTCTTCTCTCAGTTTCTATTGTGAGAACCTCACAGTAGAAAAGCTCAAGATATCACTTAGAATTAATAGTTAAGCTACAGCTTTGAGAAAAGAAAGGATAAGTTTAAACACACAAAAATAAAACGTTGTTCTTGAATTACTATTATACATGCTGCATCAAAGATATCCTGATGTAAAAAGGAATGAGTGGTGCTTAATACCAAAAGCACAAATCCAAGTTGGAACTTCAATCACTGGAAAACATTTTTACTGTCTGATTTGTATCCCAGACCTCAGAACGAAATGGGCACAAATGGATATAACATTTATTTAATATATGGTTATGATTTTTTATTGTATATTTTAACATAGGAAGTATATTCAGAGAATGCAGTAATGAATTTAGCATGACAACTTATGCAGAACAGAACCATGTAATTTCTTAATTATCAGCTATCACATTGATTTGGTATCATTCTGAAAAAAATTTAGGTGATGTTTCTTGTATGTGCCTATACATCTTCAGGCAAAGACTCTGTCCCATTTATTTATCAGTAATTTATTCCCTTCTGTCCACCAAAATGTTGAAGCCACTCATTTAATATTATGTAAAAAAAACCCCTTGATTTGAGGTGAATTTTCATTCCATTTTAAACATTAAAATTAATTCAGAATCTAGGGAAACATTCACTTTTAGATAAAACAAGTAGATTTGCTTAATCAATTTCTTTTACTTTCTGTTCCACCCTAAGTTTAGAGAAAAAAAATCCTTTCAAGTATTGCTGGAAACATTTTGTTGTTTTGAGACCCTCCAGTGAACTGAAAAATCCATTATTTGCTCAGCACTTCTCTTCAGCTTTGTTTTTCTGCACAGGTATTTGTATGGGCTGCTAAGCAGAGACCACAGGAGGGCAGGAAGTTAGGATTCTTTTCAACTTGGTCTTACGGTAGCTGAAAATCTGCTTTAGGCTCAAGTTCTTGAAATGGAGTCGTGTCTGTTGTGTTGGAGAATTAAGAAAGCTGACAGTCTTCCCAGCTAATAGCACTAGTTAAGGCTCTCCCACATATTTTTACACTGACTCCAACCAGAAGTTTCTTATTGTCTCGGAAGTCAGCACTTCATTGGAGGTTTTGAGTACTGACACATAGTATTGACAAGAAATCAAAAACATTTAAAAAAAATTGTGTGCCTTGTTGTCTTGTTTCATATATCATTAGGTCCTCTTTCAGGAATCGACAAGGAAGGAAATGAAAAAGAGAATATTATATAAAGGATTAATGCACAGATTTTCAGAGAAAAATAAATCTAGATGGAAAAAAGGGAAATGAGATGAAATTAGATTAAACAGTGTTACATAATGCTAGAAAACTCGAATGTGGAAGTTAATACTGCAGGTGCAAGAACGCAAAGAGAAGAGAGAGGAAAGGTAGGTATGATAAATTAGCAGTCCTGAAGAAATGTTGATAAGAAAGGAAGAGAATGCCTGCAACTACACATACAGCATATTCATTTAGCTGTAGCCTGGGGTAACACAGCCTCCTTTTTTAATCAGTTTTGTTGGTTAATTATGCTGAAGTGACTGCCTAAATACTATGAAAATAAAGCACGTACAAGTATAACCCACTTGCTAATTATCCGTTACTCTGATACTGTCATGTCTTAATTTAAAATTCTGGATACAGCAAAAAAACCTCTTTCTAAAATAGGTCTGACTTACTTGTGGCTGCTAAACTTTTATCATCCTCTTTTTTACTATCAGGCGTCTTTAACATGATAACACACTGGAAAAGAACAAGAGAAGGTAGAATATTATTTAGTTCATGCTGCCATATACCTATGGATGTGCTTATTTACTATGCAAAAAAACCACTGGTAATATGATTTTTTTAGTAACCTTTGCTGTTAATACTTTCCCACCACAGCATGTCTTTTCTATGTCCAAACTGACACTTGTATTTTCCTCTTGAATTCAAGTCATAATCTGAGTCTCTGACAATATGTGCATCCAGATTGTAGATAGATTTGGCAAGAAATAGATACAAATTAAGCAACCTTCCATTTCTCAAAAAAATTCTCATGTTTCTTAGCTGGGGAAACGAAAATGTTTATGCCATTTGAATGGGTATCCTTCAAAAAGTACAGTTTTATAGAAGAAATCTGGCACTGTATAGGGATAATCTAATACACATATGTATGTTAATCTGCATCATGGTACATGTGTGCATGGCACCGAATATGATATATACTATGAGAAGCTCTAATCTGTAAGTGAGAGATTGAAGTGTATGTCTAGAAAGTGAAATGTACATTTCATATTTTCATCTCCTACTGAAATACCTAATTAGTTTGGCCTATTTTAATAAGTTTCAGTGAATTTAGTGGAACTCCTGACATGAAAAAAAAGCCACATATGTAGGAATACGGGTGTATAGATGACTTTTCTCTGTGTCAGCACATTTCATTGAAGTTTTAAAGGCAGAATATACTAGTAGCCTATACAGGTTCACAAACCCTGGTTAAAATACTCTATTTGCTAGTAAATTTTATGAGCTGTCTTTGTGTTTCAATGCTAATGTTATCCACACTAGACTAGAGTAAGCTACCATCAATATGGCAGAAGATATAATAATCACTCCATTTTTCTTGATACGTCTTAGTCAGAAGCAGAATGAAATCGTTGTTGGACTTACCAATAAATCAAAAAGACATGATTTATGACTGCAGTATTTTTTATTTCAAAGATTTTTTAAAAAATGTAAGCAAAGTGATTCCACTGTCACTCATTTACAAACTCTTCTAATACCATTCAGGAAACTATAAACGTGACCCATTATTTATAGATCAATTATAATTTTGTATTAGTGGTAACTCCATTAGTGATAGTGATTACTTTATACTGCACACCTGGATTCTTGGGAATTCTATCCAAAAGATGCAAACACCCTATAGCAGCTGCATATAACAGCTGTTAATCATAAGAAAGCTAAACAGATATAAAATGGGAAACTATATTTTAAAACATGTGAATTATTCAAAGCTTTAAAAGAGACAGTGACTTACCAGCCAAAAATGAGTTTATAGCGTGATGCAGTGGCTGAAAAGAAAGTCAGTCTATAAAATTCTAAACTCAAGTAGGGCAGTACAACTGAGACAATATACCCATTTGTGGCACCAGTTTCTAAAACAGTGGTGAAACAATTGAGAAGTATGCTAAGAATAATGCACTACCTCTACAATCTGCCTCGTGATAAAAGTCTAAGGAGACTGAATTGGAGCCTAACATTTTACTACTCTGCGGTGACAGCACTAAATAGATTACTTTCTTGTTAATTCAGCTCTCCAGCACAATTTTGTCATTAGACTGAACTGCTTTTGGCAAGAAGTTTCAAATTCCACCTGGGGTATTTCACATGCACATCACAAATTACACATCTTTTCTTTTATCATACTGCTCGCCGTGGCTTTTTTGCCATTAATCAGTATGATCAACAAAAATGAGAAGGCTAAATTGGTAATAAAAAGCTTATATAATTATAATCAATTTTACATGTAAATCTTCAGTCTCGCACTCAGTAGGAAGCTAAGAAGATACCTGGAATGTGGTCAATAGGTTTGATAAAACTATGGTTTATGCATCCCTAGTAGCTGAGAACTTTTTTTTTTTTAATTTTAACAAATTTATATTTTAACCCCAAAAGGAAGTCAAACACAACTATACTACAAATAAAATAGCTTAAAAAAATTTCTTCTACTGTGAGGGTTATTAACCACTGGAACATCTTACCCAGGACATGCTGCAGAATTTACACTGGTAAATATTTAAAACACAGATCAGATATTGCATGAAAAGTAAGGGCATGATGCTGTAATTAATTGGTGCACATCTATGACTGGCTTGTGTTATGCAATTGACATGCATCATTTTCCTTTTTGGCATTAAAATTTGTGAATCTATCAAAACTTTCATGCTGTAAAGTAACAGTAGTCAGCTATTTGACTAGAGAATTCTATACTTCCGGAGAAATCAATGAGAGTTGTGATTTACACAGAAGAAACAATGTAAGAATGTTAACATAGAAGAAAAGATCTGGTTTAAACGAGGGAAGCTGTGAGTACAGTACAAAGAGCACGAATCATGACATAATCTGTAGGAAGTGAATCTGAGTGATGGTTAATCAAGGGTACCCACCAGGGTATTTCACACATTACAATCTTGTTTTGTTCCATTTATGGAAGACAGTGAAAGTATGTATCAGGTCATGCTACTCACAGTGGTACTAGCTATGAAACTATGCAAATGAAGCTTAATGAAAAGAGGAACATTAAAAAAAATAAAATTACATTTAACTCCTGTACATTTTGCTTCACTTGGTGTACAGCTACATAGCAGACTACCATGAAATTACCCTGGTGTAGTTTTAAACAAGGCAGCATAGGTTCCACAGAAATCTAGTTTTCATTTGATCTTGGGTTAATTTACCCTTATCAACAAAAAGCAGTATGCATTTCCCTTAAACACATTTCTGTCCGCCAGCTCCCTTTGGAAACTGGGGAAGGGAGACACAGGGAGGCTATTGAAAGATTGAATTTACACACTGAACACATGAGAATACAGCTAGGGGAATCGTCAATCCACCTTACTAAAGCTATTTTTCTAAACTTTCCTTCGTCAGTTAGGCTCCAGAATCAATATTTATGTATTTTTGTTTGATAGGCTTAATATTCAGAAATTCTGAGTCTGTAAAACCCCATTAAAGCTAATGAAAGACAGTTTTAAAACTAATAACTGATTAGAAATTGTTCAAGAACTTTTGTATCCACCTGCTCCATGGAAACTTACTCCATTACATAAAACATCCACTTCAAAAGAACAGCATCGAGAGATGACTGAGGGTATCTTCTGAAATTCCTTAGGAAGCTCAGGGTCTGCGGCCTTTTATGACTAACATTTTCAATTTAAGAGAGCAGTAGTTGCACACAAACAAATACATATTGTTTATTCATACTGTAATCTCAAAAGTAAATTAATAGTTTTTAAGGAAGTTATAGAGCCCCTTATAAATAACTCAGAGTAAAATTCTATTTGGTCCATCATAAATTCTACAGCCTCACCTGCTGGATAGCTAATTTTGTCTCTTTAGTTCCTTTTAGCCCTGTTGTCAAACACAAAATTTAACATGCTAAACTACACTAAAAAGCAAGTTGTTAGTCCTAAACTCAGAAACAAACAATGCAGAAAGGTGATTCGGAGACTTACTAACACGAAATCAGTTTATGTAATGAAAATATAAACTTAATAGAGTTTAGCCATCTTTAAATCTTAGTGAACCTATTGCTATTGCAATATATCAAATATATATATAAACCAAATATTGCTATTGCTCTAGCATGATTAGAATATTATTTCATATGCAACAATGTTTTATTAAACAGTCATTCTAAAAGCATACATGTTAATCTGCTTTAAAAAGATGTTTGATGATAGTAGAAAAAGCCAGTGCTTTTCTGCTACCATTTTTATTTTATTCTGTAGACCTATGCTTTTCCAAAAAAGCAATTTACTCTTTACTTGAGTGCTTTTCCTTATTACAGTTTTATATCTGTAGTTCCTCTGGGAGGAAAAACTAACCTTGATTACAAGAAAAAAGCTGCAAGTCAAAAGACAGCATCACCAACATGTTTAGAATGTAAATCTCAGCATTTCAGGAAAAGCTTTGTTAATTCTGGCAGCCAGTCATTAAAAGCAGAGCTGCACAATGCTCAAGATAACCATATGCCTTATTTTCTGTGAAGGGAACATAATGTCATAGGTTTCTTCTTTCCAATTGTGTGTGGATTTTTGTTCCTCTTTTGTGGAAATGACTGTATTTACAACATCACATTGGGCATCTTCTAATGCCAGATCTCATTCATAACAACATCCCAGGAGATCTGTCTCTTCCTTTGTTCTTTCTCTCCATAACCATTTTGTTAAATACCACTCTTGTGAACTTTCCCTTCCTAGCAACATCTAGGCTTTCTCCAGATCCTCTGGACACTCTCCCATTTGTTTCTCTCCCAGCTGGACCTGGACTCATAAGTACTCTAGCACATGTAATTCTCACATCCAAAATATATCTCATTATGGCTTTTGCATCTGTTTCTTTCCTCCCTTATTTCCCTGTCCTAAAGTATAAAAATCTGGGAAGTTATCAGTTATACCGAAAAATTCACGTGGTTGTTCTTCCACTTCACTTGTTTGTATATACACTTCACTTGTTTATATATATTCAAATAGTTAAATATGAATACATTAAATGTATATATACAACTTTTGAGGAATCAAGTGCTTTAAGCTGTATAAAGTTGTAGATAGCTTGGGCTTGATATCTTACTGATTTACCCCTTATGTAGCAAATTACATCTGTGTGCAGTGACTGCAAAGCGGTGAAAATGACTACTTTTCTGATTTAATGAGGTTTTACATCTTCTTTGTTCTGATATAAATAAATAAAGTAGATCACAACAAAAAGTAGGACATCTGGTGTGGAACCTAACACACAGTTCAGTTAGCAATGGAAGAGGGTGACACAGGCAAAACTGAGATGTGGAAAGTGGGAGGAAGCCATATCCCAGTGTAGTATGAGAAATTGTACCACAGCAACTGTCATGAAAATCTCCTAGAACTATTTCTGAATGACTGCATTTTTTTGATCCATTGTTTTATAGTATTCTGCTCTTAAGCTGTCACATTTTGTTACTCTAACTTGCTTATTCATTTAGATTGGTGTGAAGTGCCCACGGGGCTCACCTGTGGCCTGAATAACAACAGATGTTAAGACAGAAATGTGAATATACACAGCGTGTGTCAATGGCACTTCCAAAACTCTTTGGAGGGTGCTGTTGGGGAGGGTGTTTGCCTGAAACTCAGCAAGTTAAAGAACACGATTACCATCAATCAGATTAAACAGTAGCCAGGAAATCACAAAGAGACATTTGAAACAAAGGATTCAGCTTGAAAAGGGGTATAAAAGAAATATGAATATTTTTTAACAGTGGGGAGAGATCTTGGAGTGGAAGCAGCAGCACTTGCTGCTCCCTACAGGCGTTGCAACCTGTCGATTGGTGTGAAGTGCCTGCCCCTAGGGGCTGGAACACCAAGATGGGGCGCAGCACACAGAAACTCACACTCGGGCTGTGTGAACCTGAACTTGTGGGGTGCTTTCTCACTGGCGTGGGCATCAATGAGGTGTTGGGAGATACACAGGTTGACCCAAAGCTGGAGCACCTGTAGAAAGGGTGTGGAAGTAAGGCAGAGTAACTCTGTGTGTGTGTGTGTGTGTGACAAAAACATTTCAGGATTAGCAATACAAGGATATTGAGAAATTTGTGGGCAAATATTAACATTTCAGAAAAGCCTAGTAAGTGATTTTTCTGTTGCATTGTGGATATTTATCTTGAATCTATAGTTCACTAATTGCTGATTAACTATGTGTCATTAGTAAATCAGTAAGACATTTAGCCTTGGTTTAGTTTAAACTGCCTGAACTAAGCAACGCTGAGAAAACAATAGATTCTGCCAAGTCCAGATAACTTAGACTAACCAAACAGACCACACCAGCCTTCCAGCCTGTTACACACTCACTAGCTTCTTATGGGTAAAAAGGGAAACATGCTGCACATGTGGAGAAAATAATCTGCTCTTAGTTCAACTACTGCTTTCATATCCTAATAAAGATATAACAAACATTTTAGCTCAATTATACTAATGCTCATTGTTTCTATTAATACAGAAATGACTCAGTAATACCCTTAAAACTATTATGTAGGAAAACTTCAGAGTATCTGTCCTTCTGTGGTGTTACATTCACCCTTCCAGGGTCCCTCTGTGCCTTCAGGTCAACAGCACCAGTCTGTCTCAAGAGGAACAGAGCTGTGGGAGGTTGTGATGTATCATAAGCGTACTGAGGTCTTCCCCAGAAGCAGTACAATGGTTGTGGTGGTGGACATCCCTTCCTGTTCACACTTGAATATTTTTGAGACTATTTTTATGTCTTTTCTTACCCTGGCCTGCTTCCTTCACAGTGGTTTCTGTCCCATGTCTAGAAGGTGCACCACAGCCTTCCCCAGCCCCAGGGAAAATGTTTTGCAGTGTTTTCTCCAGCCTTTCCTATCCATGGCCATTACAGGCGTTCAGCTGAGGCCAGGCAAGGGTGCTGTGACCACCAGGTCACCATTGGTGAAAGCTGGCATCCGCTCCGACGCAGGCAACCCCAGACAAGTTCTGAGCCCTGCCCTGGCACCCCAATGCAATGCTGTGGCTTTTTAGTAATAACAGCAGACACCGTATTAGCAGGGCCACCATAGAAAGGGGAAAACTGGTCAGCTACTCCATTGGTTTCATTTTTTCTTTCGCAAAATGGTGTGGATTTGGTGACAATGATATTTATCTAATTTTGTTGCACTATTCTGCTAGAAGCTGCAGAAAAATGTTCCTTATCCCAAATGAACCTTGATATTTAAAATCCGTGAAGCTTCTTAACCAAATGGAAACCAATCCCTTTAGAAGTTTTCTTTCAAACAGGGCACAGGGTCATGAGAATGATTAACAGTGTAAGAGTTAGAATATCGACAATCATTTCCTTGGTGCCCTAATTCCAAACAATATTTTCTTTTATATGGTCTTCTTGTGAAATTTTAGAGTAAGAAATTTCACCCTAAAATAGAAAATATTTTCTTAATATTCCATTGGATGCATTATAACAGAAAATTACAGTTTCAGTAGACCAGCATTTTATGATGAAAAACAAGAGTTTCATGAAAAGTTCTTTGCAACTTCTAGTAAAACTTTTCATACATACATAGGAAACCTTCATGAAGGCACATGCTAACAGAACAAGTGCCAAACTTAGATTTTAGTCTGAAGTGCTAAAAATAAGATTGTCATTTTTCCACACTCTGTTGTTAAAATCTGTCAGTTTACTTATCACCCCTTCCATTTTTTCAATATCTGATCACTTACCAAAATGGGTACAAAATAGCCAGAGAGCAAGTGATTATAAAAGAATACCAGATGTAAACAAGCAGAAATAAGAATGAGGTATCACAGAGCCTTCCCAATAAAAAATTGCACCATAAATCATTAATCCCAATTCGTTCGTAATACATTACATTCCAGTTGAATGCATTCTGTCATGAAGCCTTTACAAGCTAAGCTAATACCATAAATATAAAAATTATACATCATATAAACTACAAAAAAAAAATAATTTCTCTTTAGCTTATTCCTTTGCTTTGATCATATTTACATACAGCAAAAAATATCAAAACAATGAAGTTAATTTTAGTGCAGTTTGACCATTCGCCATATCTTTCCATACGGGCATCAACCCCCAAAATGAACGCGCAAAGACTATTAAAGAAGTTTAGCCACCCAAACTTTTTAATCCACTGCAACTAATTTGAATCAACAAGAACATAAAATGAGCAGATACTGTTTAAAGGAATAGCTATCACTTTATTTGAAGTTCAAAGAAACATCTTTATTAATACCAGTGACCATGACTGAAGCCCAAACTAGTACTAAGATTTGAAATTTCAATGTGAAGTTTCCATCTCATATGGGATAAGTCCTGGTGTTCTACATTAGCTTTCTTGAATCAGGATCTGTTAACTGTTGTTTTCACAAGAAGGTTGTTTTCAAAATACCATAAAAATCAAACGTGGGCTTAACAGCAAGAAGAGCATGTGCAAAGTATAGTGCTGATACTAACATGTTAGATTCTCAGAAGGGAATGTACAAACCTATAGATAGGAGTTATGTTCCTTTTGCGTTAACAAATGGCACAGCCAACACAGACTGCATTCCTTTATTGTCTCTCCACGGTGCCTGACAAACTCAATGCGGAGAGCCATGGAGTCCTACCCTATCCATGTACAGGACTGAAAGTAGTTTTCTGTTAACTCCACATAAAAGAATGGATCTTACCAGCTTGAGCATCATTTTTTTGGCTTTAGCTACTTTCCCTGCACAGCCCAATGCTGTGCTGTGGGACACAGAGTCCACCCAGGATTAAGTCAGGATACTTACTTCTGAAACCTTCACCATTCATTAAATAGTCATGAGCCTATTTACCATTTTAGCCCCCACTCAGTTGTTGGCTTGTTGGTTGTTTTTTTTTTTTAAACAAAGGCTGCCTGCTAAGACCTTCTGGAAAAGACTGATTAGAAGGCTAATCAGTGTGTCAGATGTGATCCCTGAACCACCCTAGCAAAACTCAGCCTGAAAAGCCTCCTTGTCAAAATCAAGACGTTTCCATGTTTCACAAATCAACTCTTTTCTCCAAAAAGCAAAACAAAAGGTTTTTGTGAAAAAGTTCTTAAGCATCCTGAATGTAATTCTGCATAAAAATGTTAAGGTATTGCTGACCGCCATGGAATCCATTTATCTCCCTGCACAGTAATAGCAGCTGGGACATTCTTAATGTAAACAAAAAAAGTTTGAACTGAGATCTTCCAGGAAATATTTTGGAAGATTGATTTAAGTTAAGAGAAGATGCTGAGGTAAATATATATCTTGTGGCTTAAAATAACAGTAAAATTCATTCTTCAGAAGGAATATGCATAGAATATCTACCTATACTGTTTTCACAGCATGAAAGAAATTTCACTTGCTTAAAATCCCAGCATGTAAAGTCTTCGCTAATGATGTTTGGTCAATTTAATTATTTGCTGATATATATTTTAGCAATTATAGATTGTTCTGTGTGATGGCTGTATGAATTTCACTGAGGAGGAAATGTAAGATTGAAAAATATATGAGAATTCTTTACACAGTGTCTCTTCAAAGTCAATCTGCCATCTAAAGAAACCATCCAGGCAAAAAGAAGCACTTCTCATTAATATCACCTAGTTTGCTTAGAAAGAAATCCTAGTGGCTCTGATATTCAGTAGGTACCATTTTTCAAATGCATCCATCTGGAAAAATCCTCATATTCATGTTAATATAATTCTGTTATTCTATTCTGTTATTCAACATACTGTAAGGAAGGAATATAAGACAATTCTCCGTTGATAATGTAGGAAGAATAAATGTGAGCCAGTATAAAAAATTAAAATTAATTATGTCTTTCAAGCTTAGAAAAGTCAAATTAGCATCTTAACAGTAATGGTAATTCTACTTTCTACTGAACATGAGTTTATCACCTTTTCCACAATGTATAATGCAGTCAAACACAAAGTTTGCTTATTTCAATGATTCTTGGAAGGAAAATGTGTTTAAAAATTCCATTTTCAAGAAAACATTGTAGGTTCAATGATAATTACTCACTAAGCTGGCAGAGAATTTCTTCAAGGGAATTGCATAGCTGAAGCTGCAATAGAGTAAAATTCCAGACATTACAAATCTATTTGGGTAGATAGATTTGTTTTATCTTGTAGTCAAAACAAATTCTTGACCCATACCCGGTTTTTATCTTTCCTTCCATTTCTGTGATGAAATCAGAGGAAGAGAAGCACCTAACAGAGTTTTAGGTACAAGACAGTTACATTTCAAAATGATTTCCAATGAAATGCAAAGATTTCCTCTATTATTTTACCTTTTATCTGAAGTTAAGTCTGATACAACAAAGACCTGAAAAAGTCATTAAGAAATGAACACAATAGCTTTTTTCATGTCTCCTTTTCACAACTGATAGCTCAAATGTGTGCTAAATGATATATAAACCTACAATCACATCAGGTACTATCTATCTGCCTTAACTTAAAATAGTTATATTACATACAGTTCCTGATACTTGTTAGCATATGAAGGGCAATGTTAACATAATGTGCATTTAGAGGCAAGCTGGATGACCAAGGAGACTTCATTTTATACTAACATTTTGGTCAAGAATTTTTAATTTTTTTTTTATATTGATTAATCAGTACCAAACAGTAGAGCAACTGGTTGTGTTCAAGTTCTTACTACTTTTCATAGCACACTGAACCTGGGTTCAGAACAGGAGAAGTGTACCTCAAGAAGAGAAGTATTTGATACTGTATAGAAGTATTTGATGATTTAAGAGTGTATTTCATAATACTTCTTCATAGCCATCACAAAATTTTGGAGTAAAACTTGCTTGTGTATGGGGAAAAAAAGAAAAATTTTTTATTGGGGAAAGTCTGAGAATATGGAAAAAAGGTTCCTGAGGGATTTGAAGACCAACAGAGGTCCCATTACCTTGTACTTCAATAATGGTGAATAAATGGCAATAGGAAAGAAGTATACATTTAAGACATTTTCTACACAGCACAATGCTGAAGGACTTCTGAAAGGAGGTCTGTCACACTAGGGTAAGGTCCAGCATGACAAGTGACAAGCAACAGGACAAGAGGAAATGGACTCAAGTTGCAACAGGAGAGGTTTAGGATGGATATTAGGAAAAATTTCTTCACAGAAAGGGTTATCAAGCATTGGAACAGGCTGCCCAGGGAAGTGGTGGAATCGCCATCCCTGGAGGTATTTAAAAGATGGGTAGACGTTGTGCTTATGGACATGGTTTAGTGGTGGTTTTGGCAGTGTAAGGTTGATGGTTGGACTCGATGATCTGAAAGGTCTGTTCCAACCTAGGTGATTCCATGATTCTAGGACATGGCAATGAATTACATCTGGCCAGCAGGTGAGCAGGAAGGTGTGTAGGAAGCACCACAGCACCACCCCTCTCCTGCAGCCCCCACTGTTTTGAGAAGCACTGCATATTCCTAATGGGATTGGAGAAAAGGAGAGTGCAGTGCAGGGCAGATCTTCATCCTAATCCCTTTCACATTCATACATAGTGTAAATGAGGATAGAGAATTTACCTAACTGTAGATCATGTGCCTCATGTTATTTCACTGCAGGATGACAAAGTACACTTCCTTCAACCATCCTATAAAATAAGCATACACCCATATGTATTCTCCTAAATACCTTACTGTAATAAAACACTTACCTTTTTCATTTCTGAGGATGAGAGGAACTACTAATCACACATGCCAAATGTAATGCTTGACACTTGCAACACTGGAAATGGGAAAAAGGAAGCACTCACTGATGTGGCTATGATTTGGTTATATAGTAAAGGTAAATCAGAGTCCACCTGCTCTAACGTGTATCTGTGAGGTGTAAAGATGCTTTAGATTGGTCCAGCATTGCTCTAGCACTGGAATACACAAGTTGACAAAGCAAGTGCAGGGTCATTTGTGTCCAGTTCAGTGTGTCCTAATAGCAGACGGGAAAGCCATTTGTAAAATCAGCTTTAGATTGTTGGTTGCCTCCACAATGTCCAGTTCTTCTGATCATAAAGCTTTAACCTTAAGGTTTTTAAATGGGAATATCCAAGCACTCAACTTCCAACTGCATAAGGAGAAACAAAATACTCATAAGGTGCAAGTGCTCCTGTTATTATCACGGTCACAATGCCCAAAGAATGGCTAATGCCCAAAGAATGGCTGAAATGAAGTGGCTTTAAACATGTTTTCACAGTGTAGGATTTTTCTGTCATACCACTGCAAACAGAGCTTTCGAAGTCTAAGTACCTGAGGGAAAGTGCTGATTAATACTGCTGTTTAAACTGAGGTTAATTAATTGAGATAAAGATTAATTGGTCTCTCCCCTTCTCTTTCTCTTTGAAAATATTTTTTGTGATGAGACCATGACACCTATTAATCCATACCAAAGACTTATAAGTGTAGAAATATTGAAAGGGGGAAGGCAAAGGAGGATTTCAAGAATATAATTCTGAGAAAAAATGAACTGAACTAAAATACAGGCAAATTCTACTTTACTTTACTATGATCTGTTGATTTATCTGGCATTTTTAGGAAGAAATGTGTGTGGAAACATGACTAATGGCCATAATAGCATACATATTTGTCCAAGCTGTGGTCCAGTCTTGCAAGGCATTGTTTAAAAGAGCCTTATTGCTACCAATAGTGACTCACTTTAAAAGAAATTGAAGGTACTGGGCATTTAAGGAAATATTTATGTATTTAATTGGAGGTCACTTGCCTAGGCTCAGATGACTGAGACAAGGCTTCCACCCTCCACCCCACCCCCCACCCCCCCCAATTTAACAGAAAAGCTCTTTGAAACCTATATATCCTGGCAGACCTGTTAATAACATGGCTAATAAAAGCAAAGAATTGCAGCAGTAGTACTGTACCTACATAGTGCAAGTGTCTTGAGATAAGGTATTTGACGGCAAGCAGACAGAATTGGCTAGTACAGATTATATAAAAGGGAAAATGTAAAATCAAAGCCAGAATGAAAAAAAACAAACCAACAAAACACACAAAAATGCACTCCACCATGCCTTAAATGGAGTTGTTCCCATACATACAGTTGAAACCTGACCACCTATGGTATGTCCTGTCATTAGAATACAATGGCGTCTGGAAAACGTAGTGCAACTGTATGCATTTGAATAATGGTATTTTTTCTATGCATAGCAGTTTTGGCTACATATTTTTCATATCTATTTATACAATACTTTGAAAATCTTCCCCGCTTAAAAGCTGTGGCGAAAAAAGCCCACAACCCCCTCTCCCCCCACCAAAAAAAACCATTTTGGAAAGAAAATATGAAAATTAATGTCAAGTAGTTATTATTTTACAGGCTTTTTATTTTAATCTGTTATTTAATGTCATAAACAGTGGTCAAGAAACACTTGAATGATTAACAGTATACTGTGTAATTACATAGTTTAAACTGTTATTTCTCAAATTCTGATACTTGCTGCTACTTAGAACTATTTGAATGAGCTTATCTAGAAAAGAAACAGTTTGACTCTTCAGGCTTGAGAGCAGTGTGAACACCTTAATCAACAACAATTCACAAATGTTTTTCTTAGTGAAAAATACATCATTCTATTTAATGTGTGGTACACACTCTTGAGCATACCCATGTTGGATAGTACTGATACCTCTTTAATGTCAAATAAACAACAATGAAAATTCTGTACAAAAAAGAACATCTAGACATAAAATTTCCAGAATTTATATTTTAAAAAACACATTCCAAAATTAATTATATTTTTTAACTGTTCTGTTAATTCAACAAAAATATAACATCATTAGAACCTATGATTACGCTTTAAAGTTTCCAAGCAGCTCAGTAATATGTTTGGAATTTTATTTTCATGTCCTCTATACAGCTGAGCAGTGGAGTGCTGGGGCTCCGTGAGGACGGGTGGCTCCCTGGGGAACAGGCACTGGGACCTCAGTGGCCTGGCAGACAGAGCCCATCCCATCACCCCAGCCAGAAACTGAGGTTAACCAGGACAGCCCCAGCCCCAGGCTTTAGGCACCTCCCTGTGGATGGGGATGTGCTGAGGCCAGGCCATGACGTGGGCTCGGCTGGACCCATGGCAGAGCAGGGAAGGGCAGTGGGGAGCTGGAGACCAGACCTGCTGTGCCATCGCTGGGGCGGGGGCTGGCAGTACTGGGGAACTGACATGGGGTCCTGGGCTTTGGGCAGTGTGAGGGGAGTCCCTGGGCTGGGCAGGGCCAGGCAGGCCAGGCAGTATCCTCAGGACCCTGACAGAGGGGTTCACAAAGCCATCAGGCAGCAAATGATTTCGAAAAAAAAAAAACAAAACCAAAAAAACCCCCAACTTTATTGCAAAGTATTGTTATAAATAAAACTTTGTACCTTTCTTTAAGATCAATGATATGCATATTAAGAGTTAACAGATATTCGTCCAAAGACACCAAAAAACTCTGTACAAAAGTGGGACACAGATGTGCTGCCTGAGGCTGTGAGGCCCTTTCATTTGTCAAAAATGAGAACATTTCCATGTTCAGTATGCTCACACTTTTTGCATAGTCAACAGATGAACAAGAGATAAATATCAGGAACCCTTAGAAATCTTCCTAATTTACATGCGGAGGGTCTAATTAAGCAGGAATGTATAGAATTACATTAAAAAAATATATATGCCAAGTCTTAATTCTAGTTGTTCTAAAGAGAAGAATAAGCAGTACTGCTCACCAGAACCAACATTCTGCATAGCAGAATGGGTTTGAAGTGTCTACGGGGTAGCTGACACTTCATAGGCTTTCAAGGCATATGTAAGAGCAATGTTTAAAAATACTAGTTTTGTATACATCCCTGTGATAAGTAGACTGCACTCCCCTGGTCTCTGCTCTCTTAATGGCATCAACGGTTAGACCAAAATGTTCATGCCATTAATCCAATCCAGAGCCTATAATCTTTAGCTAACATCACGTTACTATTATTATCAACTATTATTAAAAGAATCAGGTAGGTTTTTGGTTATTTTGAAAACATACAAATTTCATTACAAGATGTCCTGGTTTGAGGTAAAACAGGACCAATTTTGTTCAGTAACTTTGCTTGTTAGCTGGGCCTCTTCTAACTTCTGAAATTAACAGCATGTTGTGCAGGAAACTGTTCATTCTCAGAGTGATAAGACCCATGTTTATGGCTGATGCCAAGGAATGGGATGCAGAGAGGCTCTTGCTTATACTTATTGCTATGGTAACCAAGGCCAGCCAACTTTGCTACTTGCCCCATTGGAGGGTCGGAAGCGGAAAAGCGTAGAGGGGTCACACCTGCGGGGAGGAGCGGACAGGACAGGTGACCCAAAACTGACCAACAGGGTATTCCATCCCATCTGCCTCATGCTCTGTATAAAAGCTGAGGGATCAAAGGGTCAGCCTCTTTCTTCAATGGCCGGCGTCCTGGGAGGACTTGGTCTCTGCATCTGCCTTTGATCCTGATCCTGATCCTGACTCCAGATCCGGTATCCAGTTCCCGTCCGTCACTGAGTCCAGTCTGGAACTTCCCCTGCTCCTGCTGGTGATGTGATTGTCATCCTGGGAGCTTGATACATCTTTGTATATTTCATTTCCTTCTAAACTCTTAAGTCTCTCTTTTTCTCTCTTTTTCTCTCTCTTTCCTGCCTCCTGAGCGGAGCAGGAGAGAGAGAGCATCTGTCATTCCACCGGATTGGGCCAATCTGGCCCAAACCACGACACAAGAGAACTCAAAAAAACCATTTCTTGACTGTTCATATGCTGTTAATGCACTTCCCTGGTGGAAAACCTAATTACATTTTAATCTTTTCATGATGGATTCCACTTCTGGTTACTCAAGAATTGGTTTTGACTTCATGTCCAATTGCTGAACTTCCTGGTAAAAATACCTCATGATTAAACCTTGTGTCATGTACACTGCAACATAAAAATATTTCCTTCGTTATAGATCATAGGAATGTTTTTAATGGCTTTCTTACTCGTTTGTGCACAGAGCAAGACATTTGTAGTGTGTTCATAAAAAATATAATATTCTGATATTGCATAACAAAACGTCTGTTTTTTTAAGAGATTTAAAGCAGAAATAACTTTTTAAGCCCAGTTAAAATAATTTAAACTGAGGTAATTGTATTCCAATACACTTCTTTCAAATTGTAGCGGTTCTGCACTACAAAACATTAGTATTTGACTATGAAGGATGACATTTAAAATTAACTTTTTATTCTTTTAATCGGCTTCATTTTCCGTTTGGTAAGATGAATTCCTGTCACTTAATTACTTCAAGTGCACCAGCTGCAAAAACACTTGACTTTTTCAGAGGACCTAAAAAATAATCCAGATATGCTATTTGGGAGCAAATAAGAAAAAACCTCTTTACATGTCATTTTCATGAATTTTTTTCAATAGCAAATGATTCAAAAAAGGAAAACAATTTTTCTTTAAAGCACTACAATGTAATTAAGTTCCCAAATTCAGTATACACAGAATATTGCTGCAACCTAATGGAATTTAGGTTTTAGCTTTTAAATAATAACCTATTGCTCATAAACTGGAGAAAAGTCACATAAATCCAGTCCTCATCTATTCCTAATGCTTGATTTCTGTGTGAAAAACAAACCAAATCGCTTACAGTCAGCCTTGTTTTCTGCAGCCATAAAGTTCCAATAGTGTAAATTATGTAAATTGTTTCCTAAAGTTCTCTTCTCTGGCTACTTTTCACTAATTTTGAACACATCTCTGCACTTTTTCAGGTGCACTGATAACAACCATCTGTCTGAATTTAGTACAGTACCCAAAAAGGGGAGAGAAAGCTGTAGCCAAGATCGTGAGAAAAAAGTGCTCTGTGTTCTATGAAAAGACCCGGTATTTTCGGTCATTGAAGATGGTTAAATTAATTGTTAGGAACGTAAGGTTTTTAAAAATGCATATATAACTTTAAAGACAAGAACTTCTTTCTCATAGTTTTCATGCTAGATAGGAAATTTTAACAATCTGACAGGAACATCATTTACCTGACAGTGTAATTAATCACAGCTAAATTACAAGACAGAGGAATATCCTACAGCTCTGCTTCCAGAATGGGCACTTGGACTACAGCCCAACTGCAGAGAAAGTATACTCTCCATATATCCTGATGGCCTGGTATCTTGATCATCCCAGCTGAGGTGTGCATTTGAGTGTACCATGGCTCCTACTCTGAGCATGCAGTTAATTTCCTTTGAAAATTAATCTGGATATACAGACCAGGTAAGGAATAATTCTGTCTACTCCTAACCTGCACTCCTATGAAATCACTTCTAAGATAAACAGGTCCAGTACATATTAAAGTATTACTCCATAATGTAGGTGTTTCTTTGCTTCAACCTCTCTCGCTTCAAGCAACATAAGGAGTTTAATTATACTTTTCTCTTCTTCTTTCTAACATTGACAAATGAAAATTTCAAGTGCATAATTTCATGGCTTTCAGACAAATTATACTAAATGTGGGGGGAAAAGCGTATCTTTGGGAGTGAGATAATTTGTAGACACATTTCCCTTGGATTAATCTTTTATATAGTTTATTGGATAGGCAACAGTTATATTTTGGTTCCAAACTGGTATGGGAGACGTGCAAAAAAAATACCACTCTCAAAAACATGGCATGCATGGCATGAGGAGGTAAAGGGCTGCTAGTAGTATCTTATTTCAAATGAACCAGGTAAACATCCCGATGACACAATTTTCTGATCTGTGTTTAGGAAAAAGTCGCAAGCTGGGTAATGATACTATGCCTACTTATATGGGCAGAAATGCTATAATAAATTATATCCTGTCAGTGAAAGTGTGTATACTTATGATAAATCATCCTGAAGTAATTACTATATGGTATTTTATATCCCTTATTCTAAATAGTTTGTTTTACCTCAGAGTGCTATATGTGGATGCTGAGTTAAGTGATTCCTGTATAGTATTAAACTGTTAGTATTCCAGCAGTTTAAATAGGTTTTGTGATCCACTGTCATAAAATATAAGATGCTATCAGATGTCTAGATAGGTTCTTTCCTGGTAAGTTTAATACCATTTAAGTAGTTAAGAATTCCCAGCCTAAAATAAAGTGAGAAAATGAAAGACTCCTGGGGAAGACTGTGAAGATGGATTCAAATGAGAGTGGCAAAAACTGAGGAACGTGACTCCAGAAGCCATTCACACATAATCTGTAAGATTATGTATCATATATATTATCTTTAAAAGCCCCTGTAAAACAGAAATTGGGTTGCTGGACAGCATTAAAAAGGCAAAACCAGCCGGCCTCTCATCACACTTTGACACACGGTTCATAGAATGGACAGTTATAGTGGGAAGTCAGCTGAGAGAGTGAAGAAAACCAAGGTAAAGGACTCACCAGTACAGAGTCCATCTCCTATTCACCGAGCAGAATCTCTGTTACAAAAGTTAAAGTGTTAATGGTCTCCGAGGTTACATCCATACCCTTAAGTGCAACCAATCCAGGAAGCAGGTCTGCCCCCAGGCTAGGAGGGGCTGAGCAGTCATGTCCACCTTGCCTGGGACTACCACCCTTTTTAGCAAATTGATGCATTCACACTTCACTGAAGAAACCCCCATGTGGTGACTCCAGAGTCCTCAGACATCAATGTTATCTTCTGTGCTTTTTATTTCAAAATAATAATAACAACGTGAGGTTGTGCTGTCGCTGACTAGAGTGACTTTTCTTATGAAATGAAAATATGGGCATGAAATACATACTGTGCAACTCCTGTCAGTTTATGAGAAAGCTTTAGGACAAAAAGCCTTCTGAGACAGTTGTAGATGTTTATATAAGGCACAACAAAATAAACACAATGCTACTGTGTCTATGCCATCTAATGGAAGGGTTCCCTTGAGTGAAGTATCTCCAGGGAAAAAAAAAACCAAAAAAACCCCATTTTCTTTTGGAAGCAAAAATTTACCTTAAAACAGAGCCTGAGAGTAAATGAAAATTTATCCAAAGAAGGCTATCAGAAGCCTGACAACCAAGAAGCTAAATTATTTGGCAGTGGAGACATACTTAAAGTTATACCTAAACTGGAAAAACAAAGACACTTCCCAAACATGCTAAAGTAGCAGAGAAATGAGACAGTTTAGAGCTGACATCATTCTGTTCTGAGTTAAGAAAGAAGTCTATACTGCAGGCAGTACTGCATGCTCCTCTGCTGAGTTAGAGACACTAGTGAGAAAGGTGTGGGAGTCATAGACACACATTATTAAGTTTCTCTGATAATTAGTTGTTGCAAGGAAATTCAGTTCTATCCTTGTAAAGTCAGTGGAAGAATTACCATTGACTACCATTGTAACAGCATCAGGAGTACAGATATGCAGCTGATGTTGCTACAACTCCTAAAATACAACCGGCACGTAATGAAGTAGCTTCAACAGAATCTGAATATGATTTTTAATGCCTCATTACCCCTTTGATAATGTCTTATCTTACCACTTCCCAGTGGGAAAATAAAACTAGATTGTGGAGTGAGTCTTAATCTTGGTAAAGTTTCTAAGATATGATTCCTTGCTTTCCTGATATACAACTAATTCTAAAACACCTAAGGATAGCCAAAGACAAGCCAGGCGCTCACAAAGAAAATTATTTCAACATTTCCTAAATATGAAAGTAATTTACATTACAATAAACAATCCACGTACACTACTACTAATAATAATTATTAAATTACAAATCTGCTTATTCTTTCGCTTATGACTTTAGATATATAATCTTATAAATACACAGATAAATTTTTAAGTACAAATATTTACATATATATTTAGTTTTGAGCCATGACCACTCCTTTTCACTTCAACACTAAGATTGCTCAAGGACCATTGACATTAACTCTGTGAAAGACTGTTATTTGGCTATTTTAACTATTTTGTTTTTCTCCCCCATGCTGAGCTAATCTCTTATGAATCCACAATGTCTCCTCCTCACTCTCTTTCATGTTCTTCACATTTTCATGCTTTAGAGAAAATTCTCTAAGAACAGCTGCTCCCACAGTATTAGCAGTAACAGAATTCTGAAACAAACTACTACTCTTGTGCACTGACTGGTGTCAGGCAGAAAGGCCAAAAAGAGGGGGAAAAAAAGCAATAATCCTGTCAATTCTGAAATTGCCTTTAAGACATTTTATAGCTATCCTGATATAAACAATGGTGCATGCCAAATAGAACAGGCTTAGGAAGGAAATCTTGTACTTTAAAAAGCAGTATTTAAAGACTAGTATGACCATGCTGTTGATCATTTAGAAGATGTATGCAATATACCTCTTTGCCTTTGATATTGTTTACCTATGAAGGAGACATTTAAAATGCAGGGCTTGCATTCCCTACAGTATTGTTGAGAATGAATGAGAAGTGAGTGTCTAAGCTAACTGACATCCAGTATATACTCTACATACAGCTACAGCTGATGTGAAATGACATAGAATCTGAAGCCTGTTCATATAGCTCTCTTGCATTAGTGACTAATGTTTCAGACAAAAAGAATGCTGTACCAATGACCAAAGATCTCAAAACTGTAACTACTTGTATTAGAGCCTAAATTCAGAAAAACTTAGGCAATTAACTATTTGGTTTTTTGCTTTACTGATATTCTGAAACACCACACCTTATCACATTGACAGCTACTTGAATCCTAACATTATTTTGAAGAAAGTTAGCTGTAGCAGTGTTTTCACCACAAATGTTTCTCAGGTCTCAGTTTCACTTTTCTCTTTGATGGTGTTTTGATCAGTCCATCTTATCTACTTTTTCATTGCAGAAGAAAACAAAGCCGGTGTTTTCTCTTAGAGATGCGGTGATAGCACTGAATAGTACTGAATTCCTATGCAGTTCTTCAGGCATTCTGTGTGTTTCTCTCTCTGCTATATCTTATAAGGACAAAAATGTTTGGCCTGATAACAGATTCACTCTGGTTTTGAATTATCAAGACAACTGTGGATTTCAGCCACGTGACACAGTTCAATAACAGTCTTTTCCAGGATATTTGGAAATGCTTTCAATAATAGAAAGTAGTACACGGGTATACGTGTGTTATGGTTTCATTCATACCCATCACCAAGCCAGAGCAGCTGGTTACAGTCATGTTTGGCCTCAGCCTGGAATTATTGATGATTTTAACTCAGAAATCTCAATCAGAAGCTTTCCAAAATTAACAAAGATATATAATGTTGTTTTAAAATACAAGATTCAGTGCATCAAAGTCACGCTGTAATGCATATATAGGGTCCAGCATAAAGGAAAAAATGTTAGGGTAAAGATAGGAGGGAAAGAGAAAATAAATCCATTGCTGAGACAGTGACTTTAAGGACTGTGAAAGACAGCATCAGATCCTCCAAAGAGGTGAAAGACAGATGGCAAGAGATTCTCCAAAAAAGTGAAAGGAAAATGTTTTTTAGAAGAGAGAACCTGTGGGTTACTCTTGTAGGTATTCAAAAACCAGAGTGGTTAAAAAAGTTAATATCCTTTATAAACATTTATAAACATTTGAAGTTTCACTGCCTCTGTCAATTGTTGAAAATTAATAGCTTTACTTGAATTTTGCCTTGTTCTGAAAAACAGACAACTGTTCATCTTCCTCATGACTGTGCATACTAAGTTGAGTAAATCCTCTTCAGTTCCTCGCTCTCAAAATACTTTTCCTTGATGACACAAGGAAAAGAAGAATCAAAAAAATAGGAATATGACTTTTCAATATTTTGCCAAATATTTATCAAGTGTCTTAATCCTCAGGGAAATAAAAAAATAAAAAAATAGAAAGACTTAGATATGAGTGAGTAAGTTTTAAATAGCTATTTTAGGGAAAATCGTACATAGTAAAGCAACCTGTTCTGATTTAGAGTGATGCTGTATTCAAATACAAGTAGTGCGTACCTGGACAATGTTCTGAACAATTTTCCATTATTCTGTAAAGATTGTGCAACCACAGATATGATCTTGCAACTTCAGATTACCAAAGATGACAACATTACATGTCTAGAGGAGAGAACAAATTTGGCACTTGATGGATATTAGACATTCAAAAATTTAAAAATTTACCAAACTTTCAAAAAGTAGTCTACTTAGCTATTTTTCCTGGTTCAAAGAACTGCTTTTTAATGTGAAGAATTAAAACCTGTAATTTTCAATCCATATGTTTTGTCAGAATGATGATATAACCTAGAATTGGTTTGTTGGTAATGAAAGTATAGTGCTTACTTTTATCCCAGTGACAGAGGAGTATATAGGATTGTCAGAGGAGAAAAGCTGTTGCAACATTTTCATGTATGACTTGAAACCTCCTCCGTTACCATTCTTCACTGCCACTTAACCTTTTGAAATATTGAGGTCTTAAAACCTACATTGTAAGGTATTTGAATCAGTGCTTTTAACCAGTTCATAAATAGACATTAAGACTTTTCTGCCATTCTCTAATCTTTATAATGTATTGATCAAACATTCTTTGAAAATGAGGCCTGGATGGAAAAAAAACTAACCAACAATAACAACCAAAAAAACCTGCCCAAAACCCCAAACACAAAAAACATTAAGAGATGATCTTTAATTAAGACAAACTACATTATTTAATAAATCATAGAATCATAGAATCGTTTAGGTTGGGAAAGACCTTTAAGATCATCCAGTACAACCATTAACCCTACTCTACCAGGTCTGCCACTAAACCATGTCTCTAAGCACCACATCTACACAACTTTAAACACATCTAGGGATGGTGACTCAACCACCTCCCTGGGGAGCCTGTCCCAATGTTTGATAACTCTTTCCGTGAAAAATTTCTTCCTAATGTCCAGCCTAAAGCTCCCCTGGTGCAACTTGAACCCATTTCCTCTTGTCCTATTGCTAGTTACTTGGGAGAAGAGATCAGCTCCCACCTCACTACAACCTCCTTTCAGGTAGTTGTAGAGAGCAATAAGGACTCCCCTCAACCTTCTCTTCTCCAGACTAAACAATCCTAATTCCTTCAGCCGCTCCTCATAAGACGTTCTCCAGACCCCTCACCAGCTTTGTTGCCCTTCTCTGGACACGCTCCAGCACCTCAATGGTGCAATGGATTATCTATAGTGCTAATACAGTGAAATATGACCATTTTCATGAGATTCCTAGTAGGTCAGTTAGGACTGAAAAGAGTAAGCGATGATATGAATCAAGTAACACTAAAAAGTACTGCTACTACTACATTCTCTTCAACATCTATGTGTAATTCTTCCCACTCATTCAAAAACATAAAGCTGAGGTTTAGCAGATATGAAGGCCAAACTGAAATTTTTCTGCCCAAGTGGCACATTTTGCCAATTGCTTATCACTTCAGAAGCCAAAGGTCATTCCAGAGAAGCCCACTGGAAACACTGAAAATTATAAGCAATTTCTATATAGTATTTGCTAGCATAAAGGAATGTATATGTATTCCAAAAGGAGGAAAAGCAATGTACCTTCTCTACGATGCTTCAATACAAAATAGCAAGGTAGGTATTGAGAAAACAGAACACGTTCCTTTTTTAATTTTTTTAATTATTATTAATTTTCTGGTCTTGTCTTAAAGAATCTTATGTTAGCAGTAGAAACAGCACTGTACAAACTTCACAATGTATTTTAAATCCCTTGCTAATTCTTGCAGAAATTACCTAATTGCACTATGCAATCTCATTTTGCCTTATACTTTACAGAATTGGAATATAACATAGTAGAGTGGAATATACTTTTAATCAACTGGAACACCTGCATCCAAATCATTGCATAGACAATTTCTACTATTCAGCACACAAGTTAATTTAGTGATGGATTAATGAAAAATGTGTTCTGTAATTTTTCTGCCTCAAAATAGATAGATATAGAAAATACTGATATTTAATAGTCTAGTCTGAAACTAGTAGATTCACAGTATTTTTATGTAACAGCAGAGCTTGAGCTGAAAGGTATTTTAAAATAACATGGTCTTATTTCTGGGTAATAACCTGAAATCAATAAAATAATTCATACCACAGTAAGTAAACATCAAGAATGGGCATCTGCCAGAGTATAAATTAGACTTGAAGTGGGAGACCATTTCTTAGGCACATGTCGTGAAACATAGATGCAAAAAGACAGCTCATCTAAAGCAGAGAAAGTGAAACAGAAAGATTAGAGAGTCTATATTACTGTTTGCCTATAAGTAACACATAGAAGATATTATATAATAAAGCTGAAAGGCTAATTAGGACTGCTGAGGTATCAATCGTAACTGCACAAAGATAAGGTTACCATTAATTTTTTCCTTGTGCTTACTCATTTCACTAGCACCTCACCGAAGTAATCATTCCGTTCAAATGCATTTACATTCCTCAATGAAACAAAGTTATTTTTCCCCAAAGAATTTCAGAAGTCCTGATTTAAAGACATCTATATGCTATTGATTCAAAATTATATTTTGATGTAATTATAACACTTTTTACACGAGGTCCTACTTTTTCCATAAACTCTCAGCAGTGGCCTTTATAGATCACATCTTGACTACTATTTACACATCTTACATGCTTGAGATTCAGTCTTTACAGTAAAAAGGTTAGTGCTGCAGTCAGCAAAGAAAAAATATTTAGACAGTCTTAAGACATTATACAATTTCCTACGCTTACTAAAGTATTGTACCTCTAAACCTTCCCCCCACCCCCAGTCCTTGGAGGAAACAGGAATATCCAAAACCAGAGAATCAGTTCACAGTTATTTTGGGAGATAAGATGAAGAAATGTAATGGGTTTATGTTAAAGGATTGAACCAGAATTCAGAATGTATGAAGTGTAATCCTAGCCTTATGAAACCATCTGTAAACTTCCTGCATGACAGAACAAGGCACTTCTCTATGCTCCAATTCCAGCCATCATCCTTTGCCAATTTTAGGTCATTCAGGAAAGACTGCCTTATAAAGCAGACAAAATGGTACTTTCCAAAACACTATTGCAAAACCAGTAGAAATTCTTCTGCTTCTGAGATCAGAAACCAACAACTGAGTGACAGGGGAAGTTTGGGTACCAAGAGCAAGACAGAAGGAAGAGAAACAGAAATTGAGCACCACCTAACGTTACAGTACTCTCGTCCCAATTAGTGGAAATCGATACATCATTCAGTGCTAATTTAATTCTTTTAAACTGAAACAGCTTCAGCCTGAGCAGCTTTATAATGATTTATAGGAAGAGATATAAGTCTTACAGGCAGAAAAGAAAACTCATGTATTTATTCTACTTTGAGAACGTAACCTCAAAATCTTTTTATGTACAAATAGGGGAACATGTCTTTTATGTGATGTCAGGATTTTATTATTAGTTGACTTTAAGTTTTAAATGTAAAACTAATTTACAACAGTTTGTGTGGTTAGTCCACTTACAATGATACTAACATTTACAGTCCAAATTATCTAAATAACTCAGAACAAATCTCATTAATAATATACTTAAATTTTTTTATGCAGAAAATTTCTAGTGGTCCCTTTTGTCTGCTGTTACACTCATTGTTACGCTGTTCCCTGGGACCCACTGCCAGTGCACCCAACTGCCTCTAGCAGAAGGGGCGTGCTGCAAGTTGTCCTCATCCCAAGTTCATCTCCTGGAGGACAGTAATGTCAATGACGGTGTTTCTTTTGCTTTGCCAAGAGGAACTTGTATTGATTCTGATGGTTTTGTCTTCCTCATTGTGGAGTCCACTTCAGACTATTTTTCTACCCTTTATATATTTATGTAATTATGTATTTAAAAATAAATGAAATATTTCTATATTTTAGATACTTACTCTTTTTTCTTTTAGCTACTGTAAACACAGTTTTGACCAGCTTTGGAATCTGCATTACTTTAACTGATCATTGGCAAATCCTTCATAGCTTCAGTCTCAAGCGTTTTTTTGGGGGTTTTTTATCATCTCATTCCTATACTTCTTCACACTGTGGAGGCCTCTGCTTCACTTTCACTTTCAAGGCCTCTGCTGTCATACCAGGCCTGCATTTTTCTGCACTATGTCATTACATTATAGTCACAAATATTTCATTCTACACAGAATAATTGCTCCTTATTATTTACTATATAAAAATATGGTTATACCATAAAAAGATAAGCAAAAATAATAATTAAAAAAAATCAGGTCAAAAAATGTTGTTGCAGGTAAAGAAACTTAAAAAAAGAGGAAAAAAACTCAGTACAAAAATCTGTGGCCTCTTACGAGCAATGGCAACGTAATATGTATTGGGCTGCAGGCTATAAGACTGAGTACTATAATAAGTCAGGAGTCACATCAAAAAAGAAAATCTTTTCTTTCTGCTTTTAAAAGAAAGCAGGATCATCATTGTGTGTTTTGCAGAGGATCTGGTCCTGATGGTGTGCTTTGACATGATCCTAGAAAACTCTGTAGACTGAAATCTATCAGGGGAATTAGATAGAGGAACAATAGTTCCTAAATCCTGACTGGATTTAATGTAAGCTATATTCTGAGCCATCCAGCTCTGTCAAGATGCAGTGTCAGTTGTCAAAAATCTTCACAGTAGAAAGGAAGGCTAAGGACTGTAGGTTCCCCTCAAGGGGAGAAAAACTCTTTGGAGCAGGCAGCAGCTAAGTACAGATTTTTTGAATTTCTATTATGGACACAGTTCAAAATATTGCAGAATCCCTGCTGCAGGTCTATCTGAACTGAGATAAGAGAAGTATAAGAAAGCAATGAAGAAGAGAAATACAAATGAACACCACCTCAAATAAAAAATGAAGAATTACAGATACCACATATTCTACACTTTATTTAAAACAGAAGTCACAGTCATTAGCACCAATTATGTCAGCTGTGTGTCCTTGCCTTTACCTAAAAATGTAGTAATTCTCATGTGAACATCCTCTTTGTTGGACAGCAGAGAAATGATGAATAAACTTGTTTTCATATAGAAAAACCTGTAATAGCTCAAATGACCAAAATGGGATCTTCACAACCTGCTGTGGGTGGCTCGGAGGCTCATTTGATGTTGCACAACTTGGGGGTCCCGACACCTAAAGGAATGTAAGATTATCTATACCATTCTGACTTTCTTTATAGACCCAGCTCTAATAAACAATAGCATTTTAAATGACACTTTGCAGAGTCTGAGTGGCTTTCTTACTGGGATCATCATGGACTAGCACCTCCTGTTGCAAAACAGTTTGACAAGAAGTTTTACACAAATGTTTAGGTCATTATCTACATTCTACCTTTTTCCTTTATCTTCTGTTTAAAGAATCATGATTTTTAGAGGCTACTTTAAAAAAAAATAATCAGTAAATTGCCTGTAAAACAGCTTTATTCCTTCCCAAGGAAGAAGAAAAATGTTATAAAGTGGCTGCAGCCATTAAATTTATATTCTTTTGAGCTTCTCGCCAAATATTTAATGTATATGCAATCAGAGATTTTGGACAGACAAGTAGGGATTTGTTTAATTGCTTGTGAATCAATTTAGAAGAATCTTCTGCATTAAATTGCAGGGAAATTTTTATACTGGAAATACAGAAGAGTAAGGTCTCTTATTTCTGGAAGTGTAGGTACTCCAAACTGTGGGTATAAGTCATTAAATCATTTCTTACTATCATCAGCCTTTACCTAGTCATGACACACATTTTTCTCTGGCAGGTACATTACAGTCTCAGATTTTATGCCTCAAAGTCATCATATTTTTGTTGGGTTTGTTGTAAATATGTGTGAAGTTCTTCCTGTGCAGTTGGAGAAATGTTACCTGGATTGCTGCAGTATGCATCATGGGGATTTTAAATGATCTCTAGGTAGAACTCTGTAGAGTACAATTTAGCATGAAATAAACAACACGCAGCAAAATTTATATCTTGTGCATCTCTCAAGTGCACGATGTGTAGGTTCAATTCAAATCCAAATGCCCATGAAGTGCAGTTGGAGAAAAAGGCCAGCAAAAGTAAAGCTTGCTCCAGTATATTTTAATTCTTCTTGCAATTTGTTAATATTATCCACAGAAATTACTGTGAATATTAACATCAGCATTATCATCCAGCCTCCAAAAACATTTCTACACTGGGGAAATCCACCACTGCTATTTAAATTATTTTCATCTAAGCCAAATATGATATTTTGTACCCATGAGGGCATGTTGATTTGGTGCTATCCCTTTTCCACCTCTCCACCATGCACACTGGAATATAATGCAACCAATAAAATAAAATGAAGTATTATAAAATGTATTAGAAAGTACATTTTTCCTGATGTTATCACAACAGCTTACTTAAAACCACTTAGTTTTCACAGGACTAACACTATTTGTATGAATGCACTTCCACCAGAAGGCTTCCTAGGATACAATTCTTGTCTTATTCTTACTGTAGCCTTACATTTGATGTCCTGATTTTGAGAGTAAAGCTGTTGACACTTAAAACTAAGAAAGTTGTAACTAAGCTTAGAAACTGAGGAGCTCAGGAAAGCTAACAGGTTAAAAGGTGTAGAAAAGCACTCAGCTGGGGAGATGTATCCAAAACTGTATGCATAAAGATTTTTGCATTCTGGAATAGGATACCAAAAAAATAGATTAGGAATGGCTGAAAAAGAAATGTGAAACAGAGTAACAGATTCAGCATAGAATCTGAATAGACAAAAATCCCAAGCTTAAATAAGAACAGATTTGGGTAACTGAGAGAGTGTCTGACCAGGATAATGATACTGATTGCTAAAAGCTCAGAGAAGAAAAACAGATTGTGAGAACAGGCAATACAGTTTTTCTGCATAGCATCAGCATGCACCTACAGATTAGGCAAATGTCACTCTGGGAACAGAAATACGACATTTTAAGAGACTAATCGTGTTTGTATTAGGATGAGCCACCAGGAATCCCACCAAAAAAATGTTGCCTTTGATTTGGTGCAAAACAATGTACAGGAGCTTGTTCAAAATCTTACAAAAAGAATATAATTTTGTAATTACGATGATGTACTTAGATTCAACTGCTGTACAGAGGAACGAAGGACAAAATGAAGCTTGTAAAGAAAGTCAAAAAGTAGGAGGAAATTTGAATAAGCAGTTGGATAAGAGACAGGGAAACGTAGTTAGGAATAAATGTTCTGTTGTCCAACCAGCATTGGAATTAACCAGAAGTGTTCTGCAGGTGTATATGTAGTTCAACATAGCCGTGAATCATTTAAACAGTGTATGTGCATTAGCTTGGGTGAGAACAGAAACAAATTATGAAGAACTGCAACAGGACCTATGGCACCGAGTCACTTGTCAATGAAATAGCAGGTGAAATTCAAGGCACATGGGGAAAAATAAACATTGTTTGTACACATGTAAAAACAGCATGTCCCAACTACTACCACTCAGGAGCTAGATTCTTGGCTGATAGGTAAATCCATGAAAATATAAGCACAACCTGCAGTACAAGTCAAAAATAACAAATCAATGGTTAGGAATCATTAAGAAAGAAACTAGGGAAGAAAACAGAAAATATCATTATGCCACTATTTAAATCCATGGCTTACCCTCAACTAGTAGTGTTGTTCTTCAGGGGTTGATACTAGGTCTGACACTGTTTAACTACACTGCTGACCTCCATGGTGAAGAAACGCAGAAACTCAGGTTCACAGACAATACCAAATGGGGAAGAATGGTTCATATTCTGGAGCCTGCTATTCAGAGGGATCTTAACAGGCTGGGGAAATGAGATGACATCTCCTGAAGTTCAAAATGGCAAATGCAGAGCCCTGCAACTAGAACAGATTAATCCCATGCACTGGGAAAGTCTGGGGTCTGACTGGCTGGGGAGCAGCTTTACGGAAAAGGACTTAAGTGTTCTTCAGCAAGTTGAACATGAGGCAGTTGTGCACCTTTGCAGTTATAACAGTAAAATGCAGGGGAGAAAAAGATGCAATGATGTTCCTTTAAAGGCTGTAACTATTCCTATTCAATGTGAGGTGACACAGTCATTAAAGGAGTCTGATACTATTCATTTTGCACTTCTTTTTTTCACAAGTTACTGGGAAAGTTAAAATTTATAAGCACACCAACCTGTAGCTGAAATAAAAAGAAAAATCATTGATAGTGGCTCAGGGGAAGGAGTCAGAATAATTTGTTTAGGACTATGGGCTGCACTGAAGGAACAGTGAAAAGCAGCCATGGATCATCTCACCCCAAACATTTTTTAAAGAAATAGGAAAATGACAGCTGATTTTCCTCCAAGTTTATTCAAAAAGGTGCTTAAGTTAATATCCTTCACTACCACAATTGCCTAAAGAATTTCTGTCTGACTTGCAATATTTTTACAAAGTACAAATTAGAACATCTATTCCATTCACAATACATAAGCGCATAATGAGTGGTCAGCAGCAGCACCAGGATACTTAAACCTGGAAGATTTACTATGAGTTTTTCAGTTTGTGTGTCACTTTTGAAAGTCCTCTTAAGCATCAGCAGTACTTATTGTAAGAATACATATACATGTTTTTCACTAAGATTAATCTTCACCTCAGGTCTTCTACCCATAGGAATAGTTTTTTAACAGATCAGAAAAAGATGGAAGAGAAAATTTCGCTGACATATGAGTTGGTAAGGTGTAACGGATGGAGTGACACACTTCACTCGTAGAGAGAAGCAGCAATACATTTATTGATATAAAACGAGGATTCAACAAAGTTTTATGGTAAATGCGACAGTATTTTAACAAGATTCAAGATGGTAAGGTACACTTGGTTATTTACTGCATAGAGGACAGGGTCAGACAGAGCTGTCAGAGAGACCCTCCCATTGAGTCATGAGGTTCAGAAAGGACCTCCTTGTTTTCTAAACTCCTTCTCAGAGAGGACTCTAGGTATGGCAGGATCCAATCCTAGTCCCAGACTGGGTCAATGGTTTATGTCTAAAGGATTATATATGCACAATCAATCCTTTGTATTACTTGGCTAAAATTACAAAGTTCAGCATGCTTTTAGTCACTTACCAAGGATCTGTTGCAGTAAGGAATCTCTGAAACTCGAGAAGTAACCTTGATGACATCCCAGCATGCAGCTCATTGCCGTTAAGGAAAGCTCAAAGGGCTGTTGGGCTGTTCACTATTTATGGGGGTAAGATGATTGACCTACAGTCATATTTGCATATTGACCACAGTACCAGCATTGCTGAAGTTAGCTGTTGGCTATTGTGTTGTTTTCTGTCTCCCCAAAACCATGTTGAGCCCCCAGGATGCTACCATCATGACTACATGCACCCATTATGACCACCACAGGTGGTTATCACTTGAGGACGGTTACGGGAGATAAAGATCAGGTTGGCATCTGGGAAAGGGAAGCACACTGTCACATAAGGAAATCACCTTGTCATTTAGATTTAAAATCAAAAAAGAAAGTAATTTGAAAGTAATAGAAAATGTTCAGACTAAGAAAATTGAGTGAATGTAATCTGTGTTAAAACACAAATATGTACAGAGGACAATAATGTATGTGCTTAAGGAATATCTTTGTAACTGTGAAATCACTTGAATTTCAGACAGATTGCAAATATGACCATACTGTAATCCTCCTAGTTTTAGTGATACGAAGATAAAAATAAACCTATATGTAATAAAAATATAAGGGGCCCAGGATACATATGTAAAAGCAGTATAAAGGAAATAAAAATCATATTGATTGCATCATTGCCATATCACAAATCTAAGGTATTTGTGGATGTTTCCAACACAGAAGCAATTTTAAAAAAGAAAGTGCAAGCAAAAGTTAAGCTCCATGTGTACTTCAGTATCTGAAATATGAAAACAATAAATCAGTGATATGGCCTAAAGTAAGGTGAAAATTGTTTTTCAAGACGTAGACTATTTCTATACATAATACTAAGTGGAAGTATATACATGTGTGAAGCTTATTGAATGACACGAAATCAGGTTATTTGTAAAGCTTTACAAACAAGAGATAAAAAGTAATATAAACTTTGAGGAAAAACTAGTCAGAACCATGTATTTTTAGGGGTAAAGTTACCATAAGAGTGTAAATAACATATTTGTATTCAAGATCACTGAAAGAGAAATTGAAATTACAGAGGACATTTCACCAAGTTAATTATTGTTATACTAGGTACTGCATAGTTATGTGTAGTTAAAAGCACTATACATGTAAGAAATCACTTGACCAAAACTAAATTGAGGTCAAAAAAGACTGCCTGACTATTACACAAATAATTGCTGACATTCTCATTACTTGAGAACAAGGCAATGTGAAGAGGTCATGAGCAGAAACTGAAATTTATTTAGGAAGAAAAATATCAAACGGAATCGGGTTAACCTGAAATTGCATTGAATCTGGCTTAGTAAGAGAAAGTGTCATGTGTCATATTTTTGCTGACAAAAGAAGGACTAAACTATGATCCAAAAAAAATCATAAAGGTGCTCAGTCCCATAAATATGTGCTGGTCAAAGAACTTTAAAGATAGTGATGGAATTTCTTAATCACTTGTCAAAAAACTGTGAGCCTCTGAGCCAACTAACTTAAAGCCCTTGTATGGGAATGGACAAGAAAAAGCTTCTGAAGAAGTAAAGAAATTAATTTCAAATTCTCCATTAATGAAATATTATAAAACAAAGGAAAGTTTAGTCTTAGAAAGTGGCACATTGGAGACCAGTCAGGGAGCCACATTAATGCAGAGAGAATGTCTAAAAGCACTAATGAGCTGTGATTTCTTAGTTAACGAGTGAGAAAGCTTTAGCACTAGACCTTTACAAAGCTGCGTAAAATTTTTTGCAAGATCTGTCAGGACAGAAAAGCAGCATAGTGTCATGTCTCCCCATCTTTACTTACAATTTGCTTACGGTTTAAATTTCTGAAAACATTGTTTTTAATGGAGAATGTGAAATTGTAGCTCATCACCATGCACATAAGACTGGGTCTAACACAATTAGGATCTCCTGCAATGTTTTCCCAAACCCTACCACAACGCAAGAATTGCCCAGGACATTTTCAGACCCGGTCCTGCCATACAGTTAGTGCCCCCCAAAACCCAAAATTAAGCATGAAATGTCCTACTGCATTTTGCCAATCAGCATTATGTCATCTTTCCTCTTGAGGGTCTCTTCAAGTCCCTTTCTCCTTTCAAAGCTGTGACACACCGTCTTTTCCACCCGACACACTCTGGGCTCCAAAAAAAATTGTCAGGCAACCCAGATTTGAACATCTGCCACTTTCACTAAGACTGCATTTCCAGAACCAGGCTGAACTGGCTTTAACACATTTCACCTTTACATTCTCAGAGTCAAGGCGGCGCATGGGCCAGCTGCTCCCTGAGGCAGCAGGTCAGGACCTGGCTGACAAGACTTATCCCACCACCCCATCCAGGAGCAGGGCAGCTGGGGAGCACCAGGGCAGCCCCAGTCCTAGGCATCGGACACCTCTCGGGGGACGGGCTGAAGCCAGGCAGGGATGTCAGCCCATGGGTAAGGGTCAGGATCAGGCCGAGTGAGGAGGACCAGGGTTAGACATGGCCCTGGGCTAGCTGGCAAGGGCTTTTACAGGAGGGTTAGGTTTGGTTATGCTCACTCAGCAGCTAATCACAGGCACATACACCATTATTGTGTATAGATGTTTCTAAACAAAAATTTTTTCACACACTTGAAAACTGTTTCCCTGGCTATTCCCAAGAAATGTCTCATCTCTGACAGATCAGAGGTAACACCTGAGCACCAAACTGCTGGTTCTATGGGGATCCAGATGTTCAGCATGATTCTGCTTAAATCTTCAAATCTAGCAGATGCTCTCAGAATCCAATTAATAAACAAGTCTCCTTTTAACAAACAGGACCTGGTTAGTATCCATGTTGAAGGTGGTGACCGTCGCTTCTCTGTAACAGAGAGTCATGGAGCAGCGAAGGAGTTTCCACTGCATGACAACATAAAGGCAGAGGTACAAGTATGGGCACACTGGTTAATTGGTGACAACTCAATCAAAGACATATAGAATTTTAGTATTTTTATGACATATAAGATATCCTAGTTATAGCATCTTTTGAAAATGCATATATATGTAAGATACAGTTTCTGATTCTTTTCAAGATCAGATTTTAGACCTTTTATGGTCAATATGAGTGTAATTTATAACACTACCTTCTTTTATTAAACTCAGAATGTTGTAATGTCAAATATTTACGAGCTTTAGCAAGATACACCTCCTGAATTGCAAAACATTCTTTTCTTAGAATACTTGTCAAGCAGTGGAAACAGAAAAATGCACCATGAAGGCTGGCCAGGCATTGCTCATGAAAATGAAAGGAACTGGGCCTTGTTCCCATCTGGCAATACGGCATCAAACCAAGCAGCAGGGATTAAAATCGTCTAACATGGAGACTAAGGAGAAGAACACAAACATTGTCACCCGTCAAAAACTGACAGGCCTAAATTTCTGTTCAATAATCTCTGGAGCAGAAATAAAGCCAGTAAGAATTATCCTGTAACAGATTTGCCAAAAATGTAAATTAAATCAGTGAAAAAAATGTAACAAATAAGACAAGGTACAATAGCATAATAACAATTATAGTAGGAGGAAAATGTTAAATTTTACGAGTGATCAAATGAGATACAAATGAAAAAGAAAGAGAATAAAGGGAAAATGGTGACATTTAAGTAGTAACGTACACTATCCCCAAATACCAGACACAGTCAGTAGGCTGGAAAATGAGTGACCGGGAGGTCAGAGAGCACAGGAAACAGAATGGATATGGAGACACCACCCCTTCACCACAGCAAAGTACCTCAAGGACTTGAAGTATTTTATCTCATAGACCCCTGGTGAGTCAGAAGCAAATAAGCTACAAAGACTAGGTCGGGTCAAATAATAGTAAAGATGTAAAGCGTGGTTTGAGACACCTCATAATGCACAGTATGGTGGAGTGCTAAATTCACACTTAAAACGTGAAAGTGGCACAGGGGCAGCACAAAAGCAAGAGGGAACAGAGAAAAACTGATCCTCATCTCTCCAGACCTTAACTGCTCATGATGGTCAAACCTCAATGGAGCCTGAACCCGTCACTCTGAGAGGTTTTTTGCTTGTTTCATATCTCAAAATAATCCTGTTTCCCAGTTCAGGTCTTAATGAGTATCTGCAGTTTTGTTTCACTTTCTTTTAAAAACGTGGTGAAGTTATGATTTGCTATTTCTTGCAACCTCTGATGTAGAAATCAGGAAAAAAGCTATTCAAACTAAATCATAATCACCTGTCATGTATTTATGGTGAATGAATTGTAGACCTCTATGCCACATCTTCATAGATTTTCTTGAGGCATCTTTTCAAAGATACAGCACTGACAATGAATCCCAGCAGGTAGGGTTGGAGGGGACAGCATGAAGAAAAGTAAAAAGTTTTTGGAATTATGTCAGCTGTACTGTCTGGCATGGCACAGGGAATGCTCAGATGCTTATAAACTGAGCACTGTTTTGCGTCCACACTTTACTATTTCATTTCCAACAGACTGTCTCACTTGTTTAATCCCATCCTCATCCAAATTCTAAATACAGGTTTGTTTCAGTTATGTGTACATACTTACAAGTTCATGTGTATTCACAAGCATGGCAGCAATTCTTAACAGTCATCCTAATTGTGCTATACTTAGACTTTGGAAGTTGAGTTTGCTTTCTTATTTCATAACAAGTGTCTCACCACCTTCACAGTAAAGAATTTCTTCCTAATATCTAACCTAAATGTAGCCTCTTCCAGTTTAAAACCGTTACCCCTCGTCCTATCACTATGCTCCCTCATCAAGAGTCCCTCTCCACCTTTCCTGTAGGCCCTCTTTAGGTACTGGAATGCTGCTATAAGGTCTCCCTGCAGCCTTCTCTTCTCCAGGCTGAACAATCCCAACTCTCCCAGCCTGTCCTCATAGCAGAGGGACTCTAACCCTCTGATCACCTTCGTGGCCTTCCTCTGGACTCACTCCAACAGGTCCATGTCCTTCTTATGTTGGGGGCTCCAGAGCTGGATGCAGTACTCCAGGTGGGGGTCTCACCAGAATGAGTAGAGGTGGAGAATCACCTCCTTCGACCTGCTGGCCACACTTCTTCTGATGCAGCCCGGGATATAGTTGGCTTTTTGGGCTGCAAGCACACATTGCCAGCTCAAGTTGAACTTCTCATCTACCAATACCCTCAAGTCATTCTCTGCAGGCTGCTTTCAATTCATTCTCCATCCAGCCTGTATTTGTGCATGGGATTGCCCCGACCAATGTGCAGGACCTTGCACTTGGCCTGGTTGAACTTGATGAGGTTTTCACCAGCCCACCTCTTCAACCTCTAGCATGTCGACTGCACCACACAACTTGGTGCTCTTGGCAAACTTGCTGAGGGTGCACTCAATTCCATCCATGTTGCCAACAAAGATGTTAAACAGCACTGGTCCCAGTACTGACCCCTGATCTCTTCAAAGAGAACAGTTCAGTTCCCACTGTCTGCACGTGTTACTTGGGTGCATTATACGATATTGTACAAAGCAGTATAAATTCATAAATCCTGTAAGAAGAATGGCGTACCAACGACAACAGGAGAAGGATTACATTAGTCTCTCCATAATTCCAGGTAAAATTATGCCTTCACATTGTTACTTTTCAGGAAAATCACTCAGATCATACAGGATTTAAATCCTGAGACCAGGCCACAACTGTCCACACAAAATGGATTCAGGTTGTCTGTAATCGTATTTGACTTTGTGTCTGGATTTGTCACCATTAGGAATTGCCCCAAGGGTCCTTTCAGGAACAACTCTAAATCATCTTCTCAACTCAGAGATGGTCACCTACTATTGTTATAAACAAACAAACAAACAAACAAAATATATGAGGCAACCTGATATACAATGCCAGGAGACATCCACATTTCACAGGAGTGGATACCTGCACTCTTAATAAATTTGAGTTTGCCTTTATCTGTATTTCAGTTTGCCTCATTGTCTGAGGTTTCCCCTTACACCCAAAGCCGTTCACCTCGCTTGTACCAGACATAAACAATAGGTTGCACCAGCCTTAAATAAGCAATGAGGAAAGCTGACGAGTCTGGCTTTGAGCTTGACCTCAAGACCACTCCTGCACTGTGTTCCTAATTAGGTTCACCCAAAACTTCATTTTAGCAAATAATCTTCCAACTTCTGAACACTTAATACCAGATGACATTATTTAACAAGAACTTTCTTGTTCATTTCTTATTTGGTATTTGGTTAATCCACAAGCAAGCATGACATACATAAGTCCAGAGGTTAGGATAAAATGCTGTAAGTTTCTTTCTTCATGAATATTCATGTAATAACTTTGGAAAAACATAGTCATTTCTTTGGCATATTCTACCTCAGCACTAAACACATTACAAAATATATATCTTCAAACAGATAAGGACCGAAAAAGTAATTTCTAAGAAATATTCCCAATTATCCAGGATGAGGCACTCAGAGAATTTTAAACAGGAAAATAAAGCAGAAGAGCTGAGGAGAACTGAAAGGCTTGCCAGCTGTTTAAAATTCTGTCTTCTCTCTATTCCACACCAAGTGAGTTTAAGCATTGAAAATTAGTAACTTTAAGTGCAGCTAATAACTTTTAGTACAGAAGTACATTGAAGTGGCAGAAATACATAAGCTACAATTAAACTATTTCATTTAACTACTCACAGCATTATAGCCAAACTCAACAGAAGCTGGTAAATCAATTTAAGCATCTAACACATACTGTGTCTTCTACTGTTACAGATACAGTAACACCAACACTACCCATGAACAAGTCCTTTTGACTGCAGGGTAGGCACATTATTAGTTACAACCCACATACAAAAACACTCGTCAGCTTATTAGTGACAACTGAGTTCTGATTATGCTATATATCTAAACTAAAGACAAAAAAACTGCAGGCATTGAATAGCTAACAGAAGAATTCATTTTTCAGAAAAACATTGAATGTGATGAATAATAAGTTTCGAATGTACCTAAGACATTTTTTTGTATAATCCCAAAGCTAGGAAATTCTGCATGACAAAATTTGTGGTTAATAAGTTCTTGAGTCTGTCTGCAAGCACTTACGTTGTCATCTTTGAGCACAGTAAGAACCACTGAAAAATCAGCAGATTTGCCCAACGTTCACTGAGGAAATTACACTGGAAAAAACAAATTGTGGTTGTGTTTTAATATCTTAGCAACTTTCAACCAAAGGCCTTAAAATGGAAACAAAAAAAAACCCCTAACCCCAAACATTCAATGACTGCATTGAAACACTTAAACAGAATCTAAGAATCTATTCTTTGTTATAACGCTGCTATTATTTCAAAGTGTTTATGCAGTAGCCTACACTTGTCAGAAACTCTGCATAATTTTCTTATTGTACTTGCATATAATTTCAAATTTTGGCAGCAAATCAAATTTTGGGAGGCCATCATTTCTTTTCCACTGAATCTGATGGCTTAGTGAAATTCTATTAGACAGCAATATAAAATCAAAGCAACAATTGGAAAATTAGAGAGACGCTTGTCAAAGGCTATTAGTCTAGGGAAAATAAGCATAACCAAGAGCTTCAAAAACTGCTGTTTAAAATTACAGTTTTCAATTCACACTTAGCATTATATATCAATGATGTCATTGAACAGCTACCTGACTTACTGAGCACAATGAGGACAGCTGAGTACCAGAAAATTTGGGCTGGATTCGGTGGGAGTGGCATATGCTGATTGGTTCTCAAGATCCTGAACAGGCTTCTTGTTGGGTACCTAAATGTGGACGTAAGTATCTAATTTTAAGCCTCAGGGTCTGAAGGACTGTTGCATGTGTTTCTGCTTGAAAATGACGCTTTATATATCAATAATAATCCATAAAATTAAGATCTGCAAGAGCAAAAAAAAGATCTGATCTTGTTGAATACATGAATATCTCAAGATTTGCTTTAGGACTAAAGCCCTAACATGAACAGTATTCTACAGGTGATGAAGTGATGCTTTGCCAACAAACACCAGATGGTTGTTAAATGACAGATGAGAGTCTACGTTTGATAGAGTCAACCAGGCTGTAGCGTATTTAAAACTAGTAATCTGTATGCATGTTTCAGAGACTAAGAACTCACTGATGATTATAAAAAGTTAGTTCAAAACCATTCAGCTTTCAAAGTTTACTTTTCCTCAACATTTTCCTGGTTGAAATAGTGTCTTTATCACTTACCTTCAAGTGGTAAATGCTAATAACTTCACCTGTGATGAGAGAGAAAACTGAGTGGTCTGATTAGGAAAGGCTCATTCTTTACAGTGAATATTATTCTCTCAGTAAATGAGGAAAAGAGGATCCTGTTGACTTACATAAGAATTCTGTTTGATATTACAAGAGATGATGACTGATCAGAAGTTTCATGTGGCCTGACACAGAACTACTGTCCTAGACCCCTAAACCTACAGCACAGCATTACCCTGATCTGATGTTTCATGAGTTGCTGGTAAAAGAGAAATCAGAAACAACATTTTCATTGTAGATACTGTTTAGAGGTATTTGTGGAGAGAAAACAAAAATCAGTCTTCATTTTTCTTGTCAAGCAACATTTTATCTAATGATGTTGCTTTAGTAGCAGGATATACTATCTAGGAAGATATGTCTTTATTTCTGCAAGGTATAAATTCTGGTATCTGTTACAAGTTCCTTTACAGAAAAAAGGACCCAATAAGGAGATGACAAAAGTCAAGGAAGGATCTTCCCACTGTGGGAAAACATTTGGGTTTGGGTTATTTTTTTCCCCTTTGTCATCTATAGAAGATTATAAAAGCTCTTTCCTTTCTCAGGATTCTGGACCTGTTTGTAAACAAAGAAGGACTTGTGAGGGATGCGATGGTTGGAGGCCATCTTGGGCATAGCAATCATGAAATGACACAGTTTTCAATCCTTGGAGAAGCAAGGAGGGGGATCAGTAGGACTGCCACCTTGGACTTCCGGAGGGTGGACTTTGGTCTTTTCAGAAACCTGGTTGACAGAGTCCCTTGGGAGGCAGTCCTGAAGGGCAAAGGAGTCCAGGAAGGCTGGACATTCTTCAAGAAGGAAATCTTAAAGTTGCAGGAGCAGGCTGTCCACGTGTGCTGAAAAACGAGCCATTGGGGAAAAAGACCGGCTTGGCTGAACAGAGAAGTATGGTTGCAACTCAGGGGTAAAAGAAAAATTTATGGCCTTTGGAAGAAGGGGTAAGCCACTCATGAGGACTACAAAGGTGCTGTGAGGCTGTGTAGAGAGAAAATTAGAAGGGCCAAAGCACAACTAGTACTTAGCCTGGCTTCTGATGTTAAGGACAATAAAAAAAGTTTCTATAAATACATTAGCAATAAAAGGAAGACTAAGGAGAATCTCCATCCTTTACTAGATGTGGGGGGAAACATAGTGACAAAGGATGAGGAAAAGGTTGAGGTACTTAATGCCTTCTTTGCCTCAGTCTTTCAGTAGGACCAGTTGTCAGTAGTCTCAGTAGGACCAGTTGTTCCCAGAGTATCCAGCCCCCTGAGCTAGAAGACAGGAGCAGGGAGCAGAATGAAGCCCCCATAATCCAACAGGAAATGGTGAGTGACCTGCTACACCACTTAGACACACACAAGTCTATGGGGCCGGATGGGATCCACACAAGAGTACTAAGGGAGCTGGTGGAAGTGCTCACCAAGCCACTTTCCATCATTTATCAGCAATCCTGACTAACAGAGGAGGTCCCAGCTGACTGGAGGCTAGCAAATGTGATGCCCTTCCATAAGAAGGGCCGGAAGTACGATCCAGGGAGCTACAGACCTGGCAGTCTGACCGCAGTGGCAGGGAAGGTTATGGAGCAAAACATCCTGAGTGCCATTATGTGGCACATGAAGGACAACCAGGTGACTAGGCCCAGTCAGCATGGGTTTATGAAAGGCAGGTCCTGCTTGACAAACCTGATCTCCTTCTTTGACAAGGTGACCCACTTGGCAGATGAGGGAAAGGTTGTGGATGTTGTCTAACTGGACTTCAGTAAAGCCTTTGACCCCATTTCCCACAGCATTCTCCTGGAGAAACTGGCTGCTCATGGCTTGGATGGGTGTACTCTTTGCTGGGTAATAAAACTGGCTGGATGGCTGGACCCAAAGAGTTGTGGTGAATGGAGTTAAATCCAGTTGGTGGCCAGTCACAAGTGGTGTTCCCCAGGCCTCAGTATTGGGGCTGGTTCTGTTTAATGTCTTCATCAACGACCTGGACGAGGGGATCTCTGCACCCTCAGAAAGTTTGCAGATTACACCATGTTATGTGGGAGTGTTGACCTGCTTGAGAGTAGGATGGTCCTACAGAGGGATCTGGACAGGCTGGATTGATGGGCTGAGGCCAATGGCATGAAGTTCAACAAGGCCAAGTGCCTGGTCCTGCACTTGAGTCACAACAACCCCATGCAGCACCACAGGCTTGGGGAAGAGCAGCTGGAAAGCTGCCTGGCAGAAAAGGACCTGGGAGTGTTGATTGACAGCTGGCTGAATATGAGCCAGCAGTGTGCCCAGGTGACCAAGAAGACCAACAGCATCCTGGTTTGTATCAGAAATAGTGTGCTAAGCAGGTCTAAGGAAGTTATCATCCCCCTGTACTTGGCACTGGTGAGGCTGTACTTCAAATACTCTGTTCAGTTTTGGGCCCCTCACTACAAGGAAGACATTGAGGTGCTGGAGCGTGTCCAGAGAAGGGCAACAAAGCTGGTGAAGGGTCTAGAGCACCAGTCTTATGAGGAGCGGCTGAGGGAGCCGGGGTTGTTTAGCCTGGAGAAAAGGAGGCTGAGGAGAGACCTTATTGCCCTCTACAACTACCTGAAAGGAGGTTGTAGACAGGGAGGAGTCAATCTCTTCTCCCAAGTAACAAGCAATAGGACAAGAGGAAATGGCCTCAAGTTGTGTCAGGGAAGGTATAGATTGATTATAAGGAAAAATTTCTTCACAGTCACGGTTATCAAGCATTGGACCGGGCTGCCCAGGGAAGTGGTGGAATTGCCATCCCTGGAGGTATTTTAAAAACATGTAGATGTGATGCTTAGGGACAAGGTTTAGTGGTTGTTTTGGCAGTGTTAGGTTGATGGTTGGACTCAATGATCTTGAAGGTCCCTTCCAACCCAGGCAATTCTATGATTCTGTGACTCTGTGAGTGCCATTTTGTGTTTTATGAAAATCACTGAAATCTTTCTTTATCTGAAAATAAGATTCCATAATTTCTTGTTCTCTAGTTACATCCTTCAACTTTCCACTGGGGCTTAAAATGCCAACTGAGGCTACCAAGCACAAGTCAAAAATCTGTGCATACAGACTACTTTCTGATATTCCAGACATTAATTGCACTTCAATAGAAGATCAAAAAGGCTATTAAAGATGACCTTGATCAGAGAAAGCATATAAGTAATTAATTATTTCTACCAGAATCCTGGTAAGTGAAGTGAACATTATAATGACTAACAGGATTCCGGAAAATATAAAAATTGGATACTGTTTTTGACAGTGGAACCCCCCAGATCTCTTCTGTTTTATCTCCAGATAGACTTAAAGTCCATTTTGCTTTAATTGACTGGTTTTTTGTGTAGTTTAGAAACTGGAGTGTACAAGATTGTTTCATGTGTACATAGTTATTAATATTGACTCTTTTTTATATATGAATGTGAATATATGAATATGATGGTGGAACATAGCCTAAGACTGCTGTTCTTTTGATCTTTATACTAGAGTTAAACTCTTCTATAACCTCTTTGATTAAAATACTCATTCAAAAATGTATCATTTCTTGCAGTTCTTTCATTTGTCCCTGATAGTGTTTCCTACCCATCCTGAGCCCAAGGAGCTTGGAAGCTCCTGCAGGGTGGACAGAATAAAGACCCCAATTAATAACAGATAAGAAAGAGGTAATAAAGAACAGGGTCAACACGTGAAAATGTTCTTAGTCCTTGGAGTGCAGGATTCATTCTCTGCACTTCAAGTGAAGGCATTCAAGCAGACCAAGCCCGTAAACTATGTGTTGCTTGCTCTGCACTGTGTCAGTAATCTGGAACAGAACAAATTAAGATCTCAGGGAGAACTGGAAGAGGCTGAGAGCTTAGATCTGTACTGTATAAGTTTCTAGGTCATTTTCTCTGTCCTTTGTCAATCAAAGTTGTCATCTCACACCAAGGAGCAGATAGTGTCACTGGCACATGCTGGCAATTGGGGAACAGCAGATATGTAAGGGGGTAGCCTAAATTCGCATGCACTGTTGCAAGCGTAAAGCTGAGTCATGTATGGCAGGGCCCAAGAGGAGAGCCTACTTGATGTGAATATCACAGCTGTAGATAAGGATTAGAATGCTTCTTGCAGGCATTATAAACACACATCAACTGAGACTGATGCTACCCCTTTTCCTTTTGGCTACATGATATAAAACTTGCGTGATAGGTGTAAATGCACAGGGAACATCACTATTTTATGTATCTGTAAACACACATGTACCAGACACAACTTTCAGCATAGGAGAAAATGTGGAATCAGAAAAAATTAAAACAAGCAACCTGGGCATAGCAAAATGCTAGTAGAGTTCTGGGAGGTATAAAGAAAAGGATTTTGGGGATAAATCTCTTCTGCGCTTTGGTGACAACAGGGAAACCTTGGATCATCCTAATAGTCTTCAGGGTGCATACCAAAATCATGGAGAGAGCCCTCAAGAATATCTTACCAGAGCAGTGTGGACAATACTCCAGTATGGGCTGAAATGCATGCTCACTATCACCCTGGTCAAGGAAGCCACACATCTATTTGCTTCTGAAATTATACTTTATAATCCATAAATTGCAGGTACCTGCTGTAGTAAATGATCTGATTCCTACATTCTCTCATCAAGGCAAAAAAAATGTAGGTTTGTTTAAAAAGTGCAGTGTTTCTGAAATCAGTGGAGTTTATAAGGGTGCCCAACTCTTTGATAAGCAAGGAAGAAGTGTCTAAATGTGTATTTCATTGAACATTTTAAAAAGTGTGTTATTGTGATGTTAACATAAGCTTCTTAATTTTTTTGCTTTAAAATGCAGTTTGGTGGAAAGGCAAAATTATGTTTTCATTAACTTTTAATTTGACATCTAAAAAGCTTTGCTGTGACTTTGAAAATCTGCATGTTTAGAAATCTGTCACTCATTCACATTGGCTGAGATCATGAAAAGTGACAAAAACACATTTAAAGAACATGAAGGTTGCACAGTCCTGTATTGGGGAATACAAAAGGTCTTCATCTCAGCTCAAAACTGAGCATACATAATCCTATTCTTTATCCCCCCACGCTCCACTTGAACACTCTCTACACCCAGCTTCATGGCCTGAGCAAGGCAGGGTGCTGGGAGCACAGATGCACTTTCCGTGCTCCCAGCTTATGTGTAATGTTGGACACCAGGTAGAAGCAGCAGTTCAGAAGAAAGCTGATCTGCTAATAACCAAGAATACAGCACACCAAGGATAAATGAGTTACCTACAAATATTCAGATAAATGAACTTCATAACTGAATTTGTTAGACAGCCGTAACCTGGACAAATATCATTGGATTTTGCATTGGCAAATATACTTTTCCTCTACTTAACACCGTTCCTTTAAAACACACCCATATATGCATGCATCTATTTCAAGTATGTATCTGAAGAACCCTTCAAAAATCTTTTAATGTTTCTTTTATATGAGAACATATGCCCTAAACTCAATCTGATTGAACAGCTTATGCTGAAATTATGAAAATAAAATTAAATTTATGTTCAGGAAAATGTATATCTCATAGAAATTCTGGTCTGAAATGCAGCAGAGTTCAAATCAGCTGAATAAATGTCTTAGGATGGAATGTGTCAGCAATTTCTACTGCTCTGCTTATCGTAAACATATTTAAGTAATGTTGCAGCTCTTGAAATGTTAGTGTTTGCAAAGTACAAGGAAGCATGTTGCAAGTACAAACCCTGATAGTCACCTGCCAACTAACACTGCTATCAGGTAGTCACAGCATGAAATTGTAAATGGATTATTACACTTATAAGATAGCACCTAAAGTCTGGTAGGCACATCATAGATAACATACAAATAAAAACGTTTCCTGTTTTGACAGCAATTTTTTGAAGATATATCCTGTAATTTTCACATGCTTTTCAGTTTGAGCATTAACTTGAGGAGAACATAGGAAGGTTCTGATACAATAAAAGTTCTATTTGTCCATGATCGATATTAATTCATTGCTGATGATCTGAAACAAACTTGCAGAGAACAAACTCAGGCTGAACATCGCACCTCACAAATCATGGTGTTCTGTAAATGTAACAAATACGTAGTTTCTGGAAACTGAGATAGGTAGTCAGCTGCTCAGTTTTTTCATTTTGGACACATGAGAAAGTGCTTTATTTAGTATTTGTCTGAGCGCAGGTCATGAAAGACTACAGACCGTTGGGGACTCAAGTGAAAAAAATTGGTGCCCAAGTTATCTTTTCCTCCATTTTACTAATTAGAGAAAAGGGAGCAGCCAGAAATGGACGGATAATGCATATCAACTCCTGGCTATGTGGCTGGTGCCATCATGAGGGTTTTGGCTTTTATGACAATGGGACATTCTTTGATGAGTATGGCCTGTTAGAGTGATGGAAGCCACCTGTCTAGAAGTGGCAAGGAAATCTTTGGCAGCAGGCTGGCCAATTTAGTGAGGCGAGCTTTAAACTGAAGGACTCAGGGAGTGGGGTCCATGATGGCAATGCTCACGCCATCGCATCCAACTGGGGAATAAACCAGGCCAACCAGAGCAGCAACAAATGTTCCTTAGCCAACTCCCAAGATGAGATCCAGAAGGCCAACCACCTCAAGGGTGTGTATGGCTGTAGTGGATCCTCTTGCACCCCTCCAGTGAAACCTGCATGCTTGATTACCTCTCTGAAATGTCTGTACACCAATGCACGCAGCATGGGGAATAAGCAGGAAGAACTAGAAATCTGTGTGCAGTCACAGGGCCATGATCTCATTGCAATTACAAACACATGGTGGGATAGCTCACATGACTGGATAGCTGCCATGGATAGCTATGTATGTCTTAAGAAAGACAAGCCAGCAGGACAAGGTGGTGAATTTGCTCTCTACATAACAGAGCAGCTGGAATGTATCGAGCTCTGCCTAGGGGTGGATGAAGAACACGTTGAGAGCTTACGGGTAAGAATTAAGGCACAGGCTAATATGGGACACACTGTTGTGGGTGTTTACTACCAACCACCAGATCAGGAAGAGGAAGTTGATGAGGCCTTCTACAGACAGCTGAAAGCAGCCTCACGATCACAGGCCCTGGTTCTCATGAGGGACTTCAACCACTCTGATATTTGCTGGAAGGGCAACACATCCAGGCACACACAGTCCAGGGGGTTTCTGCAGCACATTGATGATAACTTTTTGGCACAGGTGGTAGAAGAACCAATGAGGAGAGGTGCGCTCCTGGACCTTGTGCTGACAAGCAAAGAAGGACTAGTTTGGGATGTGAAGGTTGGGGGTAGCCTTGGCTGCAGTAACCACAAGATAGTGGAGCTCAGGATCCTTCATGGAAGAAGCAGGGCAAAAAGTAGAATTACAGCCCTGAAATTCAGGAGACCTGACTTTGGCCTTTTCAAAGACCTACTTAGAGGAATCCCATGAGCTAAGTTTCTAGAAGGAAAGGGGGTGCAAGAGAGCTAGTTAATATTCAAGAATCAATTCCTTCATGCTCAAGATTGGTGCATCCCTATGAGTAAGAAATCAGGCAAAGGAGACAAGAAACCTGCATGGATGAGCAAGGAGCTTCTGGAAAAACTCAAAGGGAAGAAAGAAGTTTACAGAACGTGGAAAAAGGGACTTGCCACTTGGGAGGAACATAGGAACATTGTCAGAGTGTGCAGGGATGAAACAAGGAAGGCTAAGGCCCACTTGGAATTAAACCTGGCAAAGGATGTCGAGTACATCAGCAGCAAAAGGAAGACTAGGGAAAATGTGGGCCTGCTGCTGAATGAGGTAGGTGTGTTGGTGATGGAGGATGCAGAGAAGGTGGAGTTACTGAATGCCTTCTTTGCTTCAGTTTTTACTGTTAAGGCCAGCCTTTAGGAATCCCAGACCCTGGAGGTAACAGAGAGAGGCTGGAGAAAGGAAGACTTTCCCTTGGTCGAGGAGGATCAGGTTAGATATCTATTAGGCAAACTTGACACCCACGAATCCATGGGCCCTGATGGGATGCACTAATGAGTGCTGAGAGAGCTGGCAGATGTTACTGTTAAGCCACTCTTCATCATCTTTGAGAGGTCATGGAGAACAGTAGAGGTGCCTGAGGACTGGAGGAAAGCCAGCGTCACTCCGGTCTTCAAAAAGGGAAAGAAGGAGGGCCCAGGAAACTATAGGCAAATCAGCCTCACCTCCATCCCTGGAAAGGTGATGGAACAGCTCATCCTGCACATCATCTCTAAGCACATAGAGTAAGAGAAGGTTATTGGGAGTGGTCAACATGGAATTACCAAGGTGAACCATGCTTGACCAATCTGATAGCCTTCTATGATGGCATGACTGGCTGGGTAGATGAGGGTAGAGCAACGGATCTTCAGCAAGGCTTTTGACACTGTCTCCCATAACATCCTCATAGGTAAGCTTAGAAAGTGTGGGTTAGATGAGTATACAGTGAGGTCGATTGAGAACTGACTGAATGGCAGAGCTCAGAGGGTTGTGATCAGCAGCGCAGTCTAGTTGGAGACCTGTATCTAGCAGTGTTCCCCAAGGGTCAGTACTGGGTCCAGTCCTGTTCAACATATTCATCAATGACCTGGATGAAGGGATGGAGTGTACCCTCAGCAAGTTTGCTGATGACACAAAACTGGGAGGGGTAGCTAACACACCAGAAGGCTGTGCTGCCATTCAATGAGACCTGGACAGGCTGGAGAGTTAGGCAGAGAAGAACCTCATGAAGTTCAACAAGGGCAAGTGGAGAGTCCTGCACTAGGGGAGGAATAACCCCATGCACTGGTACAGGTTAGGGGCTGACCTGCTGGAAAGCAGCTCTGTGGAAAGGAACCTGGGAGTCCTGGTGGACAAGTTGACCATGAGGCAGCAATGTGCCCTTGTGGCCAAGAAGGCCAATGGTATCCTGGGGTGCATTAAAAAGAGTGTGACAAGCAGGTTGAGGGAGATCATCCTCCATCTCTTCTCTGCCCTGTTGAGACCACATCTAGAGTAACTGTGTCCAGTTCTGGGCTGCCCAGTTCAAGAAGGACAGGGAACTTCTGGAGAAAGTCCAGGGAAGGTTGCAAAGATGATCAAGGGAATGGAGCATCTCTCTTATGAGGAAAGGCTGAGAGACCTAGTCTGTTTAGCCTGGAGAAGAGACGACTGAGAGGAGATCTCATGAACGCTTATAAATATCTAAAGGGTGGCCGTCAAGAGGATGGGGCCAGACTCTTTTCAGTGGTGCCCAGCAACAGGACAAAGGACAATGGGCACAAACTAGAACACAGAAAACTCTGTCTCAACATGAGGAGGAACTTCTTTCCTTTGAGAGTGGCAGAGCACTGGAACAGGCTGCCCAGAGAGGTGGTGGAGTCTCCTTTTCTGGAGATACTCAAACCCTGCCTGGCTGCGATCCTGTGCAACCTGCTCTAGGTGAACCTGCTTTGGCAGGGGTGTTGGACTAGGTGATCTCTGGAGGTCCTTTCCAACGCCTACCATTCTATGATTCTGTGATTCTGTGTTTTAAGCTGTTAAGACACTTCTGTTTTTTTCCTTCATACAGCGTATTCTTAACTAAAATTCCAGTCCCTGGACACTAAACACTTGCATTTGCTTCCTAAAATCTTTTGTAATACATAATTGATATCACAACTGATTCTTGTAAAGACTTATTTTCTCCCCTCCCCCCAAAAAAACCCTGTACACAATTTTTGAGGTCTCTTCCATAAGAATGGTGTTACTAATATATGTAGGATGAGTTTCATAAACTGCAGCCTCTTTTGGAGCTTTAGATTTTCAGTCTACCTTTCCAATTTGTTCCAACAAATAACTCTATTGTTATTTGAAAAATTAGAGGGTTTATTTTTGTTGTGGGGTTTTTGTTCGTTTGTTTGTTCAGAACCCTCAATTTCTTCAACAGCTTGCAGATTCCTTCATCATTTGCCCAATTACAATGGTTAGTCCTATGGTGGCACCTCACAAGTTTATACCTCAAACTTTACTCCTGGCACAGCTACAGCAGCACAAATCTTACCTGCAAAGCTCTAGCAGTGCACACACTACATAGGCTACCTTGCATACATCTACACAAAGGTAGCTGCGGTAAATGCACTCCCGTCCAAAGAGGTTCCAGAAAACAGCATGCCCAGTCACCCCGCATGCAGGCAAACACACAGCAAATACTGATTACTGTATGGTGTTGCTGAAATGGACAAGTAGTAGTTACTTATTGATACATGCCTTTCATATATGAGCATTTGCTTTCAGTTAAATTTTAAAGGCAAACTTGTGCCTTTATGTACTTCACAGACCATATCAGAAAGACTTCATCTCAGCCTGCACATAAAGGTTCTCAGCAGTTTTCATTGTCCTTGAGCAACATATAACTAGCTTCAGGTGACTGCCTTGACCTTGAAATAGCACTGTCTGTAAAATACAGTAAATTACATCTGTGCTTACTCTGGTTGGCTAACTTGCATCGCAAAAGGTAAAAAAGTAGTGCTGCAGGTAAGCATTTGTAGGATTTACTTTACATGCATGCTTGACATGCATTTAATGGATCTCTCATGAGCTGATTAATTAACATTTTTTTAAAAGCATGAAATAAATATTACAAAAAGATTTGTTAAATTCAAGTTTTGAGGAAAAGAAGCTAAATTACAGAAGAGACAAAGAAAGGGGAATACTAATGGAGCCCCACAGAAAGAAGATATTTAGGAAAATATAAGCCTTAAAGAGTAGTGTTAAAATATTCAGTAGTATTTTTTCAGAGCTTTATTTAATATATGTCACTTACATTTTGTTCATTAGGGTATTGTCAAATAATTTATTTTGACATAATCTAACTATCACAGAGCGTTCTCCAAAATATAGATGAAAATATGAAATGCCTTGAGTATTTAATTGAATTCCATCAGCTCTAAATAGATGTTTCAAAAAAAAAAAGACAGTAGCATGCATCTAATAAAAGCAACATCTTAATAAACTAATGGACAAGAAAAACATGCACATAGGATTTATTACTCTTAACAGCGTCTGAAAAACTGATATACTATAAATATTTTCCGAAGTTAGTCACCAAAGGAAAGTACTTAAAATTGCACCTGTCATAATATTATCAACTTGTTCACAAGAGTTCTTAATTAAATTTCTCTCTAATTATACTAGATATTTCTTCCAGTTGCATTTGATTTGTTCTGCTGTTAACAAAATCTTCCAGTTTACTTGGAGCAAACAAGAGACACACAAATGACTTCAAGAATTCTTAAAACTTTTCCAGAAAGAAATTCTATACTAAGATTTAAAGAGCTCATTTAAAAAAATGAACTCTATTATTGTAAAAATTGTCTACTATGAATTAAACTATCAGAAATACACCCAACAAAGTTTTTAACCAACATAATATATAAGGGTTTACACTATTTTCTTGTTTATTTTCTTGTCAGAAAATAATAAAATTCTAGCAGAATTTTGTGTGACAAAACACTTTTGCCAGAGAAGGATCCAGTGCATGGCACAGATTTCTAATACATTTTCTGTATGAAATAAGACTTTACTGGAGTATGTACCCCCCCCTTGAATTTCATTTTCCGCTGATATTTTTGTAAGCAAAGTCTGAACACAGGAACAATGATCTATTACTTTTTAGATTTTCCTAGCAAGATAGTGGTTTAAATGTCATTCTTACAGCCTCTTGTAATATTTTTTCTTTTGATCATTCTCATTTTAAACCCGCTTTGACTCTACTGTTTCTTCAAGAGTCTTGCAGAGATTCCTTTCCTACTATATCACAGAATTATTCCAAGTTCTTATTTAGTAAATTCCAAACCACCTGCTAAACTTTTACTCTCTTGCTGCTCCAATGTCAGATACACTTTATTGACAAGTCTAGGGAATTAACAGAAGTCACGTTATTTTGATGATCAATAGACCTAGAGGGACAAAAAACCTGAGATCTGCAGAAGTATATTGCTTTGATGGAGGTTGCAGGTGTTCAGATATCAGTTCAAAACTGAGCACAAGAGACTAATTCAGTGTTCAGAAGACTAATTCAGTGTTCAGAAGACTGTGAGGAAGACCTAAATGGCAGATCTAGTCCAGCTTAAGGACTGAAAAATATGAGGTGACAGCACTTTGTTGAGGGTTTTAATATCGTAAGACCATTGATTATGTCTTATTTATAAATTGACCCAGGAATTCCAGGGTTCATTTGTTTTCTCTTTTCAGTTATTTGTGGATTTTTTTCATTGGAGAGGGCGAGGAGTTCTGCCCAGAAGTTTATCTTTCAGTGGAGCTTCAGATTTGATTGTTTTCCATGTACTAGAAGGGCTTCTAATATATTTCTCTCCTGCACAGACAAATAGTAGCAGGATATTGTCCTTGCAAGATACCAGCTCTTCCGAGTGCTATAACAGCTTTGTCATTTTCCTTTACTATGATAAAAGCGGTTAATGCAATGTTGTCTGACAGGAAACAGCTAAAACTGCTTGTGAATAGAAAAGAAAATAGCTTTGTTATTTGTAGAATAATCTTACATGCTAGCAGGATGTTCCATTTTGTCTCTGTTGTCTTGCTTATCTTTTTTTTTTCAATTTTCTTTCTTTTTTTAAACATTACAATTTTCTGGATGACCTTTATTGTTTTTTTCCTGCCTTTTTCTTTTAATAATAAAATTAATTAATCACTTCCATATAAATTAATCCACTTCTATTGCAAGTTTTTGGAAGTAACATATAGGCAATTTTCCAGGGAACTTTTTATGTGAAGTTTGGGAGAATGGAAATATTATTTCTTTCCTTTCCTCTCCTCCTACCTTGTTTTCTACTACTGATAGAATTAATGCTGACGGAAGTTAGAAAGAAAAGTTCTGAGGGAAAAGGAATGAAAAAGCAAATGGGAAACATAACTTCTAAAATTATCTCCTAAGCTTTAAGTGGACAGCGGACACCAGTCAATCAAGATTAGATTAATGATTAAATTTAAAACTGGATTTAATTGTATCATTCTCTGTAAATGGGAATACACATTAAAAAAAAAAGTTTTCATAGAGTTTTATGTGTATACTTTAAATTTTTCTAGCCTATTATGGAGAGATGAAATGTTATTATAATTTATTAATTCTAATGATACTCATGCTTTCACGTTGATCAGTTCGTAATATTCCTCCAAGAAAATGCTGAAACCTCTCACATTTCCACTGGGGTTCATAAACATTTTCAATATTTAGGCTATGTAATTTCAGACTTTTTTTAAAAACAACAAAAAATCAGAATAAACACATAAAGGACCAACTAACACACTAGTTTTCTTTCTCTGAGAAAAAATACTAAATGGGAAAAAAGGTGATTTACCCCAAAACTTATATCTCAAAAATCAAATTAAGCAACCCAAGGTTATCTTAATAATTAATGGGGAGAAGTGTTTTACAAGCCTAAAACTTGTAACTGAGAAGTGCTTATTTCTTTGTCATAAGTAGAATGGTAACCTAAAGATACTACTTGGGATGTTGGTATCTGCTGGTAAATTACACCCCAAAATACTATAAAAGAATATCTAAGAAACAAAGCCTTTAATTATTGTAAACTAAACTAAGTAAGATACAGATTTTTTTAAAGTTTTTAATGCATCTGTTGGCTTCCTGAAGGGTTTTTGTAGTGCACTCTCCGTTGAGGAGCATAATTCACATTATCTGTTAGTACGGCAAAGTTGAGAATTCTGAAATCTTTGAAAAACTTGGGCATATTGTGCTATAAGAGAAATACACATTTATTGCTCATGAGTTTCTGAAGATTCAAGCTTCTGTCTGAAAAATGTCTAGCTATTTTATTTAAGAAAAAAAGGTCCTAGTTATCAAAAAATGACAGTTACTAGAAATGCCTCATGTAGATGAAGGTAGCAATTTATATTGTAAAAATGCTATGGTTCCTCTCTTGAGAAAAAGTAACACAAAACAGTCAAGAGGGACACCATTATGGTCATGATCTTCAAAAAAACCTAGAAGAGAGGGAAAAAACCCTCAGGACAATATGAAATGCAAAAGAGACAGAGATTTTTTACCTTTGAAAGTAATTGATCAAGTAAAAAAGCAGTAAGTTCCTGTCTTCATAGAGCTAGTCAAGTAATCTAATAGCCAGATAAAAGGTTTGATAATATTTGATATTATTGTTAAGTCAGGATGTTTTAAGTCATTGAGCCATATTAATGAACGTATTAATTTTATTAAAGACCAAAGACTTGCTTACAGATAGAACTGATACAACTTTCTTGTTCTAGATAGATCAGCTAGTTGGCTTGTCTGTTTTTCAGAAACATTTTACTTTCACACTACGTTATTTTTTAAGCAATAATAACATGAGATGATTACTACAAACTGGATGAGAGACTGAAGAAGACAAAATGGGTGTGATAGCAGAAATTTGAGTGATACTGTGCTGGAAGGAAATTGCTAATGCCATTGGGTAAATTCTTATGCAATATTTTCATTCTTCACTTTGCCACAAAAAATAGAATTTGGTTAAGAAAACTTCCAAGTGAAAGGAGGTGTTATAAATATAGAGGTATATAAATATACTATAAATATAAATATAATATTATAAATATAGAGAGAATCATTATAAACATATGAAAATGTTTGAAAGGAAGATAAAAAAACCCAAACAACAACATAAGGGTTGCAGCAAAAAGAAGTGCTGGATTGTACAAAAACTTAGTGGTACTAAGGGCAAGGCTGTGCCATAGGGCTTAATAACAAGAGCTGTTAAAACACATATGAAGATGAAACAAATCCACAAAATAAATAAGAGAAAAGCCCAGTCATCACTGTGATTCAAAAGGTGAAAAGAAAAAGGAAAATAAGATACTGAAGTGTATCTTTTGTGGCACTGCCACTAGAAACTAGAAAGCATTCATATTGTGTGTGGTTATGATCATTTGCACTGCAGAAAGAGGATTCAAAGAGGAATAGGTACAGAGACGGACTAGTAGGTTGACAAGGGGAACACATTCTTTACTTTTGCAGTGGACACTGAAAGTGCCTGCGCTGTCTGGTCTAGCAAAATGGACACTGAGTATGGATGTGATTTCCTTCTCTAAATTTATAAAGATAAGGAATAAAAGAGGATTAACATATATTTAATCTGAAGAAATATGTTGGAGAAATCTTAAATGCATATACATTGGTGTAAAGATATTCAGCCTAGAAATTGCAAGATTTTAATTCTTAAAGAAATAATGTTCTGATCTCCAACAGATTTGCATCAGAATTGAAATTGTTGCCTATGGACTGGATTTGGACTCCAAGACCAAGAAAATCCATCCCATTCTTGTATTTCTATTCTTGTAATTACTCACTGAATGAACAAATAAGATATTAGCAAATAAGGTCAATACAGTTAAGTGAAGCCAGCTCTACCTCGTGTTCTCTAGTAAGTTCAGTGATATTACTGATGAATGAGATGGGGACCCTAGTTGTAGAAGACATAGAGAAGGCAAAGTTACTGAATGCCTTCTTTTCTTCCGTCTTCACTGCTAAAGCTGTCCCTCATGAATCCCAGACCCTGGAGGCAAGAGGGAAGGTCTGGAGAGAGGAAGATTTTCCCTCAGTTGAGGAGGACTGGGTTAGAGACCACTTGGCCAAGCTGGACATCCATAAGTCCATGGGCCCTGATAGGATGCACCCGCGAGTGCTGAGAGAGCTGGCAGGTGTTATTGCTAGACTACTCTCCATCATCTTTGGAAGGTCATGGGGAACAGGAGAGGTGCCTGAGGACTGGAAGAAGGCTGACATCGCTCCTATCTTCAAAAAGGGCAAGAAAGAGGACCCAGGGAACTACAGGTCGGTTAGTCTCACGTCTGTCCCTGGGAAGGTAATGGAGCAACTTGTTCTGGATGTCATCTCCAAACACATTGAAGAACAGGAAGTTATTGGAAGTGGTCAACATGGATTTACCAAGGGTAAATCATGCTTGACCAATCTGATAGCCTTCTATGATGTTATAACTAGTTGGCTGGATGAGGGGAGAGCAGTAGATGTCATCTACCTTGACTTCAGCAAGGCTTTTGACACTGTCTCCCATAACATCCTCATTAGGAAGCTGAGGAAGTGTGGGCTAGACGAGGAGCAGACAGTGAGGTGGATTGAGAGCTGGCTGCGTGACAGAACTCAGAGGGTTGTGGTTAATGGAGCAGTGTCAAGTTGGAGGCCTGTAACCAATGGTGTCCCCCAAGGGTCAATACGCAGTCCAATCTTGTTCAATCTATTCATCAACGACCTGGATGAGGGGACAGAGTGTATCCTCACCAAGTTCACTGATGATACCAAACTGGGAGGGGTGGCCGACACTCCAGAGGGCCGCACTGCCATGCAGCGTGACCTAGACAGGCTGGAGTGCTGGGCAGAGAAGAACCTCATGAGGTTCATCAAGAGCAAGTGTAGTGTTCTCCACCTGGGGAGGAAGAATGCTAGGCACCAATATAGGCTAGGGGTGGACCTGTGGAAAGCAGGTCTGAGGAGAAGGATCTGGGGGTCCTGGTAGATACTAAATTATCCATGAGCCAGCAATGTGCCCTTGTCACCAGGAAGGCCTGTGGAATCCTGAGCTGCATAGGGAAGAGTGTGGCCAATAGGTCAAGGGAAGTCATTCTCCCCCTCTACTCGGCACTGGTGAGGCCACAACTGGCATACTGTGTCCAGTTCTGGGCTCCCCAGCTCAAGCGGGACAGAGAACTACTGGAGAGAGTCTAGCGTAGGGCAACAAAGATGACTGGGGGATTGGAGCACCTCCCTGATGAGGAAAGGCTGAGAGAGCTGGGACTCTTGAGCCTGGAGAAGAGAAGGCTGAGGGGAGACCTTATTCTTGCTTACAAGTATCTAAAGGGTGGGTTGAAGGAGGATGGAGGCAGACTCTTTTCAGTGGTTCCCAGTGACAGGATGAGGGGCAACGGGCACAAGTTGGAAAACAGGAAGTTCCATTCAAAGATAAGAAAGAACTTCTTTACGGTGAGGGTGCCAGAGCACTGGAAGAGGCTGCCCAGGGAGGTTGTGGAGTCCCCTCCTCTGGAGATTTTCAAGACCCTCCTGGATGCAGTTCTGAGTAATGTGCTGCAGGCATTCCTGCGTCAGCAGGGGAGTTGGACTAGATGATCTCTAGAGGTCCCTTCCAACTCTGAAAATTCCGTGATTCTGTGATTTTTCCACCACATTTAAAAGCAAAGGAATCTGATTTTTTTACAAACTGTGGTCCAAATTTTAAATAAGAACTTTGCCAGCAGTGATTTTTACTATACAAGAAATGCATGCATTTGCTGTTTTCTTCTTCTATGCTGCCAATACTATGTCTTGTTTTTCTCAGTGTAAAGGATCATGCCAAACTTTTCAACATCAGAACAATGAACTAGACTAATTCCTCTCTTTCTCTTTTTCTTGTTTTATATCAGGAACTCAAGGTGATTGTAGGTTCCTCCCAAGCTTGAATCAGAAATATGCTTAAACATAGAACATGTAATTGAGGATGTGCTGAAGAGTAGGAATTTGTAAAGTTCTTGCTTGGGTCAAGCTATATTCTAGACCTCAAGGCCAAAGAGCCATAGCAGTGCAATATTGTCAGCACCCACATTTCAGGACACTGGATGTAATCTTCACTGTACAGAGGTCTTGGCAGGCAAGAGTCACAAAACAAGCTACACATAAATCGATGAAGACTTCTTTGTACCAGTAGTCGAACAAAAATGCAGGTTTTGGATTAATCCATTTTAGGGTCTGTCTATTTATGCTTTGGTTTCTCAATTTTAGTCACTATCAGAGTTTCCAGCTGTACAAAATGTTTCTTTGATCTACTCATCTGCTCTCTACAAATTAGAGCTGTAATCAAATTGCAGGACAGCAACATTTTAATGTAACCTGTCAACTTCTTCATGAAGACTACTTAACCATTGCTAATCTGCACAACCAGCAGACACAAGAGGCTGGCCCAATACAAGCCCCTAAATGCAATTCATCTTTCCAGAATTTTTATGGAAAATAAAAAATGTAGAGAGCCTCATGTTTAAAAGTATTACGTAGGGAGGAAAATTGGGCATCTGGAATCAGATGAAATACAAAGAATATTTGTACTGGTGGCAAATAAAGACTAAATGTTTCTGATACTGTATATTTTACAAACACCTTTATCTCATGATAACTTTTATGTATTAACCAAGCCCAAATTTCTTATTAAAAATAGTGAAAATCAAAGTCATATTTCACAGTGCATATCATTATTAAACTGTTTTGGCTAATGTAGATGTAGGTTTTTTGTAACTGTTTTGTAGATCTAAATATACAGCCATGAAAAACTAATACTCAGGGTTGGGATATCAGACTCAGTGCTTTTTAATACCATATCACATAATGCAATTTCATGTGAAATAAGTAGCCACATTAAAGGCAGACTAATGGCTCACTCATACCCAATCCTACATACCTACGCATAGCATGAAACATTTTTGGCTAGGGTTTCTAACAGAATCAGTTATCTCTGTTGCATACTTTGTCCATCCCTTTAACATTATGGAAGACTTGTGTGTGTTCCTGTGCATCCCTTTCACCTTCGCCTTCTGAAAAATGTCTGATTGTTGGTTTTGGAAAGAAAACACAAGTCAGCGATTAAGTTAAAGATAGGATCAGCTCTCAGACTGTGCAACAACCAGCAATTTTTGTCGTCAGTCTGGAGGTCAGCACTGCAGACTAGCAGTACAGAGTTCTGTAGAGGCACCTCTGAAAGAGCAGCACCTGTGAGGTGGTGAAAAGCTGAGGATGCTCCAAAAGTGCAGCTTCACTGAAGCCAGCCCCCTTCATGCATTCAGACTCTTGAAAATCAATCATTCTGATCTTGTGTTTAATCCCAGCATAACATACCTTTTCAAAACAGTATTTTGAGCTTCAGAGGGAACACTGATGTTTTAAAAGAAGGGCTGCTGAGTCGTAATTGTTACTAGAGCTATACAGTATTTAGAAGATTAAAATATTTGCCAGCTTGCAGGAAGATCTACTAGTCCAATCCTGCCTCTTTACCTCACAACAGGAAGAGTTAAACAGTCTTGCAGTGGAGTGGTCACACACTGAAACACACATAACGGTGCTTTCGGTCAGCGCTCTGCCTCCATGAACTCCTCTAGAATATTTCCAGGCTATCGTTAGGCTAAATTTGATCTCTCATGATCTAGTTTCTCTAAATCTAAATACACTATGTATAACTGAGGTCTAGTAAAAATGTTTCCTTTTGAATAAAGCTCACAGTAGAAATTTCTTTTCAGATATAGAAATGACACATTTAGTCACCCAATGTAACTGCTGGGAAAGCCCTTAGCTTCTATCTTGCTTTTTAGTTTAGCAGTTTTCCGTGCCTCTCTTTCTTGAATTAAATCCACACAATAACCTTAAGAGTCTTCAAAAGGTCGTCTTGTTCCCATATCCTCTGTATTCTGGCTTTACTTTTTTTTTTTTTTTACTTTACTTTTTTTGGTATTTAATTCCTTCTGCAACCAATTGCTTTGTTTTTTTTCTGAGAGATGTGCCAATCTGGACCCTCCGTGCTGCCTAGACCTGCTGTGACACTGCAACCCTGCAGGCTACAGGGCCCTTCCAGAAGTGGGAATGAGCTCTGCAAAGGTTCCCGTGAAATCACAGCCAGCAGCAGTGCCAAAGCACACAGACATCTTGTCTCTGCTGACCGGTCCCTGTCCTTTGCAGAAATGTATAGTATTTGTGCAGCAAATTGTGAATGAAGAAAGGTGTAATTATGTCATTCATCAAAAATGGAAATCTTTTCCTTCCCCCCACTCCCAATCAGTTCAGCATTCAGAACACAAAATCTGTGAAACTTGGGAAAATTAATATTAAAATACTTCATAATGTTGGGAAACAAACTCCATTAGCAGTTGAACAGAGACAGAAACCAGATGTTTTGATTTGTTTTCTTTATTTTAGCAAAAGTGAGTGTTCAGAAGGAACAAACAAAACCAGTACTTCAAGTTTAGTCATTGCATTTTAAGCAATCTTTTTGTTTTAACCATTGTAGGAAAAAAATGCAAAATATGGAGAGAGAAGCTTGTAGATTGCAGCTGATGAATGTGCTATATAAAAAGATATTCTAAAGTCATTCTTTCCTCTGTGTGTGTGTATGTGTATATATATAAACAATGTCCTTTTAAGGGAAAGTAAATACTGTGCCTGTTCAGTTGTGGAAATAATTTCTCAGTGTAGGTGTATATATTCTTGCACTCACATATGTATATTTTAAGGACAGGATACATATTTCCCATGCTAGACTACTTAAATGTCTATACAGCATTTAAATACTGGAATTCCTGCATATTTAATACAGCCCTGGGACTTTTATAAATAACCAAGCATAGAAAATTATGGACTTGTGGCTGTACACGCTAGAGTTTCAGAGGGCTCCTTAGGTTTGAATGCTTATTTGAGTGGTTGCATGATTTAACTATTTTTTTAATAAAATCTGAGAAGAAAAGAGACATCCTGCCTGAAAGTCTGAAAGGTTAGGAAAGATTTATGTTCAGCTGCTTCACAATGTATTATATACCCACTCATTATGGAAATAAGATTCTTGTGTATAATTCTAGTGAAAATATTTTCATAGAAAGTGATAATTAAGATAAATTATATTTTGGACTGAGCAACAATAAAAACAATATGTCTATATTCCTCAATTTGTGGTAATTTAAGATGATGATTTCTAGGCCTTTTTATTTCAGTGCTGTCTCAGAACCTAACTCAATCTTTAAGATGAGACATGTTGTGGTATACTTCAAAAGCCAGAGATAATTCCAGTTAATTATCATATGGGTTCACTAGAAGATTGTACGTGATTCTGCATATCTAAGAAACTATTGCTGGTTTTAAATTCAAAGAATATTTTTTTATTATGACAAATATTCTTATGTATATTATTTATTCTTAATAGCATCTATGAATATGCCAAAAGTATGAAAATAATATTTTATTGTTGTAGAGTCAGTCAAAATCAAATACCAGTTATGCTAGCTGAAACTAAAAATTACAAGTTCACCAAATGAGAACCTGAGAGCTCGAATTGCAGGAGCTGCCTTTCTGGTGGCAGCACGAAGTATTTGGCACTTTGTGGAGAAATGTCACTGACTATCGCTGTCTTTGATAACAGCGCTATGAATTAAAAAGGTTGAGTGAACTTTAATGCCCCACTGCCTTTGGTCTTAGAGCTGTGTGATTAACTGGCCCTGGATCTTTTTTCTTTTCTTGTTTTGTGCTTTGTTTGTTTGTTTATGGTGTGCTCTATCCACATATCATTTAAATCCTCTGCACATCCTGTAAATCATTTGCTAAAACTTAGGTATTTGGCATATGGACTAACATAGTTGCATTTAAGGCTTTTCTATGTGTGTGTTTCTTTCTGAATATCTTTACCTATTCCTTTTTCTCTAGTCTAGAAAAAAAGGAATTAAAAAAGGGAATATCTAAATAGATTCACAAATAAAAGAAGCCAAGAATAAGGTATCTTTCACTAAAATAAAATATTTAAATTAATTCAGAATGTGGTTTCATGTGAGAGGGAGATTAAGTTACATTTTGTTCTCTGTACTCTTTGTCTTTTATCACCTCTGATTGTTTGACTTTTTCCTTTCACTGTGCCATATCAATGACGCAGTGTTGGAAAGAGTAACTATATGCTTTATTATGAAATGTGCCCTGACTCAAAATGCCCTTTGAGTTCAATGGTATTCCCAAACACCAATACAATTACTTTTAAAAAACCATATATTTAACTAATAAATATAATTTCCTTGTTTTCTCAGAGAAAATTAGAAATGTAGTATTACAGCACATATACCTTCTGGGGTCCATCTGCTTTTTATCCAAGCAGAGTATTTCTAGGCAGACAAAAGCAGATGTACAAAATAAAGGGAAGGTAAAGGAATAGTGCTGCTCAGAGTCTCAGTAGGTTTTTGGAATTATTTTTAAACTGCCTCTTGAAGTTTCAGGCTGCATCAAGGGACATTTAACCTCTTTTTCCCAATATAAGTTCTTTCACATATCTTCTTTTTTTTTTTTTTCCTATTTTCTGGGGTTTTTTTTTCTTCCTCCTGTAGGTCCTAATAGTATTATAGACTTTCAGGAATGGTATCTGGTCTAAAAGATAGTGAGAAAGGATGTAGAAAAATTGCATTATTGTCCCCTGGCCAGCTACATTAGAACTTTCAAGCATGCTTATATGTCTGAGTAATAGAGAAATGAAACAAAATTAGATAATTACTTGAGAGGGGGAAAAATGTTTTTGTCGCAGCCATCTGAGAAAACAACTGATAATTCTTCCCTCACCATTCCACTCCATCTTGTGAGGAGAGAAATTTGCAGAAATAGAGGCAGCAAGAGGGTTATGTATTTTCTGAGCAGCAAGTCATGAAAAGTGTTTGGTGAAGCACAAAAATATGACACAGAAACACATGCAAACACATTGAACACTGCACACCACTTCTCCAAATGACTTCAAGACCAGAGAATAACTCAAGTGTGGATTTTACTGCTGTTTTCAACCAAGCTTACCTACTGCACTATTACCCATTTCTTGCAATCATAGACTATTCTAGTTTTTAAAATGAAAAGACACTTTGTGGGCACTTTTATGTTTGTTTGAAGGCAAAGGAAAGGGTTTTTGCCAGTGTTATCTTGCTGTGAGTTTAACTAATCTTGATTCCAGTCTTTTTGACATTACTATACCACTTGAGATACTTTAGGTTCATATACAGGTGTACGCAGAGGAATTTCTTTTTTTGTTGTTTCTGTTTCTGAGGAAAAGGTTTTCCAGTTATCCATTGCCCTTTTGAAAATACTAATTGGGGTCAGATAATAAGTTAGCAAATATTTTTATTTCAATATCAGAAGCACTATGGAACTGGGAAGACAGAGTTGCAACTAGAGCTTTTATTTGCATCGTATACTGTCTTTGGAAGGCTATTCATAGATTTTAAAAAATATCTTCATGTAGTGTTTTTCAATTAGTATTACTTCATATTACATTTTACATTTCATATTCATATTACATATTACATTTATATAATATACATGGAATATTGTTAAATATAGTAAGACTTGGAGGCTTTTGATAAGGTTAATAACTTCTTTGAGCCGCTTTTTATTTCTCATTTTTTCAGAGCTTGAAAGAAGACACAAGAATTCTGACTACTGCAGTACAAATTAGCAAATTTAAATTCTTTCTAATGTAATTAATGCCATTTTTAAAATTTATAAGTCAATATTTTTTAGACTAGTTCACATTGATTGAGATTTTCTCAGTCCCTCCAAAACCTTTGAACAAATCCAGAAAAAAAGAATTGATTATAATGTCTAATGTACGTGTTAGAGTTTAACAAAGTAACTGAGCTCCATTTTATTCACCTTATATTTATTAGGTTCTTTTTTTCATTTTGTTAATTACTGTTCAATGTTTTTAATCATCAGTGTTAAAAAATATATTTTAAGTAGCTTTGAAAATGACAATACATTTTTTGACACTATGGTGGCACTGAGAATCATTTCTTGTCCATTTCTCAAACAGAATTTCTTCATAACAGCTGTGCTTTCATCATTCTAGTAACACTTTATTTTCTGGCACTAATGCAAAATAAGTCTTTCCATAAAGGTAATGCAAAGATTCAGTAGCTAGTAAGTACTCTTAAGTCATAAACCCTCTAGATGTTCGGAGAATTTTATCAAATGTGAAAATTTTAATTGCTGGCCACCCACTATGTGGAAACCAAAACAGGAGGGCTGGGAGATAGTATCACCATGAGGAGAGCTGTCACCAGATGTGGCTTCGGTACACAGGCCTTCATGCAGTCCAAAATGCTGCTTAGAAAACAAAATAAGTAATGCCAAATTCCATGAAAACAAACCCAACTGAGATACTTCATATTTTATAATCTGGGTAGCAGTGGTAATAATACTGGAACAAAAGTGACATAACATTAAGTAAGCTCTCTACTTCCTGTGGGAAAATAAGAAGAAGAGCCATAGTAGCATCTGCTTTTACCTGTAAGTTTCATGTTTCCCTTCCAGATATGAGATGTCGTGGGTTATGTTGTGGTGATGCAGGCCAGTGGTGGTCGTTGCTGTGAGGTTCTTTTTGTTTGTTTTTTGTTGTTGTTGAGGTTTTTCATCAGTTTTGGTTTGGGTTTGGGTTTTTGGTTTTTAACTTCTGGAAATAATAGAGCAATAGAGACATCTACTGGTATTTTCCTAATACTGAAAATTAGTAAGTCTCTTGGGAAAACACTAAAATATTTAACTGCATATTAAATTATTTTACTTCCTATTATAGCTTTTGAGATTAAAAAAGGACATGAATCTAGGCAAAAAAAAGTGATAATTCACTGTTCACATTAAATTCAGAATGCTCCAGATATGTAATGTCTTCCTCAAATTCCTGTTTTTTGAACATGATATATTCAGTCTTAAGAGTTCTTTGTTAAGTCAGACTTTACCTTAAGAGCATATAATCCTTTTATTTTTTTATTTATAATTAAAATGGCAGGGGACCAAATATATATTGACTGCAGTGTGGAATAAATTCATTAAAATGTCCCTAGACTCTTTTGGATACCTAATGTAATTCTCCATTGTCTCCAGTTGTTGTTTTAAATTTTCACAGTAGTAGTAAAATGTTGTATTTTCCTTTTATGCCTGGACAAAATAACATTCTTAAATACTTACCATCTGCTTCTATTTTTTTGATGAAGTTACAGACAGTTCTTGAGAGGAAGTTCTCAGTTTTTAAAATTGCAACTTTTGGAAAGATATGGATGGATTCCACATTGAATGAGCAACTGGAGACTTTTATTTAACAGACACAAGACCAATTTGATCACTGTTCTTCATTTTTTGTTTTTTAAAGTTCAAGAACAAAACCATTTTTCTTTGTGATACTTGGCTACCTGGCTGTTATTTAATTAAAAACACAAACTGATTATGTACTAATTATGATTCAAAACATTTCCCAGAGGGAGTAGAGACGAGAACCTGATGTAATATGGTGTGACAGCTGGCTGCTATTCCTTTCTTATTATTAATGTCAGTTCTCAAGATGGTCTGTGCCATAGCATGGTTTATCTGGGGGAAAAAAACAACACTAGAAAAATTTGGAGAACAGGTAACATCCTCGAATTCACCAGTGTTCCAGTCCTAAAATAAGGATATCTGGTTTTAACAAAAATTATTGCACTACATTCTAAGACTAAGGACTGAAGGGAGCTTGGTTGTGAATAGATTCAATTCTATATAAAAGAATTTTATAAAGAATATGCTATTTATATTTCAATTATTTTATGCAATATGCTTGTATTTATATGTTTGTTTTGGTTAAAGCCACATTGTAAAAAAATGCTCTTCTAAATTACAATATATATATTTCAGTGTAATTAAATAATTCAGAAAGTGGCATGGAGTGTCAATAAATACTGAATTTGACTTATGCTGACTAAAGAAAAGCATGTCATTGTTTCCCAGGGCTTGGTATTGGAGCCGATTCTGTTTAATATCTTTATCAACGACCTGGACGAGGGGATCGAGTGTACCCTCAGGAAGTTTGGAGATGATATCAAGTTAGGCAGGAGTGTCAACCTGCTTGAGGATAGGGTGGCCCTACAGAGGGATCAGGACATGCTGGATCGATGGGCTGAGGCCAATGGCATGAAGTTCAACAAAGCCAAGTGCCGGGTCCTGCACTTGAGTCACAACAACTCCATGCAGCACCACAGGCTTGGGGAAGAGCAGCTGGAAAGCTGACTGGCAGAAAAGGATCTGGGAGTGTTGGTCAACAGCTGGATGAATATGAGCCCAGGTGGCCAAGAAGGCCAACAGCATCCTGGCTTGTAGCAGAAATAGTGTGGCCAGCAGGATTAAGGAAGTGATCATCCCCCTGTACTCAGCATTGGCAAAGGCCCACATCGAACACTGTGTTCAGTTTTGAGCCCCTCACTACAAGGAAGACATTGAGGTGTTGGAGCGTGTCCAGAGAAGGGCAATGAAGCTGGTGAGGGGTCTAGAGCACCAGTCTGAGGGAACTGGGGTTGTTTAGCCTGGAGAAAAGGAGGCTGAGGGGAGACCTTATGGCTCTCTACAATTACCTGAAAGGAGATTGTAGAGAGGGAGGGGCCGATCTCTTCTCCCAAGTACCAAGTGATAGGACAAGAGGAAATGGCCTTGAGTTGTGCCAGGGGAGGTTTAGAATGGATATAAGGAAAAATTTCTTCACAGGAAGATTATTAACAGGTTGCCCAGGGAAGTGGTGGAATCACCACCCCTGGAGGTACTTAAAAGACATGTGGACACGGTGCTTAGGGACAAGGTTTAGTGGTGGGTTTGGCCATGTTACGTTGATGGTTGGACTCGATGATCTTAAAGGTCCCTTCCAGCCTAGGTGATTCTATGATTCTATTAACATTAACCTTATTACTAATGGCAAGAAAGTTGTACTCTAACTTAAGAATTCAAATAACCAATTGACTACTGCTTCAGAATGAAATTCATTTTTTCCAGAACTGCCTTTTTTCACCATTTGTTACCTTAAATGGAGTAAAAGCCTCTCTAGCACAACTGAACAGGTAAGTTCCACTCATTGTCTTCAAATAATAATATGAACCATTTCTTCTAACAAATGGGCTAATAGTAAAGTAATTGATATCAGCAGTTGTAAAATGGTTTTTTAGATTTCACTCATGAGGTTGTCAGTGGATATTGACAATGAAATGAACAGTCCAAAAATGATATTGTCTTTCAAGGAGAAAAAAAAGGTTAAAATTGCATGTGTAAGAGAAATTAGTCTATTGCATAAATCTTGTAGTAAACATCCAATTAACTACTACAGAGTGGTTTGCTACCACTAAAGAACAAATCTGAGTTTCATAGAGAATCCATTCATAGCTCTCTGACACCAAATGAAGACACAGTTTTTGTTCCAGTTCTCAAGACCTTAAGCATTTCCTTAATTCCTTTTGCAGTCCTAAGGATAAATACATTCACTTTAAGCAGCCACAGCTCCACTCAAATCAACGAGGTTATGGTAAGCTTTAAAACCTACTTTTGTGTCTTGAATTTCCCAGTCCCTAAATTGTTGAGTCTTTTACCTGTCTTCTCTAGAGGAGAAGAACTGGCTGAACTAAACAGGTTATGTACATTTGTATGTCATGCTGATATAATATATGTCACTTTTTCTGTTTATATAACAGCCACAAGCATTTTTAAGATTTATAAATATTTTCAAGATTTCTAAGAATGCTTCAGTCCTGAAGTGAAATGGTAAAATTAAACTTCAAGAGATATTGTACCATGAATTAAATTAATTCCAAAATGTATTAGAGGAAAAAAAATCACTTAAACTTTAATAATTTTTAATAATTTTTTACTAACTTATTCAAAACTTATTGCCAGGATGCAGGGTTAAATAGATGAGTGTTTAACTTTTATAATGTAAATTTCTATAACTTAAAAGAAAAAGATTAAGTTCTGGAACTGTATCAAACACATTTTTTCCTAACCTGTTTTAGTTTTGAAAGTCCACAAACTTTCAGAAAAAAATGAATAGTTAAAAAATTTGCTGTCACTAGTTATGGAAGTATGCATTTTTTAAATATACAGATAGACATTGAATCTCAGCTTGGGAAGATCCTTTTATTTGAAAATTAAAAAAAATCACACTCAACTAGATTGTGTTTCCTTGCCATTATTACCTTCATCACTACCATTCTCAAGGTAAAAGTATCTTATCATTTGTTTCAGAGGACAGTTAGACTTTGTCTCTCCCTTTTTACCTCACCGCTTAATATTTTTTGACTCCTCAATTTCATCAAGTGCAGTTGTGTCCTGGTTTGAGCAACACAGGACTAATTTATCTTCTAATGCTTGAGAAAACTGCACTTTTAGAAGACTCTAGTGTTTGAATTTGTGAAAATATTTCACAGAATCACAGAATGGTAGGGTTTCGAAGGGACCTCTGGAGATCATCTAGTCCAACCCCCATGCCGAAGCAGGGTCACCTAGAGCAGGTTGCACAGGACGGCATCCAGGCGGGTTTTGAATGTCTCCAGAGTCGGAGACTCCACCACCTCTCTGGGCAGCTTGCTCCAGTGCTCTGCCACCCTCAAAGGAAAAAAATTCCTCCTCATGTTCAGATGGAACTTCCTATGGTCAAGCTTGTGCCCATTACCTCTTGTCCTATCTCTGGGCACCACTGCAAAGACTGGTGCCATCCTCCCGACACCCTCCCTTTAAGTATTTATAGGCATTGATGAGATCCTCCCTCAGTCTTCTCTTCTCCAGACTAAAAAGACCCAAGTCCCGCAGCCTTTCCTCATAAGAAAGATGTTCCAGCCCCCTAATCATCTTGGTAGCCCTCTGCTGTACCCTCTCCAGCAGTTCCCTGTCTTTCTTGAACCAGGGAGCCCAGAAGCGGATGCAGGACTCCAGGTGTGGCCTCACCAGGGCAGAGTAGAGGGGGAGGATCACCTCCCGCAACCTGCTTGCCACACTCCTCTTGATGCACCCCAGGATGCCATTGGCCTTCTTGGCCACAAAGGCACATTGCTGGCTCATGGTCATCCTGTTGTCCACCAGGACTCCCAGGTCCCTTTCCACAGAGCTGCTTTCCAGCAGGTCAGCCCCTAACCTGTACTGGTGCATGGGGTTATTCCTTCCTAAGTGTGCAGTACCTTACACTTGCCCTTGTTGAACTTCATCAGGTTTCTACTTTATAGCCAGCTATGGTGTGTGTGTTTCAAGGGCTCAGTATTTTTTGAGCTCATCAGGTGCAGGGATGAGGAGGAGCGAGACCTGAGCACTTGACGCAAGCTGGCCAACAGGATTATTTCATACCGTGAGCATCACTTTCAATATAAATCAGAAAGTTTGCTGCAAAGTGCTCTCTATCCCTCGGTGACAGCAATCCAGATAGCTTCTTGCCCTGGTGCCGGACCCCTGAGGCCTTCCCTTCCTCCTGAAGCCATAGCAGTGTCTGATATTTGCTGCCCACTGCTGGGAGTGCACAGCTTCCTCCTGACAGAATGGGCTGAGTATAATCTTTGTATACTTTGTATTGGTATGGGGATGAATTTTGGTTCTTTAGTGTTGTTAGTGTTAATTATTTAGTCTTATTTTATTAAATCTGTTTATATTTCAACCCCCAGGTTTCCTTGTTTTTTCCCGATTCCCATTCCTGGGTGGAAAGGGGTCACCTGGTGACAGAATGTCTGAATGACAATACATTGTTGTGGGTTTCTCAAACCATAACAAGTTGTAATCAGCCACTGGGTTCAATAAGTATTATATGCAAATAAAGACAGACCAAGTGGTTACCTAAGCCTGTTCACAATTAAAATAAGATCCAGAAAAATAAGGTTTTCACATATTCCATTTTCACATTGCTTGTTCTGCACATTTTCAGGAGTCTAAGAAGCAATGACCTCAAATGAAAGTTTTCCCACTAGCTGAGTTCTTATTACAACTCTGTCTAATTATTTATTTTAAGAAAATTTGTAGGAATTTAATTACCTTTAAGAACTCTATGAAAGTTGATATGAAAATTTTTTGAGGGATAATAGAAGACGGTATATGAGTTATATACACATTTTTTTCTACAGAAAGTGTTTCCAGTGTTAAAAAGTAATGATGTCCAAATTCATCAGAGAAAGTCTTCTCTATGGCAGATTTGCCACAGTACAGAGCACTTGATTAAAGGTTTCTCCTGGGTCAGATATGATCCTCCTGTGGCCCTAAGAAACAATCTGTGTACACATGTGTACATGTACAGTATCTAAAATAAGTCACCAGAGTGACTCATGGGACAGGGTAATATTCTGCCTGCCTATGGCATGACGTAAAAAGAGAGAGTGGTACTTCAGCTGCTGAATTAGAGCTAGAGACCTGTGCAGCTGAAAGACCTTATGCAGAAGACCTTATACAGTCTGGTGGATACTGTTTACTAGAAGAACCCTTGGGTCTGAACCATCTCCAGAAGCATCCTGAAGATTTGTTCTGGAGGAAACTGGTCAGCTTGTACCAAAAGTGGGTGAGACAAGATAGCCAACTCAAGGACCAAGACTCAGGAGTGAACTAAGTAGCTAAATATTCACACAGTGAAAAGGAGGTGTAAGTAAACAATGTGTGATTTCATAAATTTAGTATCTGTATGATAGAAAACACCATGAACATATCATGCTAAAACACTAGAAACTCTTCCAGTTTCCACAGCATTGTCCTTTTCAGGCCTTAACAGTGTTCACCTGCTGTAAGCAGGACATTTCTTATTGTTGTTTCCATAGTATTTCCTTTTACTTTCTTGGTGCTCAGGAAAGTCACTGAAGTAATGTTCTTGAGTACTGATTCTGACCGTACCCAAGTCAGAACCCAGAAGAATGTTGAGCCTTCAGTATGAAAGATAAATTTTCAAATAGGAAAAAGATTTTAGGACAAGAAAGGGATTTTTGTACTTGCCTTGTTCATATTTTCCAACAGGCTTTAACTTGGTCATCAAAGACTACTAACCAGTTATTGTCAGAAAATGCTGCATTTCGTCTCGTAGTTGCTTTTTCATCTGTAGACATCTTAAGGATTCAGTTACCCCTTACAACTGGAACTACATCCTTGCATCTTAGCTTTGTCCTACAGTATTGCCAACTACTGTATTTCTACAAAGTAATCTCTGACCCAGATTCAGTCTTTTCCTGCTCACAAATGAGGAGAAACAGCAGTATCTTCAACCTCTGGGATGGTACCTCTGACATTACATCCTACCACCACCATCATCGTCATCAAAGATGTCTGACATCCAAGTGAATTAACTTGTTCATCATTTCACTTCCCTCTTGCTTTCATTGATTAATAACAGGAAATCATCAAACAGGACAAAAAGTGAAATTTTCTGCACCTTTTCTAGACCTGAATCCTGAACTGGAAAAGTGGAAGGAATATGAAGACCTGTAGAATACCGGTCATACTCTCTGTAAGATGTTGTTTAAAAACACGGAACATCATTATTGTTATTTATGATTACACATTTTTTAGCTATGAGGAATGCCATTGTCTTTTTAAAGAGGACTGGGGCTAGGGTTTTACACAATAGTAAGTTTCATACATAAATATATTTTTTCCTATTGTCCACGTGAAGAGATAAGAAGTGCTTTGTTGTCAAAATCAATGATTCAAACCTTGGAGAACTATGAAATTTCATTTTTCCATCAGCCTTTTATCTGATACAAGCACAATTTTTCCTTGAAAAAGTCCATATTAGCCTGTATTATTGAATTTGCATCAGTCATAGATGCACACAATTTGAATGTTGTTATCTAAATCAGATTTTAAAAAAATATTAATACTAGCCCATGTTCTATACAAAACCATTATTCCTCTTTTTTGAAATGCTAATTCTTGAAGACATTTAGATGCATTTTTTGCTGCAAGCTGTCAAAAATATTTTTCAGGAAGTTGCATATAGAATTATACCTGAAATTTGCAGGAAGGGGCAGAAGTCTTAGTTAAAAATGAAATGTGATGTGGTAATAAGTGCAAATCTCATTAATCTGGTGCTACTGAAGTTTCACAGCATCTTTTCAAAACAAGAGGTAACAACAATTTTTTTGGCTTCAACTGATAAAGTGTTTTTAACCATGCAAGATATGTATGAGAACATTCATATATATCATTCAGTTTTCTAAGCAATTGTCTGTGAACTACATAAGAGATTATTGGTATCTAGCAAAGATAGCCTTCTCATATCAACAGTTCTATTCCACAAGCTTATTTGCATATCTTAAATGAAACATGTTATGATATCGACAATAAATAACATAGAAAGAAATGCAAATCTTTAATTAAAGATCTTTTTCTAATTTCTGAGATATTTTTCTTTAGGTGACCGCTATTTTGATTTGCTTTAGTCTGTTTCATAAATAACACTAATGAATTTATAAATCACTGACAGATCTAACATTCACATACCTAAGATCACTTTCCTCTATCTATTCTCTGTTTCTCTATGTGCTCTCAATTTTTCTGTTCATTTTGGTTCCCGCTGCTGTGTTCTGCATTACCACTATTAGACTGCTGTATTGTACATTTAGGAACTAGGAATTAGGGAAGAAAGAACTCCAAGGGAGTCTCCTGAATAATGAAAGCCAGCCTATTTCATTGCAAGTAACCAGGAAACAAGAATTTTGTTAAGAAAGTTCTCCACAATATCCAGGATAGACCCTGGCACTTTTCTTGGTGCACAAAAAAAAAATAAATCCCTGTACCCTGGAGACAACTGAAAGACCTACAGTAAAGCACCAGAAATCAAATCTACACTGTGCTACAGGAAGAGAGCAGAAACTTTATGAGCATCACAGGTACTCTAAAGTCTCAGAATGGAATCGATTAACAAAAACTCCAAGGTGATCTTAGGATATGTACACATTCTGTGCTACAGAAGAGGGCAAAGACCCAACTGGCAATCTGAGCTGGTAAAAGATTTCCTTTTTTACCTCAAAACAGCAATCTGATGAAGATGGAAAGAGCAGTCAGGTCAGATCCATACATATTGTTTCTAAGCATGTGGACAAAGGAAAATAAAAACACACAAGATAAAAAAAGCATAAATCAAGTAATTAGTCTTAGGGTGGGAGAACTTTTTCTCTTGGTTTGTACTGACAATCACATTGGTAGATACTCTGAGATTTAGGATTACTGTACAATTGAAAGCATATAGTCTCTTTTTCAAACCTCAGAGACACCAAAAGCATTGGATACCTGAAAATTCAAAGGAAAATCTGTTTGTTTGTTCTCACATGTATTGAAATATATCTTTAGGAACCCCTCCCATAAGCTTATCATGAGTACTTCTGTCATAATTTTGGTGACCACATCTTCCTGCTCAGTTCAGACTGCTTTGATAGCAAAACATTTCCTTTAACTTCTGCAATTTACTCCTCCAAAAGTAGAGTAAACTGTAACAACTACAGTTTCCAAAGCTTTGGAGAACACTGTAACTCTTATCAAGGTCAAAGTATAAAAGCCCTTGGTTTTTTTATCATATTCTTTTTGCTTTTGTCACAGAGACATAGGAACCCACTAAGAATTTGAAAAGAGATGCTGCCAGCCAGGGAAGTGAATGTTGTGTTTTAAAAGGTGTGTGTAGAATCTCTTCCAGAACTACTGGGCACACTGGATGTGGTTGATTTAGAGGTCAGACATTTCATTTTATTACATTTTCTTTTTTGCTTCAATAAAAGGAAGGTGCTAGGCAGGCATACCTTTTCTGATGAAAGTTGAGCATAATGTTCTTACTGCTTTCCTTTAAGCGTAAGGTCAAGTGTTGAGCGATTACCGTCAACAAACACTTTTAAATTAACAATTTCTCACTGAGACACTCTCTTGCCCTTTAGGCACCAATGTTTAAAGTCCATGTAATAGATATTACAAAAAACCCAAACTGTGTGTAACAAAGATCATTATTTCGAAGCCACTAACATTAATAACAAGAAACTAACATTTATTTAACTGCCTTAATCTAAATTAAATACCTATTTGTCCCTCAGCTTCCTTTACACTTGACTCTACATGTAAAAATAAAGTCAAAGAACGGCACAGAACCCAGCAGAAGCACCTGAAGCCTGGAGCATTTGTTGATGCAGGTAATGATGACAATTAAAAATAAAGACACAGCTGTCACTTGAAGAATGACCTGAATTTTTGAGGCTTCCACTATGTGGTTCACGTAGCCTCACAAACTTACCATATGGTTACCTCTTGGGGCATGTCTACACAAATTGGTTTATCTAAAACTGAGATGCATTGAAGCAAAAGCTGCAGTGTAACTGCTCTGATGCAATTGCATCCGAGATAACTGCCAAAGCATGCTACTTCTCAAATTGTTATTTCTACATGAGGGAAATTTATCTTAAAGCATGTGCTCAGCCATGGTAGGTATGTTCACTATGTTTTTTGAACTGCTGCCTTGTCCTACACATTGTGGAATTGTTCCTGCTGCAGCAAAGGAAGAATTCTCCAATTACACTATTGTTTTTGATGGAAAACATATTCCTATTCTTGGTTCATCCAACAGGCTTCATAAATGGGAAGAAGACTTCTTTATAGAATTCCAGGACTAGTCCTACCAGCTGAGAAATATTCACAACAAAATTTTCAGGAAGTGTGTTCTTTATACCAACATGGAAGAAAAAAGGTGTGAGCATTTTTTTTTCTTTTTGTTGAGATTCTATTACCATGTGTGCTGGAGCCTTGCACTCGGTAGGGGCTTAACAGGTAGAACTGCCTAATGAGCGAACAAGCAGCTGTGGGATGACAGTGCAGCGTACCTTTGGGAGATGAAAGGTGATTATATAGTGGGCAGCTAGGCAGTATCCAGGATTAGTGCTCAGTACAGAAAATTGAGTACTTTGCTGAAATCTGGGAGACAGAACAGTGCAACTATCCAATGAGTAGCTTGCCTACATGTGACAGCTCCTGTGGGCATATTATCTTCTATGCTTTTTACTCTACTCAAGAGTGAATATTTTGACTATAGGAAGGTACCTTATAATGCTTTGCCTGTCTTCATGATTTTTAAAAGTTAGACAAAAGCATATCAACAAAATTTTTCAGGGAGGTCAGTAGATCTTCAGAATTTGTTTCCTAGGCTTTCATCGGCATCACACAACTGTATCCTCAGTAATTAGTGCATACAGTCTTCTCATCTTTGTAGGCTCACTGGCCATTTAAGGCACAAGCTATGTTGTCTCCTGTGAAAACACACACTCCAAACTTCGTGTATTTTCAGCTTTTAAAGCTTAATGTGAGAAAGCAAAAATCCATAAACTCCGAATTTTAAAGATCATAAACATTTGTGAATGTGTGATTATGTAGGCTTAGATAAACCTCCTGTCTATGTGAAGGGTGTGTTATGTGTTTCATATCATGGAATCACAGAATTTTCAGAGTTGGAAGGGAACTCTAGGGATCATCTAGTCCAACTCTCATATGCAGCATCCTTGGTTCACAGGAGAAAACAAGCTTTCTTTCAGGAAAAGGAAAACTTCTTAGTCTTTCAATGGCAAAACATAATAAGAAACAAATGTAAATAAATAAATAAACAAATCTCTAATTGTTCGTAGTTGTCCAAATAAGACATTAACACAAAAGGTCGGTGCTCTAGAGATTCTAGGAGGGTGATTAACTCTTTTTCTAGGTAGCAAGTAGACTACTTCCATATAAGAGGATCCAGAAGCACTTCCATGTTTGTCCCAAGGAGAACACGCGGTGCCTTATCCATTTCCAGTTAGATTTCTGTAAAAAAAAAAAAAAAAAAAAAAAATTAATAAGCCAGAAACCAGAGTTAAGGAATCACTTCTCAAAACACATTGAGGATTAAAGCAGTAGTGAAATATACAGGCAGTCTGTGCCGGCTGACATGAGTTAGAGGTTCTCAAAGGCATTTGGTTCCCCTTGTTAACTGTTTTCTCGGTCAGGCAGGACGCTGGATACCAATGTCTGATTCCATTCTGTTGGGCTCACATGAGTGATACAGGTTGAATTGAAATGAAAAGAGACAGATGGTGAATAAAAACTTTTAAATATACACTCCAGGTATACTTATTTTTCATAATCCTGTTCACCACCTTTACATTTTTATCTGCATCAATCCTGTGTCTGCCAGTTAGGATCTGTCCAATTAAAATGAGATTCTGTTCTGTCAGGTGCAGAGTAAGGTTGAATCCCAATCTCAATTTTGGAATGTATGTCCTTGCTCCCTGAGATGAAACATCAGAGGTGTCTCCAGAGGGTTATTTTGACTAGAGGGACACAGCCATCAGTTTGCAAACTAGTGAAAGACAGTTTCACCCTGTAATCTAAGAACTTTGGGTAGCATTTTCCAAATTTGAAATTCCATTTTACATTCCCCATCTTCTGTATTATAGATTTTTCCATGTTGTGACAGTTTTCAGTGAGATAGAGACATATATGAAGGGTAACACTAAGTTCAATATGTAGTCTGTGCTTTTGGATTTCCTGCCTGTTTATGCTATAGATAGAGCTCATGTTTGATTCGTTGCAAGACTGTAAATAACATTGATAAGAGATTTGTGGATAACAACCTTGAAGATTTATTGTTTGGTTAAATTTATAGCTTTGTTAATTTTGAAAGACATAATAACTTAGTGGGAAATCATATCAAACTTTCACTGACTTCTTGCCTTAATACTTATTGCGATCAAAATTGATTATCTACTTTGTTGAACAGCTATGCTAGAGTCTGCTTTGGCACTCTGTTTCACATCCAATGAAATATTCTGCACTCAAACTTGTGTTTTTCCTTATCTGTATCAGTCTTACTTATATCCTCAGACTGTTAAGACTAGAATAATAATACTGAATTTTGAGTTTGACAAATGAAATGAGGAATCTCACCACAAAGATCAGATAAGGACAATATGTTCAGACATATTCTGGATGTATCCTGATGATTGGTGAGACTGATAACTTTACTCAGGTGTAAAACATTCTCGCAAGTATGATGTTAGAATCGCACAGTGACAAAAGAATTAAATTTTAGACTGGAAAGCATCTTTTGAGAGCAGTTTAATGTTATATACAATTTATGCTAACTGTGATCTGCTACTGAAAGGGGCAATTGACTGACTTCCACCTAACGCTGTTTTCTAACTTTTATTGCCACTCTTGCAATCTGGCGAGTGAGTTTGACCTGTTTAGAAAGTAATAAATTAAAACTAGTTGTTGGATTAACAAACTTAAAATCAAAAAATATCTAGAGTTTGAAGACACCCATGAGGATCAACGAGTCCAACTCCCGACTTGTCTGGCTCACTCATAAGTCTTTCTTGCTTGATACACGCAGGATATGCATTCTACTTGGGAATCAGGAGCAATTTGTATCTTCTGACAAATTATGTCAGCTCTCCACAAAAGCTCCCTGGATCATATTTGGACTGGGGACAAAAATATGTGAATGAAAGTTTCTTATTTTGACAGGAGGAATGAATCTTTTGGCTAAAATTGACTACAAAAGTATTTAGCAAAGAGAATTATATATGTCCCACAGACAGAGAAGAACTGATTGAATTTGAAGCATGTCTATCATCCCTTTCACCAAACAAACTTATCTGAAACATATTTGGTACCTGCCATTAACATCAAATACAAAGATTGTTTACAACTAATTAACATCTATATAAACATGCCATTGCAAAGAATTAATTTCAATGGCATAAACATTTATTCCTTCATGAGTTATTTTCAGGTTATTGCAGTTGCTTACAATGAAGTGTCAATAATGATCAAGTTTAAAATATTTGGTAGTTTCCTCTACATTTTTAGTGTGTGTGTATGTGCATGTGTCCATTAATATTATGATAACCAAATGGAGATTAAATTATATAATTCATAATAAAATATTTAGTAAATTATTAATGAATCATATTTAATAAAAAGATATGCAGTTAGAAGTTTCAAATCAAAATTATTTGATTTAGAAGTTTAAAGAAGATAAATGGATTAATGATAATCCTTCATTTAGGAAAAATCCCATTCTGATACAAGTATTTTACTTGTTTGTTTCCTAGATTATATTTTAAAAGAGTTAGTTTGTTGTAAATACCAAAATGGTTTCTTTTCATTAATTTTTATAGGTTTTGGTCCTATCTTTACAAAGATATATCTGCTTTTGAAATAATATACTTTTTAATTAGTGTGTGCTTAATTTTACTGGCCAGACATTAGGCTTTAAAACACTTTAAGTAAAAAGATGTACACAAAACCCACATGGAAATTATTTGTGACATCATATCATAAACACACAGGAGATGTGGTGTGCAAAAAGAAGATCTTGGGAAAATTACCACCTTATAATCGAACCCACATGCTGCACGCTGAACTGCTCTGCAGATAGGCGGGAAACCTGACTGGGACTGCCTTTATTCAGTAATGCTCCATTTCACCTTTTCTGTACTTCCTGTAGCTTTTCAGTACATTTTGTAGCAAACAGGTGTCATGTACAGAAAAGGGGGGTATCTGCATGGAGTTGCCACCTGAATGTGGTTGGTGGTGATGGTGGAACTACGGCTAAAGACAGACACGCTCCTGGGTACTTTTGAGCCACCCAGATTAAAACAAGTAGCCTAGAAACTGCGGAGCCACAATAGCATGTGGATCCAGTGCTGGGCTCGTGCTAATGAAACTGCAGCAACTTGGAGCAAGACACAGCTTGGATCTGGTCAGTTTGGAGCAAGAGTAGAGCAGCTTGGATCTGTTTGTACACACAAGTCCCAAACCTCTGTACTTGTGTTTTCCACTCTCAGGAAAGCTCAACAGGCTTGCGGCTACTGAAACCAGAGATGCTGTAAGAGCTGTAATCCTAAACCATTTTTCAATACAAAGGGTTAATATTTCCACTGCACTTACGATGAAATGAAAGACACTATAAATGACAATGCTCAGAACCTCTGAGTAATTCTCAGGCCATAAATACAGGTTTTTAACCTGAAAATGAAGATTAGATGAGACTGATGTGATTAAAATTAATTGAAGATTATACTCTTTAGATTAGATTTTCCAATCATGCTTGAAAGTGTAGGTTGCAGTTCTGCCTCTTGCTTCAGGCCTTAGTCACAGTACTTTCCTATCAGCCAAACCTTCTGTTTCTCTAAACTTGTTCTGAGTGATGCTTGATGCAGTACTTGCCTTTTTTTTTTTTTTTTGCAAGATGTGCAGAATTAAATGAAGAAAGAGCTAGATAAATGGAAAATGTAGGTTGTCTGCAAAACATGACATTCTGAGCTTTGCCTGCTGTAAAAAGAATACAGTTACAGGATTGATTTACAATTACTTTGGTGAATATTTATCTATAACATAAAACATTTCACCATCCCCAAATTACACATTGTGGGAGATTTGCAGAACTCTATTTTGACCAAAAGAACACATGTTTCTCTGAGTGTGAATTTTGTCAGTGTAAATAGCTGTTATTCTCTCTAATTAGACTATGTACTTTGTTTCACATCTGTACTGTATTAAGTTAAAGAGCATTCCAGTTAAGTTGAAAATAGTCATTCTGAACCTTCACTTCCTCCAGTGGTTGATGTAGAACTAAGAGCTGTGCAGAATTCACACCCATTTTGCAAATGCTTCAGTGAGCATGTTCGTGTTTAAACTGGAAGCTGGACAAATGTCCTCTGTGTACTATCATCACAGAATGTCCTGATTCTCTTGACAATAGCATCTGTATGAGAATAGAAGCGTACTAAGCAAAATCAGAATGTCTGTAATTGTAATCAGCTCAGGTGTTATGACAGCATAATTATTCAATTTAAAAAAAAAAAGGACATATACTTAATAAGCATTTAGTCTGGCAACAGTCTTAGTCTGCACTTTGTCTTTCCTTAAGAGTTGGTACTCGTGTTACTCGGCACTGAGAGAGGAAGCTCTATGCATTTCACAACTGTGAAATATTTCTGTTACTTTTACTAAGTATTTTCTATGATTTATGCATATAGTCCTGTGCAAAGCAGTGAGATTTATGATATGCAACTGAAAATGGACATCCTGCTCAGAGGTCATAGGAGACTAATTAAAGTGCTACAAAGGCAAAGAAGTAATCATATAAATGAAAGACAATGATTTGGAGCACTGGAACAAAGTATTTGGGTGCCCTGCGCAGACAGCAGAGAGAGAAAAGTGCACTGAAAACCTGTGAGGAGTAATTCCAAGTACCTGCTTGGACTACTAGTTAGTGTTGTAAAGGCCCTGTGTGCAGGTCCTCCCAAGAAGACCTGTGTATAATGAGTGGAAGCTCTTTCTTGATGGAGACCATATGCCTGTCACAAGTGACTGCAAAATCCTGCAATTGCACAACATGACCAAATTAGTTTTTATTCTGTAGGAAGTTGCAGCAATTGCTTTCCACGTTCCAAGGGTTCTGCATGTTCTTTTCCTTGCTCAGCAGCATATAGGCATAAAGCTCTGGCTCTTGAAACTTTGCAGAGAGAAAAGCTGTGGCAATGCATGAGGTCTTTACGGAGCAGGTGGCTTGACAGGAACATACATCACCAGCAGGGTAAGAACTGTCACTACACGTGTTTCTTCTGACCTGGGATGGCTATTTCTGTTTGTGTGTATTATTACGTTCAAGTGAATTAAAAAATCTTATGTTTAATATCTGAATGTTAAGATTTATTGGACAATGTGACATTAATTGACATCGCTTTAGTAGCCTGTTCTCACCTACATATTACCACCATGGTAATATGTTCCAAAATTCCTGCTCACTAAGAAAATTTAAAAAAGATAATTAAGCTGGCAATATAAACACAAACCAGCTATTTGCAGCTAAGAGGATGTACTGTATCTCTGCATCAACAGGGTTGGAAAAACTATATTTGAAATAATCTCCACTGAGAAAATTCTTACTGTGGTAGCTGAATTATTTTATATAGGAAAATTCTCTGAAGTTAATACCAAGTAGTAACTTAATTATGACTAAGACAAACCAAGTGAACAAGAACAACCTTTGTCTAATTTTCCTTAGTGTATGTCTCTCACGTTTAGACTTGTATTGCAGTTTTCTTAGATTTAATGGCATTAATTTGAAAAATGGTGTTCACATCAAAATAAGAGTTCATCTCCCTTTAAATTTACACTATGGGATTTTGTGCCACTTCATGAAGCCTACCAAGAACTCAGTGAGCAGTAACATTTAACCTTTAAAATAAATTATCATTGAATTGCATTAATATTAAAAATGCCTTTTATGTGCAAGCAAGGTACTCAGAATTCAGATTTTAAAAAGCATTGGAAGCACAAAAGAAAATTAGAAACTGATCTATGACCATACTTACTTTGTAAATTAAATAAAAAGACAAAAAGCCTGGGAGCACTGAGCATATATCATTTTTCTCCATCAAAATATATGCCGATATACCATACCAAATAAAAATAGAATACAAATGTTATGACACAAGTTTCAACATAGGTTGTTTAAAATAGAGAATTGTTTAGAAACATTTTTGTTGACCAAGCATATCCTTAGATTAAGTTTTAGTGGCTTCACTTTCTTGCTTATTTTCCCTTGAATAACCTGTACTTTGAGAAAAATGTTCTGGTCCCACTGAAGGCAATGTGAGCTTTTGGAAAGCAACAGGAGTTTCTACCCTACAGCTCTGTAATGAGCTCAGTGCAGCTGAAACTCTGCATCTCCCTGAGCCTCAGTGAGGTCAGTGGCACTCCAGGTTAATGCAATGGACCGCTAGTACAAAGGATATTTCAAGATAATTCCCACAGCGTCACCCCTGCAGAGAAATTCAGATATGCTTAACTTTAATGCTGACTTCAACAGGACAAAGAATATTTATAAGCTTGCATGAATTCACATTAGGTTCAAGAGAGTAAATAGACCATCTGTAAGAACCTCTGTTTTTGCAATATAGAATCCAAACCATAAACATTTTCTTGAAGTAAGAAAATGTATATCCAATGACTCTTCAATGTTCCACTTCAGATTTAGGGAGACCACACAGGCTATAAGAACACATATTTAGTTAATACTTAATTAAGATGAAAATTATTTGCAAGATTATAAAGTCTTTGAAATCCTAATTCTGATGTCCCATTTAATTCACACAGCCCACACACAAAAAAACAAACAAAAAACTTAACCAAAAAAAACCCCAAAACAGCTGATACCTCAAAATGCTTAGTCTTAGAATTAAGATGATAGGATAAAGGGTATACTCACTGCTGTTTTATGTTTCAAGTTGGTTTAAAAGAAGCAATAATTTCACATTTATACTCAGTCATTTCTGTAGCAACAGAGCATATAAAAGATTAATGTTTTACAGAACTGTACTATAAAATATGACCATATTCATAATACTATGTTTCATGTCTCATATCAGTATATCTAGCACACTGACCTGCTTATAATTGCTTGTGTATGGAATGTAATCATGTATGACTTAGTATGGTGATTGCATCATGCCCAAACATGATGAGATAGTATGACAGCTAATGATACTGAGCAGGGAATTAATCATGCTCATTTGGGGCTCCCAAATGAGATGCATAATTTAAAAATTTCACCTCTTTCAGCTCCCTCTATAGTCAACGAAGAGAAATTGTCACCTCCAGGTGGTCATACAGTACGCCTATGCTCATTCCCTATGCTCGTTCCTCTTTCTGTCTTCTGAAGTTACTTGGTGTGAAGGTCGTCTCTGAATGGTAGCTTCTTCTGGAAAAGAGAATGACTGTAGGTCTGCCTTATATTTGATATATCAAACAATAAGCAAAATCACTTAATTTTAAGATAGGTAATTTTGTTATGGTCATTTTACATTTATATAGTATATATAGTATGACTTTTTTTTTTTTCAATTTCGCAAACTGTTTTTACTGTACAGGTAGATATGAACAATAAACTATTTCATGGCATGACATAAATTTGGCTCATCTCTACTAGGGGTATTTAAGTGAGTATTTATTTTAAACCCGGATTTTTCTTTATTTCTTTTTCATCATTGCCATCCAACTGCAGGTTTCTATGCTTTAAAAAAAATGTGTTGCACCTACCTTTGTTTTTGAAGATGAAGTTTACATGACAACTTTCCCCGTAAGCCAAAACCAAAACCTACTCAGTGAGTTGCGGAGATGTCAGATCTATTGTCTAGAGTTGCAGCCGCTGCATATCATAACAGTAAGGTCAATAAAAGCAATGTTTTGTCAAATTTTAATTTTTGTTTAGTAATTAACAAATAAGACAGTCATTTCAATAACAGCTAGTATCCCTGTGTCTATCAAAATAGTACTATTTGCAGCCCTGGAGCCATCTAACTGACAACAGTTTAGGTCTGGAACATTGTTTTTGGATGTTTGAGCATGGCACCCAACATTACGTGCCTCCGAAAGAGATCCATGAGATGTGTGTCAGTAATGTATTATTTCTTGTCATTGTCTGAGGGCATGGTTCTTGCAACTATATTTGTACAAGTCTGATCACAGAAAGGGAAAAATAACAGTCAAATGGAAGGGGCAGTGGGAAAGGAACAAAGTTTTAAAAGTCAAAATCACTTTTCTCTTCTTCAGTGAGACTTTTGTTTGTATTCAACAACTGGATATAAATTGAGTACACTGTTATAATCACACTATATAAGACAGTGCAGAATTAGAACATAACAAAATCATGAAAAAATAAATTTTCAGCTTTATATTTTAGATGTAAAAATTTTTCTTAAAAATGAATTAAATTTAAGACAAATTAAGGCTTTAAAAAATGTATTTGATGAGTGAAGTTCATGCTTTCAGAAATGGATTCATTTTAGGATCTAGATAAACAAAACAGAATAGAGAATTTAAACCAGTGCATACATGAACATGTACATGAGCTTGCCTCCATTGGAGTATGATACTGGAGCTATGTAAACAGAAACCAGTTGACGATTTTGTCCTTTAGGCTCATCATACACTGACATTTATGCCAATAAAACTTCATTCATAAACTTGGAGTTACTCCCAATTTATATTTGTGCTAGTGAAAAGAGTATTAGACCCATTGATTTTGTGACAAACTGCTAATGGTTCTTTAAAGGTGTCCTGTTTTTAAATGAATGTAAGGGTTGATTGCTTCCATACTGCATACTCACCGCTTCCTTATGTCCTTGACCTTTATTTGAGAGACACAATTTCAGGATGACTTGGTAAGAGACTTTTCAGGAGAGTCTGCACCTGGTATTCTGCAATATTCCTTTGATTTATATTTCACAGAAAAAAAGAAGAAAAGAAAAGGAAAGTAGATTAATCATATTGATTAACATTTATGTGTATATGTATGTTCAGTGGGTTTCAATACGTGGACATATAAAAATAACAAAAATGAATTAATTAATGGAAAGTCTTTAATTAGTTCAGTTAAAACCTTTTTATTTCATGCATCAATTTTCCCTGAGGGTTTTAAATCTCTGTCATTGCATTGGTTTCTGAAAAAAAAATAAACAAAAAGCCTAATATTTTGTTTGACTTGCACAAGATACACAGGATATGTAAACAGTACAAGCAAGGGAACACGATTTTTAAAGATGAATAGTGCTTTTATGATTGGTCCTTTTGAGAGCTGTAATCTCATCCCCAATATTGGGGCTTATATCATACAGAGTGCTATGAAAACTTGGAGCTTGTCAGAAGATTCATAAGAAATACCAGAAAGTGAATATTGCCCATGCAATGCAAAATCTCTCTTTGGTAGACAAATTAAGGACTGTAGTTTCAGGCTTGACCGCCTGTGACAATATGCAAGTAATTCATCACTCATCTGCAAGTCTGTCCATCTGTCTCAATGATTTCTGATCACTTACCTCCCTTGTACCAATGCTAAGATATTTGCTCCTCTCTTGGATCAGATTCAGTCTTTGGGAATGAGCCACCATTAATTTTGCAGGCTGGCTTTTGAAATGTGCCCCTAAAGGTCAGGAGGAAATGTTCCTTAGCACCACTGTATGTTTTCCCAATACATTTCCATTTCTTCCTTTCATTACATTTCAGAGTTATACTCTATTTTTTCCTTATGTTGAATATTCTCTTACCTTTCTCCAAATCACTATGTCTTTTTGTATGCTTAAATGTACAGTATCTCTTGTTGTCACTTTTTAAAGGATTGCCAAGGGGTTTAATTTTTTTGCAAGAACATAGCTTTGCATTGTAAATATGCTATGAATTTTTGTCAGGAATAAATGTATAAAATAATTAAAGGTTAGCTCCATTACCCAAGAAATGTATCAAACCTTTTAAGTATAATTGCTCCATAGTAAATTACCAAGGAACATTTGAAATACCTCATTTACAGTGGAAAAATGTATAATTATCTTTAAACATGGTAACTTGACTGCATTACATATAGTATATATTGACTTGGTCAGTGTAATGCAAGAAATGTTTTCCGTGCTTATCTATGATTGTGTACCGTTGCTGAATTACTAACAGAATGAGTGCAAGATTTAAAGAAATAAAATAAATAACAGCAAATATAATAGGCAATGTGAACAGAACAAAAATGAAAGGTTACTCCAAGAAGAAAAACATACGTTGCAATAGAGACACAACAGTCATCAGAACTAGATGAGAAACAATTATAGAATCATAGAATCATAGAATGGTTTAGGTTGGAATAGACCATCTAGTTTCAACCCCCTTGCCATGGGCAGGGACACCTTCCACTAGACCAGATTGCTCAAAGCCTCATCCAACCTGGCCTTCAACATTTCCAGGGATGGAGCCTCCGTAACTTCCTTGGGCAATCACTTCCAGTGCCTCACCACTCTCACAGCAAAGAATTTCTTCCTGAGATCTAATCTAAGTCTACCCTCTTCTAGTTTAAAACCATTACCCCTCGTCCTATCACTACATGCCCTTGTAAAAAGTCCCTCTCCATCTTTCTTGTAGGTCCCTTTCAGATACTGGAAGGCTGCTATAAGGTCTTCCTGGAGCCTTCTGTTCTCCAGGCTGAATAACCCTAACTCTTTCAGCCTGTCCTCATAGCAGAGGTGCTCTAACCCTCTGATCGTCTTTGCGGCCCTCCTCTGGACTCGCTCCAACAGGTCCATGCCCAGTTATGTTGGTGGCTCCAGAGCTGGACACAGTACTCCAGGTGGGGTCTCACGAGAGCAGAGTAGAGGGGCAGAATCACCTTCGTCAGCCTGCTGGCCACACTTCTTTTGATGCAGCCCAGGATGCAGTTTGGCCTTCTGGGCTGTGAGCGCACATTGCCGGATCATGTTGAGCTTCTCATCCACCAACTCCCCCAAGTCCCTCTCCTCAGGGCTGCTCTCGATCCATTCTCCACCCAGCCTGTATTTGCACTTGGGATTGTCCCGACCCATGTGCAGGACCTTGCACTTTGTCTTGTTGAATTTGATGAGGTTGTCACGGGCCCACCTCTCAAGCCTGTCCAGGTCCCTCTGGATGGCATCCCTTCTCTCCAGCATGTCAACCACTCCACACAGCTTGGTGTCATTGGCAAACTTGCTGAGGGTGCACTCAGTCCCAACATCCATGTCACCAACAGAGATGTTAAATAGTACTGGTCCCAGTACCGACCCCTGAGGAACATCACTTGTTACTGATCACCACTTGGACATCGAGTCATTCACTGCAACTCTTTGAGTGTGGCGATCCAGCTAATTCCTTATCCATTGAGTGGTCTGTCCATCAAATCCATGCCTTTCCAATTTAGAGACCAGGATGTCACGCGGGTCAGTGTCAAATGCCTTGCACAAGTCCAGGTATATGACATTTGTTGCTCTCCTCTTATCCACCAACGCTGTAGCCTCATAGTAGAAGGCCACGAAATTTCTCAGGCACGATTTGCCCTTAGTAAACCCATGTTGGCTGCCACCAATCACCTCCTTATTTTCCATGTGCTTTAGCAGAGTTTCCCATGATCTTGCCAGGCACAGAGGTGGGACTGACCGGCCTGTAGTTTCATGGATCATCTTTTTTACCCTTTTTGAAAATGGGGGTTATGTTCCCCCTTGTCCAGTCAGCAGGAACTTCACCAGACCAAGATCTCTACCTCTAATTTAATGTGTATGTGCTACAAATCACATTTGTCTTTGTGGGACCTAGAGAGGTGGAATAGTGGGGTCATTTAAAAGTAATAATGATCCTGATGTGAACATTTCAGACTAACAAAGCAGTACATCTAAGAACATAACCTTTGTCCCAGTGAAAAAAAGATATTAAGACAAGTGGTACAGTAATGGAGGGCTGGAGAAGTATGGGTATATCTGGCATGTCTATGGCTTTTGTATTGTTTCAGAGTGTTTAGAAGTCACTGCAATGTAGTGTGGTAAACTTCATTTACTAATGGTAAAATCTTCACAATTGTTCTGGGGTGAAGGGGATGCTCTGCTATATCACACTACAAAAATTGACACTGAACTTTCTTTTTTCAGATAATTAGATTAATTGGATTTTTGTAGTTTAATGGCTTCTTATTTTTTGAAATTTTTCCTTCTTATTTTCATTCACATCTTTTCCTGCATATTGTTTTTCAAATCCTTTTTGTGTTCCAGCATCTACAGCCAGTCTCAGCTTTTAACTTCTTTCAGACCTGCTCTTTCATTTCAGCCCAACGTCTAAAGTCTTTTCACATTCTTTACCCATCCAGCACAAAAATCTTTTGCTCTCACTTCAGAAAATTAATCTCCTCTGCCCTACAGATTATTGTCTAATCTCTCTTCTTCAGTTCAACTTTACATACATTGCTGACCAGAACTGATTAATGGAGTTCCTGCCCTACATGCTTACTGTTCTCGTCTGAATTCTGCATTTCATTCTTCACTAAAAATGCCTGTAATGACCAAATGTTAGAGTCTTTCCTCATCCGTCATCTCTAAACTTTATTCCATGCAAATGTATTCTTAATGCTTTTGCTAAAAAACTGATGCTAAAAGTGGCAAGACAAGACCAATTTGTTATATTTATTTTCCTGTTTTCATATTTGAAGACCCATTATATCTGTGGCTGAAATGAAGAATGTTTTAGATATTATGTACGATTATTCTACATAAAGGTTTTATCAAAAGAGTTTCTGCAAGTTAGCTAATTACTGCATTTCTTTCATTGTGCCATAAAGCAAACTATGAATGTCCATTGTTTCAGAAAACCTAGCCAATTACCATACTCCTGTGTGTGCCTGTGGCATTTGTGTTTGTGTATACAGGACAGAGAGAAATTCTGGAAGATACTTTTGAAAAAATAGGGGAAGAGTACTTTTTCTGGTCTCACATAATCATATTTCTGGTTCTATCATCTCAAGTATTTTAAAATTACAGAAACATGGGGCACAATGACTTGCTTTTATTATCCTCTGACACTGAGATAGGCTGGTAGAGCAACATATACATTTTTTCCCATGTATTATATACAGAAATATCCTTCAGATATGTTAATAAGTAGATAAAGAGGCAGAGGGGTAGTGTGACGGTGTGCTCCCCACCCCACCAGCCCAGGAACCAACCTGATCTTTATCTCCATAACCCTGCCCGAGTGATAACCACCTGTGGTGGTCATAATGGGTGCATGTAGTCGTAACCGTGGCATCCAGGGCTCAACGTGGTTTTGGGGAGACAGAAAACAACACAATAGCCAACAGCTAACTTGAGCAATGCTGGTACTGTGGTCAATGTGCAAATATGACTATAGGTCAATCATCTTACCTCCATAAATAGCGAACAGCCCAACAGCACTTTGAGCTCTCCTTAATGGCAGTGGGCTGCACTCCCCTTGAGTAATGCCATCAAGGTTACTTCTTGAGGTTCAGAGATTCCTTGCTGCAATAGACCCTTGGCAAGTGACTAAAAACATGCTGAAATTTGTAATCTTAGCCAAGTGATGTAAAGGATTAGATTGTGCATATATAATCCTTTAGATATAAACCGTTGACCTAGTCTGGGACTAGGATATGATACAGCTGCACCTAGGCTCCTCTCTGAGAAGGAGTTTAGCAAGCAAGGGGGTCCTTTCTGAACCTCATGACTCAATGGGAGGGTCTCCCTGACAGCTCTGTCTAATGCTGTCCTCTGTGTAGTAAATAACCAAGTGTGCCTTACCATCTTGAATCTTGTTAAAACACTGTTGCATCTACCATCAAACTTTGTTAAATCCCTGTTTTATATCAATAAATGTATTGCTGCTTCTCTCTATGAGTGAAGTGCATAACTCCATCTGCAACAGGTATGTACATATTCTCCTATATGGAATGATCAAAACAAAGAACACTAAAAGTATGCTGACTTTGTCTGTCTAGTGCAAGCCCAAATACACCTTTATCTCTGGAGTACACAGGCAAGTGTTTTAGGATGATTTCCAGTCATTTAGGTGGGAGAAAGTTGCAACAGGTCCCCAAGACTGGTGGCTTCTAGACGGTCACTGCATGTTTAAGGTTCAACCATAGTCAGCCTGTCAATCAAAAATGTGGCCAGAAAACGAAGGCTTAACACAGCTGCTAGGTTATATGCTAAAATACTCATCTCCACACACAGAAAGGATGCAGACAACAACAAAGGCAAGTAGCAAAGAAAGGCAGATAGGAGAACCTGAAAACTCCCTAGGCCATCACAGGAGAGCCATCAGACTGTGAAACCTCCCTAGGCCACCACAGGAGAGCCATCAGACTGTGAAAGTCAGACCTCCACACAGACACGCACACACACAGAGGAGCACAGAGGCAGAGGGCAGTGGGATAGCCCCAGTGCCCCAGTCAGAAAGAGGAGCCCCGGCCCCCCAGGGCTGTCCCAGAGACCATCAGCCCCACAGGCCAGGTGAGACCCAACACCATGAGTCTCTGGGGCACGACACATACTGAGGGGTCCCTGCCTTGGGGGATGGCACTCATTATGAGATGCCGGGGAAAGTCATTCTGGCATTGTGCAAGACTTATTACGGGACATTTAGGGGTAAGATAAGGTAAAGGGAAAGGTGGTCTCAAAGTGGATGGGGAGGAACAAGCCTGGGATAAAAAAAGGACAAGGGGATAAAAGGGTCTGGTCACCTATAAACAGTGTGCTGGTTGGTATGCTTTTCTGACCACGCCCTGTCCTGGTCAGTGCAGTCTGTCCAATCTTCTAATTAAACTCCATTTCTAACTCTTTTCCTGGGAGATGGACTCTCTCTTCTATGCACATGTGCACGCTGCTCGAGTGCAGCAGCTGGAGTGGGACAGAGGGACCACTGTGTCTGTTGTGTGTCTATGGTGCCAGCAGCTGGAGCAAGCATGGATACACAAGTCAGGGTGTGACCACTAGTGGAGATCAAGCCAGGCAAGTCAGTGAGTAGGTGATGTGGCCTGGGAGCCAGGGGTGTGCATGTGCCTCTTGGAGTGAAGCATCTGGACAAGAAGGACCAGACCAGAAGGCCCAGTCCAACTTCCAGAGAGATAATGGATTCTGGGGGTTGACTAAGACATCTGTTTGCATGCATGTGGAAATTTTAAACTCCCTAAAAACACTGCAATAGCCAGTCTTTTTAATGGTCTTTAAAATGCTATATGTTTTTGCTGACAACTGGCGAGAGAGATAATCTCCTGTCAAGCTGAACCACAAGAACATGTTTCCATATTCCTCTGGGCGGTTCCTCTAACTTAAGTTTGGAGGCCCACATCTAGTAAACTCCCTAAGTATGCATTTAGCACAACTACTTGTAAGCACCAGATTTAGAATACATGAAGCATTAAGGCAATCTGAGTTTCAGAGTATTATAAACTGCAGGAAAAAAAGATGCAGTAGCTTTATCTGATACAAGCAGAATTTACAATGGGGAAAAAACATCCTAGAAATGTCAATTAATGATGAACCTTGCTTTCACTGTCAAAGATTTGTCACACCCTAAGTGAATGGTTAGTATGAATTTGGTTCTCTATATTCCAGATGAGTATTTTAATCATCAAGATATGATCTCAAGCTCTCTAGAGGAAAATTCATGCTTAACAATTTTATAGATGTTCGAGTAGACAGAATAAACTGAAACAAAGGTCGACTATATAATCTAGTGGCTAGGGCAGAGTAGGGAGATGAATTGTACTCAGACACAAAAAAATCCTTTATCTGCAGGACAGCATCCATTTTGGGTTGATTATGGCTTTTTTTATTAATGTCCTCCAATCAGAACACTTATTTTATGAAAAAAATAAGTTCTCATTACCACTTTATTTTACACTTCCAAGAAAAAAATATCTAAATTTTTAAAGACTTTATTTTTCCTGGAAGATGATACTTTTACACAATATGAAAGTGCTGTAAATGACCATAGGAAGTTTGTTTATTAAAAAGTTAAAAGGGAACAATATCCAGTTAAAGGAGTACTAAATTGGTATAGGAGATAGGCCCTGTATACAATTCATTCTAAATCAACATTAATTATAAATTCCTCTGTAACAGATATTCAATAAGTATCAGTTACATGGAGTTTCATGGTTCATATTTAAAAGGATACTGGATGATAATTCTCTTGATACGTTTGCAAGCTATGGAAGCCTTAGTTCCCATTAACCTAATATTTAGAGGAAACAGTATTGAATACTCTCATTATGACATATTAAATGGGGGGAAGCCTAATTTTTCTCCTAATTAATTTAATTTCATATTTGAAAACAACTTCTCTCCATCCTTACATAGTACTCTTCTACTTTTAAAATATCAATTTCCAACACATTTAGCTCTCATGTTAATTTGTATTCATTATTATCTATTATTTATATAAAACACACTGAATCATGAGGGTTGACATAGTAAATGGATGTTAACCATAGCAACTTTAAGAAGGTTGTTTTGGGAAGGAAGGCTGACTGGTTCATGATTTATTTCTTCAATAACAAAACCTCCTTGTTTTTTTCGTTAACACGACTCTCTGATGTTATGATTTAACTCTATATAGAGTCTATAAAGCACTGAACCCTTGCAAATGACACTAATGGCATAACAGAGAAGGGAAAAAAAAAAAAAAGTGAGTGTTATTTCCTGAAGATGGCTACAAGGTTAAGACTGATAAGAAGTGGTGCAATACTGCGCATACTGTCTTTCTCCAGTACTAAAGAAAGATATTAGTCAATACTATGTCTGATTCTACAGCTCACTGTTTTATTTACTTTCTGAATTCCATGTATTCCTCTGTGTTGTCTAAATAAATAGTTTCATTACCCAGAAGAGTTTATAGTGAACAGCTGAGAATGAGTATTCACTGAGAGTCTGAGGAGAGAGATTTGAATTCATTCCTAATTGACACAATGCTTAACAAGTCTCAGTTAAAGTGAGAGTTACTTCTTGTGATTAATATTTTATGTTTTGAAAAGTCTACCAATAGAACCTAAGTGTAAATAAACAAATATTCCTAACATTTAATTATGTGGGCTGCAACTATAACCAATGGCATAATATGTGCCCGTACATGTGTGCATTTAAAATCCATTTATTGCAAGGTTAAAAAACAACTAATTGCTTTATTGGATAAGAAATGGCCACCTTGCCTGAAATGCTTATATTCAAGATTGTTCCAAGTAACATCTTTACCTGTCACACGATGCATAAGTAGGAGCTCACAGTGATTCAACCCACAGTGAGAAAGAGGCATCTCCATTACTAGTAAAATAATGCAGAACAGAAATAATCTAGTACTGGGAATTTATTATTTTCTTCAAAATTGTTTGCTAGCATTACATGCAAACAAAAATAAATAATAATATATATAGGTTTTGGATAACTTGAGTTCTAAATTATGGAAGACATATTTTTTTTCCTGCTTCAGCTATACAATGAATTCCCTAGGTACAACATTTTTGTACACATTATTCTTATTTCATCTGCAAAGATTCCAGTAGAAACGCATAGGATGAGAACATGACATTGGGTGCTTTCTAATTGTATGCATCCTGCCATGATATATAAATTTTTCTGTGATTTTCAAGCTATTCCATCTGCACTAAAGAGTAATGTTAGGAAATCAACATTAGCTGAGGCAGTAATCTTCTACAAGCCACTGCACCTGAACAAAGAATATATGGACTTCTACAGTCTCTAGACTTTGGTTAGTGGATGAGCTAGTGAATGAGGGGTTGTAACCCTTGTGTTGGTACTGAATTTGGGACATGAATGTTTAGGAAGCATCTATAGGTTAATATGGCTCCCATTTGCAAAAACTAACAAAATGTCAATGGCAAAAGGCAAAAGGCAAGCTGTAAAAAATGGCAAAGGAAAGTATAACGTGACTGAAGTGCAGAATCGACAAGCTTCTAGTGCTATCAAACACTATGAAGAGTGATTGATAAATGCATAAATTTCACATTTAAATAGAATTTTCAAAGTAGAATAGTCTGATTCCTTCTTCTGCATCAAAAACCAGAACTGTAAAGTAAACCTACTACTACAATCACAACACTAATCTAGGATAGTCTACAAGGTTCACTTATAACTTTCTTCTTGTCATTAATCAATCTCCACAAATTCTTGGTTATAAAACCTTTATACTATATGTCATTATGTATTATCTATTTCAAATTAAATTCCATTTGCTTTAGATACACTTGACACTATTACATAATTTTACTCTACTTTGAATAAAGTCTAGATTTAGTTCTATTTTCATTCTTAATTTTCTATTTTTTTTCTGCTTTGTAAATCCTGAAGTATTAGTCATATCTTTTCTGAACAACCTTATCAAAAGAACAAGGTCACTGTTAAGACATTTTAGCCTTCTCTTGTGACAAAAATATGCTAGGAAAGAAAATTTGTTTTAATACAAGTAATTTTTCTTTCTGTTGCTGAGTTGGAGGACAGAAAATAATTCAAATATTTTTTCCTGTTTAATTTTAAATTCAGCATAGCATAAAATATGTATAGAAAAAGCATCTGAATTTCAGAGTAAATTTTTTAACAACTAAAGAGATAATTAAATGCAAATAATGGATTTTATTCATACTAACTTTGTAATTCTCAGGTCCCAGTTTCTAGTCTTGTGTTGTTTCCAATGTTATATCATACTCTAAATTAGTATCTCCCAGAAAGCCATTTTTCAGTATATTTATATACAACTGTAACTAAAATACATAATGGATTGCATTGCACTTGCACAGCAAGTGCTTGGTATTAGAGGGGCTGCAGGTGTGGCCTCTGTGAGAAGCTGCTAGAAGCTTCCCTATGTTCGATAGAGACGATGCCAGCCAGCTCCAAGATGGACCAGCTGCTGGCCAAGGCCAAGCCAATCAGTGATGGTCGTAGCACCTCTTGATAACATATTTAAGAAGGGGAAAAAAAAATATGCAACAGCAGCTGGAAGAGAGGAGTGAGATTCCATGAGAGTAATAACTCTGCAGACACCAAGGTCAGTGAAGAAAAAGGGGGAGGAGGTGCTCCAGGCACCAGATTTCCCTGCAGCCCGTGGTGAAGACCACGGTGAGGCAGGCTGTCCCCCTGCAGCCCATGGAGGCTAATGGTGGAGCAGATATCCACCTGTAGCCTGTGGAGGACCCTACAATGGAGCAGGTGGTTGTGCCTGAAGGAAGCTGTGACACCGTGGAGAGCCCACCCTGGAGCAGGCTCCTGACAGGACCATGGAGAGAGGAGCCCATTCTGGAGCAGATTTGCTGGCAGGACTTGTGGCCCCGTGGGGGACCCACGCAGGAGCAGTCTGCTACTGAAGGACCGCACGCCATGGAAAGGAGCCACTCTGGAGCAGTCCATGAAGAACTGTAGCCCATGGGAAGGACCCACATTGGAGAATTCTGTGGAGGACTGTCTCCCGTGGGTGGGACTCCATGCTGGAGGAAGGGAAAAGTGTGAGGAGGAAGGACAGGCGAAAACAATGTGTGATGAACTGACCCCAACGCCCATTCCCCATCCCCCTGCACCACTTGGGGTCAGAAGGAAGAGAAAATTGGGAGTGAAGTTGAGCCCAGGAAGAAGGGAAGGGTGGGGGGAAAGTACTTTAAGATTTGGTTTTATTTCTCATTATTCTACTCTGATATGATTGGTAATAAATTAAATTAATTTCCCTGAGTCCAATCTGTTTTGCCTGTGAAGGCAATTGGTGAGTGATCTCTCCCTGTCCTTATCTCAATCCACAAGCCTTTCGTTATATTTTCTCTTGCCTTGTCCAGTTGAAGAGCGGAAGTGATAGAGCGGCTTGACAGTCACCTGGTGTCTCACCAAGGTCAACCTACCCCATGGAAATTTTCAACTCTTAGGTTCAGCTTTTTCCTTCTGTAGGATGAGATATTGGTATCCTTTCAGATATTATTTATATTTATGCACATACATATATCCAGCACTTCTTCAATGTTATATCCTTCAATTAGTTCTTAACTGTAGACCTTAAGTATACAAAAAAGCTTTTAAAGATCTTTTTAAAAATTGCTATTTTAATTTCTCTTGGAAAATTATTATTCTTCCAAATTCAGTAACTCAGTTCAAACTTCAAACTGTCACAACTTGAATGATATGCCACAGTGACATTTGTGAGAAAAAACAGGATTTAAGTGTCTCAGCAGATTTTTTTTTCTCTTTAAAAGAAAACAAAAATCTCTTGAGTTTGGATATTATATAAACCCCTGGAACAGATTGAGTAAATAACACCAAGTAATTATTAGGTGTCTGCTCTTAAGGCCAGTTTGTTTACGTATTTCTTTTCCTTTAGTTTAATCTAAACTACAATGTTAAAGAAACCCAGATTTTATTCTGGTATTGTAACCTACCTGTGATCCACAGTGCCTACCTGTTGATGCTTGCATATGATCTATATATATGTTCCATATATGGAACACATCAGCAGGAAGATACTTTAAGAAATCTCAATATGGAGAGGCAGTTGATCTTCTCTGAATGATATTAATACATTCTATATGGATTACACTGGTATATTCAAGAGAAATCCAAAATCTCTGCCACAGGATCAGGAGGCAACACTGGACCTAATAATTGGTATGAATACCCTTGTCCATTTAACAACAATTCTATATACCTATGTTTTACTAAAAAACGAAAGAGAATCAAAACTGGTTTTGAAATGTTATCTGCCTCCCAAGTCTACCCTGAGAAAGTTGGAAGAACCAGGCTTCATTAAAAGCACTCAACTTACATTCTAGGAACATAAGCCTGAAAAGTCCTTTCCCAAACCACTTTTTGGAAACATTCCAAGGGCAGTTCAATTTAAATACAGGGGTTCTCATGGATAAAATATACATTTAAAAAATCTAGTTTCCCTGGCAATTTTGGGAAAGTCAGCACCTAAAGAAAATATTCAGTTTTAAAATGAGAACATTTCCAATATCTTTGAGTAAACCATCCAATCGTTGGTCCCCTATAGTCCTAGTATTTATTTTACTATTACTTTTGGATCAGACTCTTGCCCTGGCCTCTGTAGCAGACATGTAGCAGCAGTTGTCAAGGGCTGTTCAACTTCTCCCATATCGTTAAACATGCTTCCCAGGTTTGCCATAGATAGACTGCACTGAGGTGCGAGATCCTTATATCTAACTGAGCTCTGCATGAGTGCTTTTAAATTTTGTGCAGTTCTTCATAAGGCAACTCAGACCTCTGCCTGTGATGGAGCAGTTTGTCTAAAAACAGTGTAACGCTAATTATGAATGTTCAGAAAATTTGCAAAAAAAATCATGTTCTATTTCTTCTAATACCAATAAAGAAATACACATGTGTATACATGCAGAACTGCACGTATTTGCATACAAAACCTAAAACTGTAGACATCCAACTCTTTCATCTTTTTCTCACAGGATAAAAATATTTAATAAAATATCTTTCAGGTTTTCAAAAAGATGATTAATTGTAGAATACAACTTGTAATACAATTTTTCTACATAAGTGGCTATATAGCCCTGGAAGACCCTTGGCTCCAAATGTCCTACAAGTGATGCTGTAACAAGTATTATGGTTTTGGAGGTTATTCATTATCAAACTTGTACTGTAGAGTTTGAGTTGACTTAATGTATTTCTTTTTGTATTCCCTCTAACTAATTCAAGAGAACACGATTCTCTCCTCCCATTTGAGAAACAGTCGATAACTTGCTACATTACAGGACTGGAAATGAATATAAATAAGCTGTTAAAAATGAATTTGCACTGTTAAGTTTCACCTAGGATTATGACCTAGCACTGCAAGAGAAATAATACATGATTTGGACTGCATTTATTACTATAAAATATATTAGTGCCTCAGATGCTTTCAGATGTTATAAGACATGAAAGATATATCATTATAAAAACACATGTGCATATATCAGCAAAACATCCAGAATTTGCAATAAAAGGATAGACATTTCCCCTCTTACTAAAATAAAATTAATTCCTTGAATGAATTATAAGCTATACATACACTGACTGGAGGTTTAAATGTTTCAAGCCAGCTGTGTGTTAAACCAGGATACTAACTTTCATACCAAATGAAATTTGATCACCTATTAAATAAATTTGGTGTAATTTTTGCTTCATTATTTCAGACTCCAGTATAAAACTGGCTAAGTAGGAAAAAAAAAAAAAGATAGCTACAATAAAATCTGCAGAAAATATAAACTTTCTCAATATTTATCACAAGCTTTATTAACAAGAAAAGAGGTCTTATGTTGCACATGAATAATTGCTGAATGTATTGAGCACAAAATCTGTTTCAGACACCTGAGAAAAGAGATCATCCTTGCCTAGTCTCAGTACAACCTTTGATACATTCAATGGAGAGAAACTTTTCCAGAGTTTCCAGAACCACCTGAGTGAACGTAATTTAAAATCTTGCTATGAGTTACCCAGCAAAGAAAACTGCCCATAGCAGAGAAAGCCTAAGGAGAGTAACCTCCTAGCTTGGGCTTTAAACATTACATATTGTGTTCGGTGTACATGACAAGGTTTTGGAAGTGAGGGGTACTGTGGGTGTGGCCTCTGTGAGAAGATACCAGGAGCTGCCCCCATCTTGGACACAGCTACTTCCAGCCAGCTCCAATGGACTGGACCCACCGTGGGACACAGCTGAACCAATCAGCAGTACTGGTGGCACCTCTGTGAAAATGTATTTAAGAAAGGGTAAAAAATACTACACAGCAACTGTGTGAGAGACAAGTGAAAGAAACAAACCTGCAGACACCAAGGTCAGTGAAGAAGGAGGTGCTTTGGACACCGGAGCGGCCTGTGGAGAAGACCATGAAGAGGAGGTGGTTGTTCTGCAGTCCACAGAGAACCACATCAGAGCAGGCTCCTGGCAGGAGCTGTGGCCTGTGGAGAGGACCCCATGAGGGAGTAGGTTCTCTGGCAGCACTTGTGGCTCATGGCAGGGCCACGCTGGAGTAATCTATTCCCAAAGGGCTGTACCCCATGAAAAAGGACCCATGCTGGAGCAATTCTTGAAGAACTGCAGCCCATGGGGAGCATCCATGTTGGAGAAACTCATGAAGCACTGTAGCCGGTGGAAGGAATATCATGTTGGAGCAGGGGAACAGTGTGAGGAAAAAGGGGCAGGGATGAAGGGTTGTGAACTGACTGCAACCATCTTTCCCCATGCCCCCTGCACTGCTCAGGGTGTGAGGAGACAGAAGACTTGGGAACGAAGGAGTGAAGTTGAGCCTGGGAAAAAAAGAAGGTGGGGCAAAGGTGTTTTTTTAGTTTTGCTTTTGTTTCTTACCATTTGCAGTAAATTAAATTAATCTTCCCTGAGTCAAGCCTGTTTTGCCTGTAATGGTAACTGGTGAACGACCTCCCTGTCCTTATCTCAAACGACACACTTCTTCATCTTATTTTTTCCCTCTGTCCTGCTGAGAAGGGGAATGAGAGAGCAGCTTGATGAGCCAGCCAAGGCCAACACATCACACATATGTAAAATAAGTGATAAGAGTAAGTAGATTTTTTAATACTATTAGCAAAATAATATAAAATCATTCAGCATTAATCTTGTGAGTTTGTTGTTTTGTTGGCAAAACCTTTAGTAAGTGGTAACAAAGTTAAAAAAAAAGTCTAAAGTTACCTACATAATAATTTTGACAATATAAACCAAGCAGACCACTGAGTAGTTAAGTTCATTATTTTTGTTTCATCAGACCTCAAGCTTGAGTATTAAGGTTGATTGAGAACACGAGCCAGAATTCCTCTGACATCTTAATTATTTTGTATAAATGATACGGTGTTCAAAACCAGTTGTTTAGGTTTAGGGTTTGGGGCTTTTTTAAAACAAAGAGGTTCTACTCTACTGATAAATAATGACAGTTATTTCCACAACTGATCACCTTTAGTCATCCAGGTTGTATTTTGAAAAACCGTGCACCCCGGACCTGTTTAGATTTTTCTCCTAAAACTTTGAAGGTAACTAAACTTCTTCAATTTGTGCTTTATAACTGTGGAAACAAAGTTCAGCTGAACAGAAACTAATTTGTCAAAGACAGTAGTTGCACAATAATGTAAAACAGCTCTAGCAAAGAGTTTATGAGCAGATGACAAAGACAGCAAAGTGGACTGCAATGAGACAGTGAGATAATATTTATCAGCACGATAGGCAGCAGTCTGAGCATATAGATCACCTCATCTTTGTCAAGACCTCTTTTAAAGGGCACTACAGGAAAGTTTTAAAGAGGAATTTGAAGGAACACAATGCTGCATCTCTGCAGATGTTAACAGAAATAAAGAACAAAGGTGCTTTGTCTAAAAGTGACCACATCTGTGCTATGGATTTTATGTCTTGGGCTGTTTGCTTTTGAAATTTAACAGAGATGATAAGTGGCACGGGTCGTTACAGACTTTCAAAGAGAAAGCAAGCTATTTGTGCTGGATATTACAAGCAGATAGTCATTTTCCAGCTTGAAACCTTTCAAGGGCACTTGTTACAACAAAATTCTTGTTTTTATAAAAGCATAGTAGGGTTCATAATGAAAAACAGCAAAAAGGAACTTAGGCTACTGACTCTTCCAAAGCCCTTCTTCCTGGTAGGAGAGTGGTTTATTAATAACTAAATAAGTCATCATTACTGGAAAAAAACTACCAAATCAGTTTAAACTTTCCTTGCCTGTGAAATCTGGCAGCGCTATAGTGCTTGAGGTTACATGATGAAATACAGGTGAAACTCCAAAAGAAGGTACGTTACAAATACACATGAGGTGATCAGTTGTTACTGCTATGTAATTTCTTTTTTTACTTTTTATACTGAACTCTTTAGTCTTATGTGATGTTTTGTTATTAACAATATCTTTAAACATATTTTTTTACTTCTATAAATTTCAAAAATACCATAGCTCAGAAAAATAATTAATTTACTATGATATACCAGGTTAAATAATAAATAAATTTATTGAGTGTATGAATCCCCTGTGCCATCCAAAAAAGTAAAAAAATCTAGTTTCAAGAGTGATTGAGGTCAATTTACATTATGTGGGACCTTATGGGCCCTAAAAAGTAGTCCAGGAACTAGAGTAGCTACTAAGCAAGTAACTCCTCCAGCCATGGCTGAATATTTAACTCTAACCGGACAAGCTGCAGTTTCAATACCTTCTGTTTGGAGGAGATCCATGGTGTCAAACTTAATACTGTCATGTGCACTCCTACCACCCATGCTTAGCCCAGAGGAAAATATTTCAGAAAAGTTTTACTATGGTTACACTTAGTAAAGCTCTATTGAGAGAGAATCCCACTGTCCCCAGTGTAGGATCCATCTCTGAAAAACGGTCCAGTCCCACTGGATAGAAATATGTGTTAAAAATAATTTCCAGGGAGCCAAGGCTACCTGCAACTTAGGCAATGTTCCGTATTATCTGAAAGGTCTAGGACTATCTTATCTCCAAGGAAAATAACAAGAATTTAGCTGTTACCAGGTGATTAGAAAAAGAACATAAAAACCAGTGTGAATATAGGGTGATATTTGGGCAGTTCACTTGCACACACTCCATGTTCTCACTGTCTTCTTGAACTGGAGACTGTATGCACACTGTCATGATGAATAGCCTCTGATATACCTATTTTCTGTGAATTCGTCTAATCTGTGATCCAATCAATACTTCAGGCTTCGACAAGAGATTCTGGTAATGGATCTCATTATTTAATTATGTGCTGTGTGAAAAAATATCTCTTTTTTGCTTGATTACTCCACTGGGTGCCTCAACATTTTTGTGGTTAGAGAGTAATCATTTCCCTATTCACTCTCTCCATGCTATTCATGATTTTTCAAATGTATAACATATTTTTTCCCTCAGAAATTTATTTTTAATTTTTTGCTGTTTATTTCATTTTCACACTGCAGTTATTTCATACCTCTTATCACCTATTTCTTCTTTCTTTGAATATTTCTACAGAACATTGTTACTGACGCCTTTCAAGAACACATGGCCAGATAAAACTGAGAAATTAAAGATGTGGGTGATTTATACAGATTTACACATTCTGTTCTATTCACAATTCATTTCATAGTCATTTATAACATATTTTTCTTTCGATCGTCACCAATATTTGACTATACAATTTCAGAAAGCTATGATTCTAAAGTGCTAAGCTTTTTCTAAGTAATAATAGTTTAGGAACTCTCCTTGTGCATACATACAATTACATTGTAGCTGAAAAATAATGGGTTGGTTTGTTTTTTGAAAATGTACTCTTTTCTTTTTTTTTTTTTAATTAATTCACCAGTCTTCCAGTATCATGAAATTTTTCTAAAATTTTTGTTTTGGCTCTCCTGGATAATCCTGTACCAGCAAATTTCAGTACTCACTAATCACTTTATTTCCTGAATGATTTAGGTAAGCTGAATAACAAGAATTCCAGTGGAAATACACGGACTGTTCTGTAGTTGAACTATTTGTTTCCTTCCTTCTAAGCAGAAAAACTTTTCCTTTTACTTATAAAGCAATGCATCATTCCTTCGCAGATGGCAAAGTTTCCTATCAGCCTTGGTTTGTTTGTACTTGCATGTGTGTGTAAGGAAGCAATCTAACCTGTAATTTTCCTTTAGCACCATGAGAAGAATTCTAATGAAATTTTCATGGTAACAACAGACTAAGAGGCTTATGGCAAACAAGTTTGTTCTTCCAGAGATGGAGATGGTTCTAAAATTATTAACAATTAAGAAATTTAATCTTGAATGAAGTTTGGTGATGTGGTCATCTGTGGTCCTACGAGGAACAGAATAAGTAAGAGAGGAATACTCATGCAACCATAAAGAGATTTGTTTTCAGGGCATATATCATGTTTACATATTTAAGCTCATTGAATCCTATTCTGTTTGAAAATCCTCAATTCCATATCATGACAATACTGTGGTTTATATAAAGCAAAGAGTTTTGCAATAACATTAAGTATTCTTAATACAGCAGAATGAATCTGATATTTTCCTCAAAAAATTTTGGCATGTATATGAAGATTTTTCCTGAGCTTTACAGGAAGCAAAGTAATATCTGTCCTTCCCACTACGTAGTTGGTACAACAGTCAATGCCTCTGTATTGGGAGTCTGTGACAAGGTTTTTGCAGCTCGGGATCTGTAGGGGTGGCCTCTGTGAGAAGAGACCAGGGGCTGCCCCATGTCAGGCACAGCTGGTTTCAGCTGGCTCCAAAGGACACACCACAGGACACAGCTGAGCTCTTCAGCCACTATGGTGGCACCTTAGGGAAAGCATATCTAAGAAAGGGTAAAAACCACTAAGAGGCAGCTGCCAGAAGACTGAGAAAATGTTAGATAAACAGCCCTGCAGACACCAAGGTCAGAGAAGAAAGAGAGGGAGGAGGTGCTCCAGGTGCCGGAGCAGAGATTCCCCTGCAGTCTGTGCAGAAGACCCCACCAGAGCAGATATCCACACTGCAGCCCATGAAGGACCCCACTTAAGAACTGCAGCCCAGGAAAGAGCTGCACAAGAAACTGGGCAAGCTTAGTAGTGACACAAACCGAGCTGGCTTTAGTGCCCAATAATTCAACAGAACACACCACCTCTCCTGTCCTGGGTGGCCACCATAACAGGTGGAGCCCAAGTCATGGACATGAGAACTTAATGAATATGATGGACGTTTGATGGGGTTGGCTTATAGACTAAGGGAATGATATCTATGTATATATTAAAGGATGGAAAGGGAGGTAGTGGTTAATAAGAGTATACTGCATTGTACAGGACCTGAGCATGATGCAAACGGTATGGAGTAAGGGGTGGAGATTGTGCTGCATCTGGCTAGGATGGAGTTATTTTCTTCATAGCAGAACAGAACTATATGGTGTTGTGTTTTGGATTTGTGAACAGAGTTGATAATGAACCAGTGTTTTGGCTGTTGAATAGTGCTTGCACAGCATCAAGGCTTTCTCTTTTTCCCACTCTGCCCCACAGTAAGTAGGCAGGGGTTGGGCAACAAGCTGGGAGGGGACACAGTCAAGACAGCTGACCCCAGCTAACCAAACAGATATTCCATGCTGTATTGTGTCATGCCAGACAAAGTCAGTGGAGTTATTTTTTGGTGGGAAGGTAGCCATTGCACAGAGACTGACTAGGAATTAGTCTGCTTGTGGGAGGTGCTGAGTGATTGCCTTTGCATCACTTGTTTTGTTTATTGTTTTTCTTCCTCTTTCCTTCACTTATTAAACTGTCTTTATCTTGACCCACAAGTTTTCTCACTTTTGCTCTACCTGTTCTTTCCTCTGTCTCACTGGCCATGTGTGGGTAGGGTGTGAATGGGTTTCCTCATGGTGCTTAGCTAATGGCTGAACTCAACTTACCAGAGTCTCTTATTATTTTTTGCTAGTTACAGATAGCAAAGTAGATAAGAAACCTGAATCTGATGACGTACTACTGGAAAAAGCTTTTTCCACTTCCCAGGGCTGTGTTCCTGTCCTTTTCATCTCTTATAACACTGGGTAATAAATACTTTTCTCTGGAGGCTCCACCCACCTTCCTAAGGTGTGCAGCAGAGCAAGACCTTTTTCCAGGATAATTGTGGAGAGAACTTTGTATTTTGTTATATGATAAAACATGTAAGTAACCTATTTGCTCTGTCTTACCTTCCATTTATGTGTTTTGAGAAAATATGCTGTTTATTCTACCCAGGAAACAACATTTCCAAATTGCTATGTGTGCACAAAGAAGTACTGGATTCATCCCAGATTAGGTTTTCTCTGTGTTGGGTGTTGTTTAGTGGTGCAAAAAGAAGTCAGGTCATGTTCAGATCATGTTATGTGCTGTTCCTCCATCACTCCACTCTGGCAGCAGTAACCAAAGATTTTATGGGCCAAGAATGTAGGTTCTGACAGTAAAGAAACACAGAAATACAATAGCTGAATTCAGAACTGGTCACATATTCGGATCAAACTATTTTGCTTAAAGAAGTTTAAGCTTCTTTTGTCATCCTACAGAAATGGAAAGAAAACAGTAAAGGAAAGCTATAGAAAATAATGTTTTAAATTTTTTTTTTAAAATAATTTTTCAGTACCAAACTTTAATAAATTAATTACATTATGTATTAAAACTTTAAAGTACCAGAAAACATTTTGTCTAGCTTCAGTGGGAATTTTTTTCTGTTTTTCCAGGAAAAGAAAAATAACACTTTTCTATCTGACAATTAATTTAAAAAAAAAATAAAAAGGGAAAAGATTAACAAAGGATACACAATTGCCAAAGTTGGGAAAAAATAATAATTAATACACTTCTATTTAAAATATGCACTCCTGCTAAGGTATTTCTGTAGCTCTGTTGAGTAACATTAAAACCAATGGACTTCTCAATGGAATTTACTGGAAATAATTTAAAAGGTGGCCATATAAATATAAATGCATGTATATATATATATGAGAATATATATGAGACAGAAGGAGAGAGACATGCAGATAAATAATGTACATATACACTGATCTCATGTCATATTGAGGCACTGTATAGTATAAACATCTTTCAACACCTTAAATAATTGTTTCCTAAAGTAGAGTACCAAAGTAAACAAGAAGAGAAATTATTTTCAACATTCTCTAAATAACTCAGAGGAAATTAAATTAAGAAGTGATAATATCTATGTCACTAACTATAATGGGAATAATTAAGTTCAACATCCTTAGAACAGTTGGCTTAGTCCTACTTAAAAGTAAACAAACAGCTTATGCTTGGCTCAGAAAACAGAGAACTCAGTTTTTAATAAAGTAGTGAAGAAATTAAAGCAGCAGTCTGTTCAGGTGAAAATGTTTCAGCAGTCATGGATTATCAGCCTGAACACAACGAACCCAGGAGTACCTGTAATACTTGCCACTTTTGCTTGTTTCGTAATAGCTATTTTTCTGGCCAAATAAAAACCTGACAGAGCAGACGGACTTAAACGACTTCCAATTTAGAATTGGATAAAGATTACTTGAGCTTTTCATCAATCAAAACTGAAAATTCACATCAGCTCTATTTGCCCTGAGGTAATTTTTCACCTGTCTCTAAACAGATTGTGTTTCTTGTTCTCCGAAAATATATCTTGTTCAATCATAAACAGTCATTTCCAGTTCTGAATGTTATCATTCCATTCCATTAAAAAACATCTCAGACATAAAAAATATTTTCTTGGAGAATATTGATACTCCCTCAAGGTTAGATTTCCATTAACAAAAAAAAAAACCCAAACCACAAACAAACAAAAAACCCAAACCAAAACAAAAAAAACAACCAAAAAACCTAACCAAACAACTCTTTCAAAAAATTAGTGAGTATTTTTACCTTTATGTCCTACGTCTTTATGTCCTATGTCTTTACAATGTGGGACAAAAAAGCTGACTATGTTCTATGTGATACTGACCTTTTTTTTCTGTGTTAGGTCTAATTGTCTGCTGTTCATCAATGAACAGAATCATGTCTGAAAAAGTTGGTTCTTTGAACAGAAGGAAGAATTATGAACTAATATGAATAATGTTATATTTGTTTTTAATACTTTATCGAATCTTTAGCATTGCATTTAAAATCTGATTGAAAAAAGCTGGAGGGGTTCATAATTTTTTTTTTCTCTACTTCTTGTTATAGTGAGAAAACACATACCTGAGAAAGAAATTTTATGATAATGAAAATAAGGGATAAAGAGAAGAGCTGGTTAGCTTAAAATGAAGAATTAGAACAGATGTTGTCCTGAAAAACATACAGAATAGATACAAAATATGCAGAAAAGATACAGTTGGTTTTAGAGACTAGTCTGGATGTTAAACTGATATGTCTTTGGGCAAGATATTCCCATATATATTAACTTCTTGTCCCTGAAAGACTCTGGATCTAAGATGACTCAAATGAAAATAGAACATGTATTTTTTTGAAAACAATAATTAGAAATAATCTTTTACATTGACATGAACCTGAAAAATTTGTATTAAAAATTAAATAATTTTATTAAAGTGTAATCAAATCATTTGGACCAAAATGTACCTTTCTTTAGAAACAGATAAAGCAGGTATTTCCTACCAGCTTAGCTAACATCATAGAAGTCTGAGGTTTCTAACACAGAAGCTACACCCCAAAATCTACATTTTCTCACAGTTCTTCCTTCCTCTCTCATGGCTCATTTCTAATGTCTGACTACTGACATATTCTTTTACATTTTCATTGAAGTGCTAGTTTTTTACTTAAAAAAACCCAACCTCCTCCCCCATCCCCAACAATAAAACCATATTTTCCATCAGGTTACAAAATGATTAGTGACCTGCTACACCACTTAGACACTCACAGGTGTATGGGCCTGGATGGGATCCACCCAAGGGTACTGAGGGAGCTGGCAGAAGTGCTCACCAAGCCACTTTCCATCATTTATCAGCAGTCCTGACTAACCAGGGAGTTTTCAGTTGACTGGAAGTTCTCAAATGTGCTGCCCATCTGCAAGAAAGGCCAGAAGGAGAATCTGGAGAACCAGAGGCCTGTCAGTCTGACCTCGGTGCTGGGGAAATTTATGGAACAAATCATGTTGAGTACCATCACGTGGCACATGAAGGACAACCAAGTGATCAGGCCCAGTCAGCATGGGTTTATGAAAGGCAGATCCTGCTTGACAAACTTGATCTCCTCCTATGATAATGTGACCACTTTAGTGGATGAGGGAAAGGTTGTGGATGTTGTCTACCTGGACTTCAGTAAAGTCTTTGACCCCATTTCCCACAGCATTCTCCTGGAGAAACTGACTGCTCATGGCTTGGATGAGTGTACTCTTTGCTGGCTAAAAAACTGGCTGGAAGGCCGGGCCCAAAATAGCGGTGCTGAATGGAATTAAATCCAGTTGCTGACCGGTCACAAGTGGTGTTCCCCAAGGCTTAGCATTGGGGGCAGTTCTCTTTATCAGTGATCAGGACGAGGAGATCAAGTGCACCCTCAGTAAGTTTGCAGATGACACCATGTTATGTGGGAGTGTTGACCTGCTTGAGGGTAGGATGGTCCTACAGAGGGATCTGGACAGTTTGGATCTACGGGCTGAGGCCAATGGCATGAGGTTCAACAAGGCCAAGTGCCTGGTCCTGCACTTGGGTCACAACAACCCCATTCAGTGCTACAGGCTTCCAGAAGAGTGGCTGGAAAGCTGCCTGGTGGATAAAGGACCTGGAGGTGTTGGTCAACAGTCAGCTGAATATTTGCCAGCAGTGGGCCCAAGTGGCCAAGAAGGCCAACAGCATCCTGGTTTGTATCAAAAATAGTGTAACGAGGAGGACTAGGAAGTGACTGTCTCCCTGTACTCAGCACTGGTGAGGCCCCATCTGGAATACTGTGTTCAGTTTTGAGCCCCTCACTACAAGAAAGACATTGAGGTGCTGGAGCGTGTCCAGAGAAGGGCAACGAAGCTGGTGAAGGGTCTAGAGCACAAGTCTTATGAGGAGTGGCTGAGGGAACTGGGGTTGTTTAGCCTGGAGAAGAGGAGGCTGAGGGGAGACCTTATCACTCCCTACAACTACATGAAAGGAAGTTGTAAAGAGGTGGAGGTTGATCTCTTGTCCCAAATAACAAGTGATAGGACAAGAGACAATGGCCTCAAGTTGTGCCAGGGGATGTTTAGGATGGATATTAGGAAAAATGTCTTCCTCGAAAGGGTCATCAAACATTGGAACAGGCTGTCCAGGGAAGTGGTGGAATTGCCATCCCTGGATGCATTTTAAAAACATGTAGATGAGGTGCTGAGGGTCATGGTTTAGTGGTGGTTTTGGCAGTGTTAGGTTGATGGTTGGACTCAATGATCTTAAGGGTCCCTTCCAACCTAGGTGATTCTGTGGTTCTATGATTCTATGATGATATTGATCTGTTGAATTTTGATGGCTGCTTGAAAGACTTGTATCTCAGAGTTTTCCAATTCAAGCATAAAACACAAGTAAGGAAGTATTTATTACAGATCTGGTTGATAAATGACATTGATCAAAGAAAGACCTAATAAAACAGTCATGAGTCTGAAGATTACACTTGACTTACCACTTTATATAATAAACAGAGAAGAAATTCACTGATTTGGGATTTGCCATGTTTTTACCTATATGAAGCACGTCTTAGATTACCTGCTTATTTTGCCTAATAACAGTAATTGGGAAAAAAACCAAACTACAAAATAACTCTGTATCCAAACATCATTCACACAACTAGATGCTCAGGAAAAGAAAAATAGAATGAAGAAAAATTTCACTATTGGAGTTGCCAATTGTGAGAATAAGTGAGAAGTTTTATTAAAGACAGGAAACCTTCTTTGGTGGGCTGCTTATGTCCTCTCACAGGCCCTCCATAGGAAAACAGGGGACATTGAATATATTACTTCCAAGTATCAGAATATTTGATGTTCATCACAGTGTTCCAGAATTCTGAACTGTAGAATTGTGAAATGCTTTAGCTTTCCTTTGAAAGAAAAAAAGGATGTTTCTAGCCCTGTATCTGCAGAGAAATTAATTAGAAACTGAATTAAAGTTTCAAATCAAAAGGAAAAATAGACATACTTCATAAAACTTTCCAGTTTGACCATTTCTTTTGAATAACTAAGAGGGCTAGATATTTTGGTTAATAAGGAGCTTATCATACTTTCAGAAGCGTAGGGTAATGCAAGTTTCAGTTTCTGCAGTTCTGGGTGTTTTTTCTAAAAATGTCGGCATTGTTTTTAATTATATATTGAAAAACTTTGCTGTCCCTTTTATTTACAAATAAGGTCTGAAATTGTAAAAAAAACCCCAACCAAAACAACTATCTGTGCTCAGAAAAACAGAGGGCAAATTAAAGAAACCTAAACCCATGTAAATCTACATGATTTTTAAGTCTGTGTCCATTATTTTGGGGTTAGCAATATTGTTGATTAGAATTTGCAAGAACAAAGGCTGACTTTAACGAATTCTTTTAAAATACATGTGTATTTCTTTGTCTCAGGGAGGTTAAAGTTCCCAGATACATGGGCGTAGGGGAGAAATGCCCTTTTCTTCATAACAATTTTTATTTTTCACAGAGGCAGCTCTATACGAGCCATACTGCTCCACTGTTTCTTCATTACACAGAAATAAAACTGCAGGATGAATGATGTGAATGAGAAAAAGCAAAACCGTATTTATCATTGAAAAAAATTCTCTAAACATCTTGCTGTCATATAGTTATATCCATAGAGATCTCTAATTTCACTGTGTTCAAAATGTGATATTTGTAATGGAATTTTCTAGAATTTGAAATGCATACAAACTTTCCAGAGAACTTGACACGTTTAATAACAGAGTCTATGAAGACAGCAAGAGGGCTGTCACTTCATCATCCTGAGAGATATGGGTTTTGATATTTGAAACACTTTATAGGGAAGCTACAAAAACATCTCACAGGTATCAGCAGGGTAAAATTACAAGGACAAGCCAATTTCACTTGCATCTCAGATACCTCTACAGACAGTGGTCTCCGAAAGCAAAGTCCATGCCTCCTTTCATAAAAATTAATGCTAATAAGGTTGGAAAAACAGAGGAGAACTATAACATTTTTGAGAAGTATCAGCAAATGTAAATTTGTCTATTTTGTGTAAAGTTATTCCAGACTTGTATTAACAGTCTGCTTACATATTTTTAAAATGAAATCACAGTGAAACAAAGCTCTGCATTAGGATCCCAGTCTAATTTCATGAGCCATGCTTATCACAGGGAGCCTTCTCTCCAATTCTGTATCAAAACAAGGTATCAACAGGCACCACAGCCTGTCCTACTAGCCACCCTGGAAAGCAACCTGGGTGTGCAAGCTGGATGAGAAAAGCAGCATACCAGAACAGCACAGCTGTCTCATAGTGTAGACACAGCCAACACATGTCCTGACTGCAATAGAAGATAGGGGAGGATCTAGTCTAATATGTTTCTATTCAGTGGATTTCAGCTTTTGCTCTGCCTCTTAGCTGTCATTTTTAAAATGGTTTTGAAGTATTTGTTTGTTTGTCTGTTTGTTTCCCTAACAGACCTCAAACCTCTATGATGGTAACACATTTTTATAGCATTTGAGGAACTGATTTTTTACTTTCTACCTTTTCAAAGCCATCATTCCTTCATCCAGTCTAAGTATCTGTATGTCCTATAAGGAAGAATGGTTCCTGGGGATATTTGTGGTTCCTATTGGAGAGTGGGAGAGATGTTATTACAAAATCTTTGAAAAAATTTAACATATTGAGATCTAATGGTACCATACTTTTTTGTAAGACATTCTGTAAGATAACAAGACAAAGAATTATGGATGAAATTTCAGTGTATTTCAGAAAGTCTAACAACATACAAGCTTACAATGTTTTCATATAACATTACAGCAATTATAAATATTTGGTCCGTTTCAAAAACAAAACCAAGAAAAACATCCCCATCAATTTTAAAGAAGTTTTATTACAGCTGGCCACTCTTCTTTTGATGCAGCCCAGGATGCGGCTGGTTTTCTGGGCTGTGAGCAGACATTGCCATCTCCTGTTGAGCTTCTCATCAACTGGCAACCCCAAGTCCTTTTCTGCAGGGCTGCTTTCAATCCATTTTTCCACCCAGCCTGCATTTGTGCTTGGGATTGTCCTGACCCATGTGCAGGACTTTGCACTTGATCTTGTTGAACTTGATGAGGTTGGCATGGGTCCACCTCTCAAGCCTGTCCAGTTCCCTTTGGATGACATCACTTCCCTCCAGCGTGTCGACAGCACCAGACAGCTTGGTGTTACTGGCAAACTTGTTGAGGATGCACTCAATCCCACTGTCCATGTCACTAACAAAGATGTTAATCAGCACCCATCCTGGTACTACTCTTTGAGGAATGCCATTCATCACTGGTTTCCAATTGGACATGAAGCCATTGACCGCAACTCTTTGAGTGCAGCCATCCAGCCAGTTCCTTATCCACCAAGAGGTCCATCCATCAAATCTGTGTCTCTCCAATTTAGAGACAAGGCTGTCGTGCGGGACAGTGTCAAACACTTTGCATAAGTCCAGGTAGATGACGTTAGTTTCTCTTCCCTTATCCACTAATGCAGTAACCTCGTCACAGAGGACCACCAAATTTGTCAGGCATGACTTGCCCTTGGTGAAGCCATGTTGGCTGTTACCAATCACTTCCTCATTTACCATGTGCCTTAGCGTATTTTCCAGGATGATCTGCTCCATGATCTTGCTAGGGACAGAGGTGAGACTTACTGGCCTGTAGTTCCTCAGAATATTTTACTGTATTTAGGCTTGCTGTGAAAATACAATCTGCCTATGGTATAGACATCTATGTAGATATAAAAACTATTTGAATAATGGCCTTTATGACTGCTGTTAAGTTATAGCACCCGGTGTCAGTGTTGATAACAACTTGCACAACAATAAAAGCAAAATGAAATATCTTCTGATTTCTGATCTTTTATTAGAAATCATATTTGAATTATATCATGTCTGTCACAGACAGAACTCTAATCTACTGGGTTGCAAATTCAGATAAGAAGGGTTGAAGTTCCCTTCCCCCAGCCTGGCTCTCAGGTCAGCAAAGCAAAGAGTTTTTTCCTGGGTGGCAACTAACACATATAGCCACCTCTGTATCCCTAGAAAAGTATTCTTCCTGTCTCTTCCTATGCTGCAGTATTGCTGCTTGCTGACCACTCCTGACCCTGAGGGCCATGTAGTTGCTACAAGAGAGAAGGCAACCCCTCTTGCTCCTGGAGGAGGTTTTGCACAGATCTGAGTGCTGCAGCTAAGAGCAGTCCAAGAGGCAGCATCTGCCTTCGCTGCTCAACCCTTCCTTTTTCACCAGAATGTGCAGCACTTACGAAAACCACAGTGTACATGAAAATAAACAAAAGGTATTCTGTAAGATCTCAAAGATCCAGCAAACTGGATCTAGAGACATGGTCTTAAAATACCACCTTTCCATGATTGCAATGACTCTGATAAGTCAGTGAAGACTTATCTCTCCAGGACTTGGAGAGATAAATTTATCAAGAGGAGGATTTCAGGAGGTCTTATTATATACTTTTTGGATAGATTTGTTGGAGTTGTTTGTTTTTTGTTTTGTTCTGTGTTTTAAGTTTTTCTTAAAACCTCTGAAGCCCAGGGGTATCCTAGTACCTTTCATCTGAAATCTGAGAAAGAAAACAGTAAGCCACTTCAACGGCCCAGGTTGTTTTACATTACTCCATCTCTGAAATGATTTGAAGAACCACAAATCAGAACACTAAACTTGTGAACTGTTTCCTACTTTGTACATACTTATGCCTTTCACTTTTTGCATACGTACAATTTTAACTTTTCTCTCTTCATCCTTCGTAATAAGAGGAAAATCTTATGGAAGGAACTAAAAATTAGAATATGTAAGTAGAAATATTTATTTTTAGTTATCCCTTTTGGACATTTTCTGTAGTGCTTTGACATCTTAGTGGATCATTCTCTCCATAAGACATTATTATTTGCGGTACTTTCTTAGTTTGGGAAACAGTAAACTAAATTATTTTAGTCTGTCTATTTTAGATATCAAGTACAGGAGACAGTGAATTTTGCACAAGTTATTTGTCATCTCTGTATTTGAATGTGTTCCAAATTGGGGTTGAATATAGCTTGTCCTTTTAATTTATATGCTTTTACATACAAAAAGTTGCAGCTGTATAGATGGGGACAGAATTAGGTCCACTGGGTTATTACTATTAATTGAAGAAAATGCAGAAAATTTGGTGGTACTGTAGTCTTTTTAATTGAAAACTAGTGACAAATGAAAGGTAAGATCCATTTATAGAAGACTTTAACTATATTCTTCTGAACAAGAAGCTTAGTTTTGCTTCTCTGACATCATTTAAAGGGCAAGGTGTGGACATATTGAAGAAATATAATGTATCTTCATTCCTTCAAACAAACAGAATGACCTTTTCCTGAAATTGGAAGTGATCTGTTTTTCATCAAGTATTTCGTATTGCAAGGTTTTCGCCATGTGACATAGCAGTGGGAATAGAAATGTTACTACTGGACAGATATATATGATAGCCCTACTTAAAATCTAAAATCAAAAAGCTAAAATAACCTCCTGAAAGGTTACTTTTACTTGGAGCATGTCATAGGATGTGTACTAGGATCATATCATCTTAGTTCTGCAAAACGGGTTCTATAAGCTTGCATATTTTGGGAATTGGGGAAACACTATTAATTTCCTGTTATTTTTCCTATGTTAATGGCTAGATCCCAACTCTGACAGTATACAATGTTTTAAAAAATAAGTATTAACATTAGAAATTTCATGTGTGAGGGAAAAAGTAAGTGGAATGCTCTGTAAGGTCAGGTTAATGCATAAGAAGAAATAACAAAAGCACAGCTGGCAACTAAGCAGGGAAATATGTTTTAGCCACAGGTCAAATCAAATTGCCAAAAAGAAACATAAATTTGAATAAAGAAAAAGAAAATCTTGCCCTATATACACAATAAAGTCATATAAAATCAATCTTCTTTATGTCCTATGAAAGACTGAACAGTGAAAATGAAATCTCACAATAAAATTTCACATCCACACACTAATGGCCACATTCCAAATGATGGCAAAGGCACTCCAGGGAATCCTAATACCTCAAGCCACTTTAAAATAAATAAATAATAAAAAGAGAAGTGAGTAGGAATTCCTATGGAGAGAGAAAAAAGAAATACGTAATAAGAACTCAAGACAGGCTAGTGCTAAAAATAGCACAATATGATTTACAGAAATCACTTTCAGTGATTAAAATATAGATGAAAAGGATAGAGTTTCTACTGCCTCTTTCCATCCCACAAACAACAAGAAGAAAATAACTCTCTGGGAAAATACAGTCTAAGATGTTTGATTTCATTTCTTATCCCTCAAGGAAGCTCTCACAGCTAGACATACCATTTTCCACATCACAGTTTAACTTTTAACTAACAAGAAAAGAAATACTGATATACTTATATTTGTATCTAGGGGGGAAAAAAAAATCAAATCAATTCACCTTATGTATAGGGAACTTGTAAGTGATAGAAGCTTATTTTTCAATATTTCCTGTATTTGATACAGAAAATGCATTTGTCTCCAATAAAGTCTGTGCATGAAAAAATGCAACAACCATCTGTAAATTACTGTTACAACAGTAGGAAACAAATTACTGACCAAGAAAGAACACAATATCCTACTGTTGAATTACTTTATGTGGTGTTTTTATTAACTGTGTTTCTGAAGCAACCACACGGAATTATCACCACATATGGTCAGTAAGACCATTAATTTATGTCCCACTAAAGAAACAGGTTTTTGCAGTCAAAGACAATAAAAGAAATATCAAAATCCCTCCCAATACAGAAGATTTCATTGTATCAAGAAAAGACAAAAATGAATATTATTACTAGTAAGTTGATTGAATGCGTATTTAAATTCATAATTATCAGGATGTAGGTACAGTATTTACTTCTGTGTCTAATCTGCCTTTTTACTGGTGCACATTGAATGAAAGACAAGAAGTTTCACATATAATTTTGTAATTATGAAGCATTGGATTGTTAACCTTGGTTTTGAAAAGAAACCTGAAAAATGTTAGCCACCATTAAAACTATAAAAAAAAGCTGGTGGTGATTTACCTTACTTGATATTGGGTTTGACTGTGTAAATTCTTGAACAGTTTTCTTCAGGAACAAAAATTTTTTTATTCTGCTCAGAAAGCAGAGTGCAAACATAATTAAAAGTAGAAAAAACCCCTTCCCAAATCAAGGAAAAGCTCTTTAGATATCTGAGGGTCAATATTTAACTGTGGTTGTAATAATTTCCAATGAAACTAATAAGAGCATTATTACTCTGTGTCTTTCAGTAAATAAATAAATAAATAAATAAATAATGGAAAATAATATGTCCATTGCAGAGTATGTATGGATTTAAGAACCATCTTCAACATGCAAACATAGCTATATAATTATATATTTAGCATTGCCTTTTCTACTTAACAGCAGTAACATTGGAGAATCAGAGAGTATTGCTTTTTAGGGCAGGATTAGACTAAGAGGCTTAGTTGCCATGGCTCTAGTACTTAGTATACATATTCCATGAGATTGCCTATGTACTCCCTCCTCCCCTACCCCTTTAATTTTATCATTCCATTTCTGCAGTAGAGAAGAAAATTAATAACTTCCAGAAATCCTCCTGAAAACCATGCTAAGGCACATGGAAAATAAGGAGATTGGTGGCAGCCAACATGGCTTCAATAAATGTAAATCCTGCCTGACAGATTTGGTGGCTTTCTACAATGGGGTTACAGCATTGGTGGATAGTGGAAGAACAACTGATACCATATACCTGGACATGTGCAAGGCATTTGACACTGTCCTGCAAGATATCCTCGTCTCTAAATTGGAGAGACATGGATTTGATGGACAGACCACTCAGTGGATAAGGAATTGGCTGGATCGCCACACTCAAAGAGTTGCAGTCAATGGTTCGATGTCCAAGTTGCGAGCAGTGACGAGTGGTGTTCCACAGGGGTTGGTACTGGGATGGGTGCTGTTTAACATCTTTGTTGGTGACACGGATGTTGGGACTGAGTGTACCCTCAGCAAGTTTGCCAATGACACCAAGCTGTGTGGAGATGTCAAAACGCTGGAGGGAAGGGATGCCATCCAGAGGGAACTGGACAGGCTTGAGAGGTGGGCCCATGCCAACCTCATCAAGTTCAACAAGATCAAGTGCAAGGTCCTGCACATGAGTCGGGACAATCCCAAGCGCAAATACAGGCTGGGTGGAGAATGGATTGAAAGCAGCCCTGCGGAAAAGGACTTGGGGGTGTTGGTTGACGAGAAGCTCAACATGATCCGGCAATGTCTGCTCGCAGCCCAGAAAGCCAACCACATCCTGGGCTGTATTAAAGGAAGCATAGCCATCAGGCTGACGGAGGTGATTCTGCCCCTCTACTCTGCTCTCATGAGACCCCACCTGGAGTACTGCATCCAGCTCTGGGGCCCCCAAGATAAGAAGGAAATGGACCTGTTGGAGCAGGTCCAGAGGAGGGCCACAAAGATGATGGCGGGGCTGGAGCACCTCTGCTATGAGGACAGGCTGAGAGAGCTGGGGATGTTCAGCCTGCAGAAGAGAAGGCTCCGGGAAGACCTTATAGCAGTCTTCCAGTTTCTGAAGGGGTCTTACAGGAAAGATGCAGAAGGACTCTTTATCAGGGAGTGTAGCGATAGGATGAAGGCTAATGGTTTTACACTGAAGGAGGGTAGATTTAGATTAGGTATTAGGAGGAAGAAATTCTTTACTGTGTAGGTGCTGAGACAATGGAACAGGTGTCCCAGGGAAGTTGTGGATGTCCCATCCCTGGAAGTGTTCAAGGCCAGGTTAGATGGGGCTTAGAGCAATCTGGTCTAGTGGAAGGTGTCCCTGCCCATGGCAGTTGGATCTGGATGATCTTTAAGGTCCCTTCCAACTTTAACCATTCTATGATTCTATGAAATTACTGTTCTCCTAAAACAGAGTATAACCTCCCATTCAATATCGTAACTATTTACAGCCTCTTCGGTTCAACTTGGCCAACTCCGTGTTTACATCTCATAGACCGTTAGTTTAACAGGCAATGAAAGCAAGAATAGAATAGTAGAAAAAACATTTCTCACATAGACAACTTAAGTCTGAGGGTAGAATTATGTAACATAACTAAAGAAGGATTACCCTTCTCTTCCTTTGTCAAAAAGGTGGTCTTCCTTCTACTCTCCTTATTGGTTTACAGCAGCTGTTTCCAAGTGCTGAAGTGAAGACCAGATTTAAATCTCTGATTCAATGAGCAGTCTTGGTCACATATCACATAATGTACTATTGTGAAGCACATCAGACAGGGAACCTCCTTTGTAATACACTGTGGAGATTTTTTTTTTTTTTAAATAAAACAAAATTTACCTAAAGCTTTTTCTAGCTTATGTTTGTGTTTGTTGTGTATATGTAAAAGGTTTAAATGTTATCTGCCACTGACTGGCAATGTTCTGGCTGGAAATTCCAGTGTCATTTAAAAGAAATTTGAATTTCTGGGCTGCTGATTCTGGAGTTTTATGATTTAAAGGAGATGCTCTTGTGGTCTTCCTACAAGCAGGTTCCTCCTTTAACGAAATTATCCAGCTCATGTGGCACAGCTGTCCTAGCCCAAACATTGAATTAAATCACAATTTTGTATTATGATTTTGTACCCAGGTGATCTTATTTCTTTTGACAGCAGATCAAATTATGTCAACCAGAAGTTTTTGTGGTAGGACCATTGGCCATTCCAGACTGATGCTGAACTGGACATTTTTCCGAAACCCTAGACAAGTGCTAGATGCTTGAAATATTTTGAGTAGAAAGCTTCTTGTCTGGTGTAGTGAAAAGAATAATAGAAAGAGGAAACATCTTTTGCGTTTTTGAGTACTGGTCTCTATAACATTCGTAAAGAAGAAACCTTCAGCTTTACCAGCAGTTAAATTCCATTCTCCTTCCCACTGAAAGAACATGTATCTGACTACATCTGATTGACAGAAGGGAAGTGAGAACATGATATTGGAGATTCTAGAAATAATTTGTTGCATTGACTTTGAAAGGACCCTTGTTCAAGGCAGAAAGAAATGAGACAGCCATAACCCTATGGGAGATGCATGAAAATCTCCAGCTTCAACTCCCAGAAGTATATTTATCACTATATTTGTCCCAGTGGAAGAAGAGAAATATCCATAGCTTTATGAACCCTTAATATGCAAAAACTAAGAGTAGAACAAATGAAGAATCATGTATGTGAAAGGTTTCTTTTGTTTACATGTTTTAAACTACTAGGTGCACTTATATTTACTTTTTAAGTTTGCCTGAAGGAACCAGAAATGTACTGTTTTTAAAATAGAAAGCTTAAATTCTCACAAGAATATATGAAATCCTGACAGAGTTTTCAGGGGAAAAAAACAAAACTGTAAGACTTGAAATAAACTAAGATAAAATTCTAAATACTGGCAACACTGGAGAGGCAAATGAAATTAGACTAGCAAACACGGAAAAAATTCATTAATGTATAAATGTGTTTTGACTTGAAGCATCATGAGTTTTTATATCTTACAGACATCTGAAATCTTTATCAACTACTTTTCTGTATATGCCTTCTAATAGAATATTTTACCTTTAATTTTGAATGTTGGATTTCCTCAGAGATACTCTTCAGTGGAGTCTCTTACATGTGACTCACGTACACATAGGAGATAACAGATGATGATGATAAATAGGTACAGAAACTCAGATACGCCAAACGGCCATTTTGTCGAAAGATTTCATGAGCAAAAAATCAAATAAGATCTGTGTACTGGGTTAAATATCTAATCTGAGGAACCCTACAGTAGGAACTCTTCTTTAGTAGCAGATGCTCAGTTATGGGGAAGCAAAGACATTTTACTGCACAACATATTCTAGTTGTACAGTAAGGTATTATACCGTGCCAGTGGGTAATATAGGATTGTTTACTAATTTGGAGTTTGCTTCCAGCTTTGTAGATAAAATAAGTAAGAAAATGATATCAAGTTGTCTTTATGTTTTCAAAAGTTCTGGAAAAATGTAAACAAAGCAGAGGGTTATTTTCTACTATTCGAGGATTTCATTTTCTACTGAAAAGTTTCATGTGTATTAAAATGCAGAGTTTGACTTATTAAATGTGCATTTAGAAAGATGTCCATGTGCCTGTCCCTGTCTTGCAAGAACATTAATCTACTTTCACTTTCAATGTGTTAAACCTTGCAAGTCTCCATAATCCTACTGGAATTTCTTGGCATTTCAAATATATAAATATGTAAAATCAGAACTAGATCCCCATCTCTGTATTAGTTTTTATAAACAATAAAAGAATTAATGCATACCCACTTAAAAAAAAAAAATCAAAAACAAACCAAAAAGAATAGGGAAAACTTGTCAAAAGTCTTACTGATAGTTTCACTCTTTTCATATATCATACCCATTCTGGAGGAGCAGTTAGATCATACTTAGTTTAAAAACAAGCAGATAAGCTAAAACACTGCTTGAACAGTGCAAACATTAAATACACATCATTCCACTGGGAGATAATATTTGGTTCAAATGGAATTGTTAGTGAATCACCTAATTTTTTTTTAAAATACACATTTTTTTCCACATTTGATTGCAGGCCTGCATTGTCCAATTTAGTATGTGGAAGCGACAGGAATTTGAATGTATTCCAGACTGTTACATCACTTGATGATATAGGATGGCAAGGCTTTATAATACTTTCCCTTACTCCCCCCACCTCATGCACATTCATAATTCATTCTCATATCATACCTTGAAAATTTGAATAAACATCAAAAGTTTCACAAGAATATTTCAACTTTCAGGCTTTGTGTGTAAACTGAGATAATCTGTTGTTACAGTTTGAGAAACTTGCAACAATTTATTGTCATTGAGACAATTATTCGATCACTCAATGACCCCTCCCCACCCAGGAATGGGAATTGGGAAAAAACAAGGAAACCTGGGGTGGAAATATAAACAGATTTAATAAAATAAGACTAAATAATTAACATTAACAACACTAAAGAACCAAAATTCATCCCGATACCAATACAAAGTATACAAGGATTATACTAAGTCCATTCTATCAGGAGGAAGCTGTGCACTCCCAGCAGTGGACAGCAAATGTCGGACACTGTGAGCACTATGGCTTCAGGAGGAAGGGAAGGCCTCAGGGGTCCGGCACCAGGGCAAGGAGTTCTCTAGATCACTGTCACCGAGGGAGAGAGAGCACTTTGCAGCAAATTTTCTAGTTTGTATTGAATGGGATGTTCATGGTATGAAATAATGCAGTTGGCCAGCTTGGGTCAAGTGCCCGGGTCTCACTCCTCCTCATCCCTGCACCTGGCGAGCTCAAAAACACTGAGACCTTGAAACACACACACCATAGCTGGCTATAGTGTAAATATTTTCACAAATTCAGACACTAGAGTCTTCTAAAAGTACAGTTTTCCCAAGTATTAGAAGATAAATTAGTCCTGTGTCGCTCAAACCAGGACACCTGTATAACAAATTATACACTGAATGAAATAGAAAAATATGGAAAATAATATTATAGCGAACTGTTTTGTCTATGTCCTCAAACTTTTGTGCCCAGTGCATAAAAAACACAATGTAATGGCAATACATTTGCTCTTACCCATCAATATTTTCAGCTCTGCTTCCATTTTACTTTACCAAAATGAAGATGTTTTAATTATTGGGCCACTTTTGTAAGATATGTTTTTTCTATTTAAAAACATCTCTCGCTCAGTATGCTCCTCACAGTAAAATACACTGAGTTGAATAACTCGTTTGTTTTATTTTTTTGAAAAAGCTTTTCCTTTTCAGACAATATAAAGATAAGAGTTAAAATCTTTCTATTATTTTCTAGATTTAGTTTGGCTAGGTGTGGCTGACAGGCTAGGACAGTAGTGAAACAGAGGCAAAAGACACTTTTAAAGGAGGTAAAAACCAAACAAACAAGGAGAGAGATATTTGTGTCTAGTGCATAATCCATGGTATCAGAGAAACAGTACTAAAACCCATGATACTACTGTTTTTTTGAGTTTTCCTGTCAGAAACTTTTCTCTTCTGAAGCAAACTGGCTGTAGCAATTTAATGACTGCTTTCTATCTTGAGAAAGATTCTTTAACTGGCTTCAAGCAAATTGAATTTTTAATGGCTTTAATCTTTTTCTTTGTGTCCTTCTTCTACTAGTTTTAGCAGTCTTTACAGTAGCGTATTACAAGGAGCTCCAGTTGTTTCAAATACAACAGCAAAAGAGAGAATACTTTTCCCTTGAAGCTTTTATTGTGTTCTGACAGATACTGAAGAGAGATAAATTCTCCAGAGCTTTAAGCAACTTTGTTACATTGACTGGTTCTGTTCTGACTATTTATTCAGAGAAACAGAAGGTGAAAACAAAGACAAAAAGCATGCTTCCAAAGTCTTAAAGTCAGGCTTGCAGTTTTCAATTGAAAGACTTTAATCTCCAGATTATTACTGTGTCTTACACTTGCTCCCGGGCCTTCTTCCACATAACATCAGAAACAACAATACAAATACAAACCTAAGACTAAACTGCTAAACCAAGCACTCTTTACTTCTATAAAAAGTTTCATTTGATATGAATCTTGGAACTTACAACAGGAAGATACCTATATTTAATGCCACAGCTACATAACCAATAACTAGGAAAATACTTAAAATCCCGTAGAGCTCTGGAGTGTTCTATTACAGAAAACTAAGAGGTTGGTGTGGCCCAGGAAACAAGAAATTACTAATGAATCCAACTCTGGTAGTTTCAAAAGATAAAAAATACAATAGGTGTACATGTACATCTATATTACTTACACATATTTACACGTATTTTCTGTCTCCATAAAGGAGTAAACCACTGCAATCGTTGTAGTAAAAATTGCACCAGAATGAAAGTTGTCACAAACTTTCACTGTTCCTCACCAAATATAGATAGTCTTATGGTGCTGTCAAAAATAATTATGTTAAAATACTTATCAATTATGGACAAAACAACAAAAAAAATATTAATAAACTAAATAAATAATATAATAATTAAAATATGTTAAGAAATAAAGGGAAGCCCTAAGTATATACCACTAATATTTTTACTAAATTTTATGTTAATATATGTATAGAATATAATATGGAAATAATTCCTGAAACTATTCTTGACCTGACAATTACATGGATATGAAACATTATGATCACATGAAATAAAATTTTGCAGGACAACATACCTAATGAATTTGTAAAAATTATTGTTTCTAGACTCTGAAATGTCAGAAGTATGTTTTCGAAGTAGGTGGTAATACTATATTGGCTTTGATTCAGCTAACTTTAATAGCAGTTATGGAAAAAGACACAAATATGGTAGTTCTTAGGACCTCTTCAAGCATATCAAAAACTCTAGGGACAGCTGTGTTTGTAATTTTTTCTGCAAATCATGATTTTGTTAGAAATTGATGATTCATCAGACAAAATAAATCTTACAATAAACATCCATGGATTGACAGAGTATAACATATTGATAAAGATCTTGTATCTTCTAATATTCTGGGAGAACCAACCCAAGAACATCTTGAACAGGCTCATAGCATCTCTTGCAACTTCTTAATATACTGGAGCAAGAGGCCATTTTATAAAAATGAAGCTTTCCACCAACTAGAATTTGTGAAATTTGGACAGCTTTGCATGTCCATGCTGCAATTGTTTTGTCATATCTTCCCCAGTGTGGTCACCCATGGTAGTTAAATTGAAGCCTGTATGCACATCTGTTAATCTCACTGCAGACGCTCTCTCGTGGAGGTCCTGCTGAACCCTGATTATTCAGTAGAACAGAAATACAGTGTCTATAAGAATTCTGACTGCTGGCACTTACAGTTCACTCAGGATGGGAGAGTTCTATCAATTCATCTATAACTGCTGCTGATGTCTGTTCTCGGCACATGAGGATTCCTTACTTAGAGTAGATTCTGCTAGAGAAGTCTTGCCTTCAAACTCTTCTAATTCCCTAAACACATCTAAAAGTAAATATGTGTAATCAAGGGGGGAAGGGGAAAATATGGGAGAAGACAGGAAATTAATTCAGAAAGTTATTAGGAGGTGGAAACTGAGGGATACAGAGAAAGTATGAAAAATTATAAAATACAAAAGGTCATTAAAGCACCCTATCTTATGTCTTTCTGTGGTGGGTTAACCCTGGCTGAATACCAGGTGCCCACTAAAGCTGCCTCATCACTCCCCTCCTCAGGTGGATAGGGGAGAGAAAATATAACAAAAGGCTCGTAGGTCAAGATAAGGGCAGGTAGAGATCACTCAACAATTACCATCACAGGCAAAACAGACTTGACCTGCGGGAATTAGTTTAATTTATTACCAATCAAATCAGAGTAGGGTAATGAGAAAATAAAAACTAAATCTTAAAACACCTTCCCCCCATCACTCCCTTCTTCCCAGGCTCATCTTCACTCCTGAATTCTCTGCGTTCTCCCCTCCAGTGGCTCAGGGGGACAGGGAATGGGAGTTGTGGTCAGTTCACCACATGTTGTCTCTGCCACTCCTTCCTCCTTGGGGAGAGGACTCCTCATACTGTTCCGTTGATCCAGCATGGGGGCCTTCCCACGGGATACAGTCCTCCGCAAACTTCTCCTATGTGAGTCCTTCCCATGGGCTACAGCTCTTCATGAACTGCTCCAGTGTGGGTCCCTTCCACAGGGTGCAGTCCTTCAGGAATGGGCTGCTTCAGTGTGGGTCTCCCACGGGGTCACAAGTCCTGCCAGCAGACCTACTCCAGCATGGCCTTCTCTCTCCACAGGGTCGCATCCTACTTCAGTCATCCATCTGCTCTGGAGTGAGGTCCTCCATAGGCTGCAGGTGGATATCTGTTCCACTGTTAACCTCCATGGGCTGCAGGGGGACAACCTGCCTCACCATGGTCTTCACCGTGGGCTGCAGGGGAATATCTGCTCTGGCACCTGGAGCACCTCCTCCCCCTTTTTCTTCACTGACCTTGGTGTCTGCAGGGTTGTTGCTCTCACATATTCTCCCTTTTCTCTTCGGCTGCAATTTCTGTTGTACAGTTGGGTTTTTTCTCCATTTTTTTTTTAAATGCGTTATCACAGAGTTGCTACAACCACCCCTGATGGTTCAGCCTTGGCCAGCGGCAGGTCCATCTTGGAGCCAGCTGGCATTGGCTTTATTAGACATAGTGAAAGTTTCTAGCAGCTTCTCACAGAAGCCACCTCTGTAGCCCCTAGCTACTAAAACATTGCCATGCAAATCCAATACACTTTCAAACATTTATCCATTTTCTCACTTTTATCTATAGAAATAATTTTTAATTGCCTCATTAAAACCTCATTAGTGTGTTTTTTTAAAAAAATATTACTAATACACTTGTGACCATAAATAAATCATATAAAAAATAACTAGAAATCTCCTATAGTTCACTGACATAGAATTTTCCTCTTTTTTCATGGAACAGAATTCTGATGAGAACGTGTAGATAGGTAAGAGGTGATTTTCATAGATATCAAGAATCTCTGCCCCTCTCATTGGTGATGAGTCACACTATGAAGAAGACCTGAAGAGTTAGAATTTAAAAAGAGAGAATGACAAAAGGAAAAAGGTTAGCAGCAATATCAATTCAAACACAAGAAATGCTAAACTCTATAAAAAGAAATACTGATGTCTTAAAAGTGCATGATTAGCCAAAGGGAAAAATTCAAGCTGTATCAGAATGTGCCCTATATTCTGTATATTCTTTGAGTGGTCAGACACAGGAATAAACAGAGTGAAGAAAAAAAAATTTCTTTTTTGTACTTGTTTGTTTGCTGGCAGCTGTAATACCAGACATCATAAAGACTTAGTACTAGACAGACTTAACAAGAGTTCACTAACATTAACACAAACAAATTTAATTTAATACTGCAAGTGTCAACTTTGTTTCTTTAATTTATGACAAATTATTTCAAGTATCAGATCATGAAAATCACGGAAACTCAGAAGCGGTTTATAACTACATTCTGACACATTCCTTTATGTTTACCGTTTGCCCAGTGGCTTTTACTTGTAATGCATCAGCACATCAAAGCAACTGTTTGGCTTAAAGGCAATATTTTTAGGTAAACAAGAAGAAAAAAATCCAAACCTAGAGCCAATGTCAAGTGTTGTGCTAGTAATAAGAACACCCTCTTAGTGGTAAAGCTAGATTCATGTTTTTTCATTCCTTAGATTCTAAATGATTTGTCTATATTTTCTAATACTTAGGATATCACTTGGATTTATTTGGGCTAACCTCTTGTATAGGGGTAAATGCTTGCCTACACAAAACAAATTTAACATTGACTGTGGCCACCTTTGTCTTACCACATTTCTGCAGAAGATGAGGAAGCTTTTGACCGATTTTATCAGATCAGGTCAAGTTTTTGGGAGTGTTGCCAACATCACAAGTGTCTCCAAAATCTACATAGGGAATAAGCAACAACGTAGGAGACAAGTAGAGCAAAAGTATTTTGTGGGATAGATGTGCTGTGTAATAGACCCTGCAGTGCTTTTCTTCCTACCACACAGACTGCAAAAATGGAGCACTAATGCTCTTTTTTTCTTTCTTTTTCCATGCCTGGGTTTTCTGCAAAAAGAAGCTAGAACTGGAAGGGGATACTTAAGGCAACCAGGATGTCTCGGGAGATCTGAGATTGATATAGGCATCTGCACAGACACAGCTGTTTAGACATTTTGTCATTCCCCTCAAATCTTTTCATTATTGTATATTCCTTACTGTGAGTGAGATTCACTCAAGGTGCCCTGCAAGGTCTGCTGTAGCATAGAACTTCAGAAGCAGATCTAATACAAATGGAAAAGCAAGCACATGCATTGCAGTATTTCTGCAGTGGGAAATGTCCCTGTAATGACATTATGGAAGTTACAGTATAGTCAGAAAAGCATGACTGGATTTATCTGAGCTCTAATCCAAGCGTACAGTCTGTAACACTTGTGTGGTCTGCATACCCTACTACAGCATATACCTGTGCGACAGTCCAGGTGGCATATGCTTTGTTGTAATGAATTGTTGTAATGAAAGCTAATGAATTTCACATTCCATAGATGAGTTTGCTCTGCTAGAAGGAAATATCTCTGGATATATGTAGCTGAGGTGGGGTTTGCACTGTATGACCAATTCAGATGGAAATATTTTATCCTTGAACTTCAAAACATGTCCTCTGCTTATTAGTCTCAAATTACAGCATGATTGCTTGTTGCAATATAGCAGTACGATTGACATCTTTACTGGCAGACTCTGAAAAATGAAATGATTATAGTCTTGACAGAGGAGTATGGAAAATTTTGAGTTTCCTTTTGTTGGTGTGGGAGATTTTGTTCTCTGGGACTATCAAAACAGCATGTTTTAAAAACAGTCATTTCACTCAGAAATGCACCTCCTAACTTTACTATAAAGATAGATCAATTAAATGCAAAATGGTAATCTCAGAAGAATTATATAGTTTTATACAGAAGCAGTTTTCAGTAACTCAAGTATTTTACTACAATCATTTACTTCTAATCAACTCATTGAGCAGACTTGCAGATACTTATGTATAAAGAATAAATTTTAAAACTTGAAAACAAAAATTCAGCCAGTCATTATGAACCATATAGTTTAGCTGGTGATGAGATTACACATTTAAATGAGTGCAGGAAACATTTTTAGTGTTTCTTATGAAGACGGGTGTAAAAGATTGAGGGAGGAAGATTAGAGATAATGTATATAAAATCATTTGAGATTGTGTTATATGAAGGACTATTAAAACAGACTGGAAACAATTGGGGATTAAATGTTGACTTAAGCTTGGTTATATTAATACAGGTTTTGAAATCCATAACTAGAGTGCTATATGCCAGAACTAAAAAATACGATTGACAACTGTATGATAATTAAAAAATAGAGACACCATTTGCTGAATATAAGGGTATTTTTCTATGTGACAAACGTACCACGAAGATATTGAACTAGTTAGCTGTAGTCTTTCCAAATACAGAACACGGGAAAAGTAGACTAGCCTGTTAGCCTGCCAGATTACATTAATTTACTGAAAAAGGAGAAATACAGAATGACAGTAGCTATTATGTCATGTTGACCAGTCAGACTGTGTTTTTGGAGAGTATTTAGGCATTTTGATAAGAGGTCACAGAATCACAGAATCACAGTGGTTGGAAGGGACCTTTGGAGATCATCTAGTCCAACCTCTCTGCCAAAGCAGGTTCACCTAGAGCAGGTTGCACAGGAATGCATCCAGGGGGGTTTTGAATAAGGGTATCTGAGCAGCCTGTTCCAGTGCTCTGTCACCCTCAAGGTAATGAAGTTTTTCCTCATGTTAAGATAGAGTTTCCTGTGTTCCATTGCCCCTTTTCCTGTTGCTGGGCACCACTGAAAAGAGTCAGGAACCACCCTCTTGACACCCGCCCTTTAGATATTTATAAACATTGATGAGATGTCCTCTCAGTCTTCTCTTCTCCAGGCTAAATAGACCCAGGTTCCTCAGCCTTTCCTCAGAACAGAGGTGTTCCATTCCCTTGATCACCTTTGTAGCTCTCTGCTGGACTCTCTCTAGTCATTCCCTGTCTTGAAATGGGGAGCCCAGAACTGGACACAGTACCCTAGATGTGGCCTCACCAGGACAGAGTAGAGAATGCATCACTACAAAGAACGTATTTTCTGTTCTCTGTATGTAAACAGGTACAAAAGTCTTGCCTGGTGACTTCTTCTAGGACAAGAAGAAATGGCCTCAAGTTGCACCAGGGGAGGTTTAGGTTGGATATTAGGAAAAATTTCTCCACTGAAAGGGTTATCAAGCACTGGAACAGGCTGTCCAAGGAAGTGGTTGCATCACCATCCCTAGATCTATTTAACAGATGTGTAGACATGGTGCTGAGGGACATGGTTTAGTGGTGGAGTTGGCAGTGTGAGGTTTATAGTTGGATATGGTGATATTAACAGTCTTTTCCAAAGTGAATGATTCTATGATTCTATGATCTTATTTGGAAGTAAGAGTTATTTGCGTAATAGCACTGATAATATTATTATTCTAGACCTCTCTTAGGAAGATTGACAGCACCTGCTATGCTGCAGGTCTGCCAGAGACAGATGTTGTCAAATCAACAACTCAATGACTTTTTTACTTCAGTCTTCACTGATAAGGGCTCTAACCACACCACCCAAGTTGCAGGAGGCAAAAGCAGGGAGTGGGAGAATGAGGAACCGCCTGCTGTAGGAGAAGACCAGGTTCTAGACCAGGTGAGGAACTTGAAAGTGCACAAGTCCATGGGACCTCATGAGGTGCATCCATGGGTCCTGAGGGAACTGGCGGATGACATTGCTAAGCCACTACCCATCATATCTGGCATACCTGGCATATCATGGCATACCTGTGAAGATCCCACTTACTCGAAAAGGGGAAATAGAACCCCCATATTTAAAAAGGGAAAAAAAGAAAACCCAGGCAACAACAGGCCAGTCAGTCTCAGCTCTGTCCTCAGGAAGATCATGGAACAGATCCTCCTGGAAACTATGCTAAGACACATGAAAAATAATAAGGTGGCAGCCAACATGGCTTCACCAAGGGCAAATCATACTTGACAAATTTGGTGGCCTTCTACGATGACATTACAGTGCTGGTGGATAAGGGAAGAATAACGGACATCATCTACTTGGACTTGTGCAAGGCATTTGACACTGTCCTGCACGACATCCTTGTCTCTAAATTGGAGAGACATGGATGGATGGACGTCTCAGTGGATAAGGAACTGGCTGGATGACCACACTCAAAGAGTCACGGTCAATGCCTTGATATCCAAGTGGAAACCAGTGATAAGTGGCATTCCTCAGAGGTCGGTATTGGGACTAGTGTTATTTACCATGCTTGTTGGTGACACAGACAGTGGGAATGAGTACACCCTCAGCAAGTTTGCCAATGACACCAAGCTGTGTGGAGCGGTTGACACGCTGGAGGGGAGGAATGCCATCCAGAGGGACCTGGACAGGCTTGAGGGGTGGGCCCATGCCACCTCATCAAGTTCAACAAGGCCAAGTGCAAGGTCCTGCACATGGGTCAGGGCGATCCCAAATACAAATCCAGGCTGAGCAGAGAATGGATTGAGAGCAGCCCTGAGGAGGACTTGGGGGTGTTGGTTGATGAGAAGCTCAACATGAGCCAGCAATGTGCACTTGCAGCCCAGAAAGCCAGCTGCTGCATCCTGGGCCTTTACTGTAGCACCATGTCATAGATAGAATCATAGAATGGTTTAGTTTGGAAGGGACCTTAAAGAACATCTAGTTTCAATCCTCCCTGCCATGGGCAAGGACACCTTCCACTAGACTAAGTTGCTCAAAGACCCACCCAAGCTGGCCTTGAACACTTCCAGGGATGGGACATCCACAACTTCCCTGGGCAACCTGTTCCAGTGCCTCATCACCCTCGTAGGGAAAAATTTCTTTCCGAGATCTAATCTAAATCTACTGTCTTCCAGTTTGAAGCCATTGCCCTCGTACTATCACTACATGTCCTTGTAAAAAGTGCCTCTCCAGCTTTCTTGTAGGTGCCCTGCAGAAAGTGAGAAGCTGCTATAAGGTCTCCCTGGAGCCTTCTCTTCTCCAGGCTGAACAGCCCCAGCTCTCTCAGCCTGTCTTTGTACAAGAGGTGCTCTAACCCTCTGATCATCTTCGTGGCCCTCCTCTGGACTCGCTCCAACAAGTCCATGTCCTTCTTATGTTGGGGGCACCAGAACTGGATGCAGTACTCTAGGTGGGGTATTATGAGAGGGGCAGAATCACCTCCCTCAGCCTGATGACCACACTTCCTTTAATGCAGCCCAGGATGTGGCTGGCTTTCTGGGCTGTGAGCACACATTTCTGGCTCACGTTGAGCTTCTCATCCACCAACATCCTCAAATCCCTCTCCTCAGGGCTGTGCCCAATCCATTTTACTGCCCAGCCTGTATTTGTGCATGGGATTGCCCCAACCCACGTGCAGGACCTTACACCTGGCCTTGTTGAACTTCGTGAGGTGGCATGGGCCCACCTCTCAAGCCTGTCCAGGTCCCTCTGGATGGCATCCCTTCCCTCCAGCATGTCAGCTGCTCCACACAGCTTGGTGCTGTCAGCAAACTTGCTGAGGGTGCACTCAGTCCCTACATCCACGTTGCCAATAAAGATGTTAAACAACAGCAGTCCCAATACTGATCCCTGAGGAATGTCAGGGAAAAGCTAGGAAAGCTTAGCAAATTCATCCACCAGTTCCCTCAGGACCCCTAGATGCATCTCTTCAGGTCCCATGGATTTGCACATCTTCAGGTTACTTAGATGGTCTCAAACCTGATCGTCTCTTACAGTGGGTAATTCTTCATTCTCCAAGTCCCCACCTTTGCCTTGCCTTCACCACCTTCTTTCTAGGCCCCTTCTTTCCAGGGCCACTTCTTCTTTTTGGTGAATACTTCTTTTAGGCTCCTTGTCTCTGGTTTTCACAATATATCTAAATATCTTTAATGTGCATATACACAATGTATGATAGCTACCCAATTGATGCTTCTATTCCATGTATTTGTATTGTTTGCAGGATTCAGGACAAGCTCCTTGATTTGTTATTTGTATAATCTTCCTTAAACCTGGACTTCATGAAGCTTAAGGAGGTAAAGTGCAGAAGTCCTGCACCTAGGGAGGAACAAGCTTTTGCACCAATATATGCTGGGGGCCAACTGATTAGAAATTAGCTTGGCAGAAAGGGACCTGGGGTCCTGATGAACACCAAGTTGAACATGAGCGAGCAAAGTGCCCTTGTGGCCAAGAAGGCTAATAGTATCCTGGGCTGCCTTAGGTGAAGTGTTGCCATCAGGTCGAGGGAGGTGATCCTTCCCCTTTCCTCAGCACTGGTGAGGCCACACCTGGAGTATCGTGTCCAGTTCAGGTCTCCTCAGTACAAGAGAGACATGGACATACAAGAGAGAGTTCACCAAATGGCCACAAGGATGATTAAGGGACTGGAGCATCTCTTGTATGATGAAAGGCTGAGAGAGCTCAGACTGTTCAGCTTGGAGAAGAGGAGGCTCAGGGTGGGTCTTATCAACTAATATAAATACGTGAAAGGAAGGTACAAAGAAAGTTGAGCCAGGTTCTTTTCAGTGATGCCCAGTGACAAGACAAGAGACAATGGGCACAAATTGAAACACAGGAGGTTCCCTCTAAACATTAGAAAACACTTTTTTACTGTGAGGGTGACTGAGCACTGACACAGGTTGCCCAGAGAGGTTGTGGAGTCTCCCTCCTTTGAGATATACAAAAGCTATTTGGTCCTGAGCAACTGGCTCTACAAGGACCTGTTTGAGCAGGAGAGTTGGACTAGCTGACCTCTAGATATCCCTTCCAGCCTCACCATTTTGTGACTCTATGATTCTGTGACTTTACACAGTGGTTCTGTGTCAAAAGATTAATTTCTTTTAACATGAAAAAGAAAAGCAATATTATTACATGTTCTATATAAAAAAAATGGAGAAGGGAATAAAAACCTACTGCAGGAAAAAATTCTGAAGCCTTAAGAACATAAACAGCAAAGACTTTTTTTAGGTTTGCTCTATTTCTAACAAAGGTTATGAAAAATTGTCAGATCAACATTTTTTAAATCAAAGCAGCTGAGTTTTTGAGAACCTCAGAACTTATTTATAATTTTTTTGAAGAGCTACATAGCACTGAAAACAGAAACAGAGTGAGGATATTAGTACTATTTAAATAATTACATCTGATTATATTAGACAGTGGAAAAAGTATTCAGTAATTAACTGCAAAATTTTTAAAATTTCAAAACTTTTACCCTTCACGATGGAAGGAAACTGCGGTAAGTAAATCAAAGTCGCATGTACACAACCCTGGAGAGATTAAATTAAAATCTCTACTCTGAAGAATATTTCATTATTGACAGACACTGTAGGAGAAAAGTAGGAGGAAATGAGTGAGACCCTGTGTCAGAATAGCTGGTATGGTGAAGGCAATGAGGTATGGTATGAAACAGTGGCTTGAGTGTTAAAATAGATTCTTGACCCTGTGTCACAAATATTACAGGTGATCCCTGAGCACTGCATTGCTGGCCAAATTAATTATTTAAAGGGGAAATTGTATCCTAAAGATAATGCCTCTCTGACTGAGAAGCTCCCATTACATTTAACATTTTGATAATTCTGTGTATTCTAATAAATAACAATTTCTTTGGAAAGTTTCCAACTAGCTGCTTAAAATTAACCCAGGAGATTCATTTTTTTATTTGTTCCAGAAAAAACAAAACAAAACAAAACAACACAACAACACATGAGGACTCTTTGAATTCCAATATTTTTCTCTTACATTTTTACACTTGAAAGAAAGCTTAACCAAAAAGTCTAGGAAGACCAGAATAATAAAAATGACCTAAAAAGAAGACAGGAGTTTTTGTCAGCTTCATGAATCATAGCTTTGAAAGAAACTAATACAGTATTCAGAACCGTAGGTTATTTGTCTTTCTTTACACTGGCCTGGAATTTTATTTTATTTTTTACTATCATCTGATTGAATGTAACAAGCAGTCTTGTACACGTGAATTGATATAATGACTGCAACTGTTCATACAGCAGATAAGTGGGTTATGCTAGTGCACTGGAGTTTCTTTAAGCATGAAGATGTAAACTGTGCAATTGCAGTACTGTTAGTGAAGTGGAGCTCTGTAATGCAGCTATTTTAGCCAGCAGGTAAAAAATTATTTGAATTATATAAAAGCCTACTAAAAAAATGGGAGAATTGATGAAAATATTTTTTTTTCAGAAGTCATTCCAGAGTTAATACTGAAGATACATAATGTGTTTGTCTTGTCTTGTCTCTGTCTTGTATATGTACAGCTGAGGCTACAAATTTAAAAAACAGATTTCCTGAAATGAGTAGGTAAGTGAGTATGGCACTGGCTGTACTCATCATTGCCTCTTTTCGGTCACAGAAATTTCCATTCTACCATTCAAAGCCTTATGCTGGAATAAAATTTATTCGGCAGGATGAATCACACAACACAAAACCACAGAGGGCATATTAAAAATGTCTGTTGGAGTCATATTTCGCTTCCATTTGCCCTTCATTTTTAGGCACTGGGAACTTCTTTCCCAGACATAAAGTATTTCATGCCTTACTACTGCATAAAATAACAGTCAGAACATTGAGATCACTTCAGGAAAAATAACAGCAAATTTCTGAAGAAGTGTAGAAATAAGGCAAATCTTTACTGCATGAACAAACATTTATAGTCTGGAAATTCAATGAGTTAGTGTTTCATGAAGTTCTAAAATTATTTGCATGCAATATCCTGAATTTCTTTAAGAGGGAGCTTCAAATGTTGAAAAGACTGCGAAGAAAGCTCTTTACTATTAATTTCCTGAAATCTCAACATTTGCTTTGAAGAATATTACCTGAAGAATGTTAAATTATTTTATTTCAGTTTCTTCATTCATATTTATTTATCATTTATTTCTTCATATATGCATAGGCTTCCTGTACAGATATGTATAGAAAAAGATAGAATGCACAGAAGTACACCACAGGCTTTATGTTTCTTCAGAGGAGAAGAGCAGATGGATGAATTCTGAAAGTATAAGGAATATTTTCAACATCTTTCACAAAAATCAGCAGAAGCCTTCAACCATCAGTTGTCAAGATACATGGTTTAGTAGAATGGGTTAAGAGTCATTATCTGCTGACAGGTCATAGTGCCTTTTCTCTTCAGTTGCTGATATATTTTAGAGCTTTTATGTGCTGTAACACCTTCTGCAGAGTTGTCAAAACAATGCTAATGCCTGAGCACAGCTTAGGTCAGGTAATCTCTACTTCTCATCTTTGTCAAATGAGCCGTGTACTCTGGCAGAGATAAGAAATGTTGAAAAACTAAACCACAGAAAACTCAGACAGGTGATTGGTAGTTCTGAAGTGCCTTGCTACCATCAACATAAAGGGAGTTCCTCCAGGCTGAACATTTCTCAGTATACTTTTCCCACTATGGTGTAAAAAGCAAAGCTTCCAAGCAAAAGAATCATGAAGCTTTTTTGCTGTATAGTGAAGTTGTACTTCCAAACAAGAAGCCAAAAGAACAGAACAAATCTTCAGTACTCATTTGTCATCATTTCCCTCTCTCCCTTAGCTTTTGGCAACTTCAGTCTTACAAGATTTCATAGCTGAATTGCATAAGAACAACTGGGTTCAGTTTTCACCAAGGATTTCGTCTAATCATCTTTCAGAGGTGATTTGTATCTGTGACCTTCATAGCATCATGTAGAAAGGAATTCCGAATTTCTGAATCCATTACTTTCACAAGAAGATTATTCTTCCAATGTGGTAAAACATCAAAATACAGTTGAAATCTAGAGCTATTTAACAATGATCCCATTGCACATTGTTGTATGATTCAGTGTAAAGACCTCTTTCTTGAAAGGAACAATAAGATCAGTTCCTAAAGCATGATTAAAACGTAAGGAGGAACGATAAATTTTGAATGAATACATAGTTCAGGATGTTTATGTCCTTTTTCAAAGTTAATGAAAGAAAATCAATCCAGGTTCCACTGTTGAGCAGCTATTTTCCACCCCCAAGAGAGCTGCAAATACAGTAGTCAATAATAGTACAAGAATCAATAACATTTTAAAGTGTTAAATCAGACAAGGAGATTTTCAATTTAGCCCCAAAGCTAGAGTGTGATATTTTACATTTGAAAGAAAAAACTCCCTTCCAGGCCTAGAAATCTCTAGAGCAAAGGAAAGAGAAGTGGGTTCAGGACTAAAAGGTCAAGGGAATGAATGCCGACAGTGTAACAGCTGGATTGGATTATTAGAGCTCCAAATTAAATGGCATTTGTTGTTTTGTTTTGTTTTTCTTGTAAGGCTAAATTGACTCTTTAAATGAAAAGTATAAAATAAACATGCATAATAATATTAAATATGAACGATTATGTTTTCCGGTTATGTGGAACTAGTAAAAATGTTTAACTGTATTTAATAGGCCATTAGAACAGAGCTGGTTAAAAAAATTGACAGAAAATGCTGATCCAGAAAAATCCAATATTTCAAGGAAATATTAAACCATATCAACACTTCATATGGAAACCAAGAAACCAAATCATTCAGCTTCCTAAGTCTTCCAAATAAATCTAAGTGATTTTCCCAGGCTTCCACAACTCATTTTAAAAATTTCTGCTGCTCTCCATCTGCTGAGCTGTCTTTCTCTCCAATCCTGTGCGCACCACAGCTGTTCCTCCTGTGAACCAGCCAAAAAGACTGAAAAGTTGGTGAGCAAAGCAGCCCTCTTACCTGACCAACAGGCAGAGATCCCAGGGAGGCAGTGGCATACCCAGGCTGTCAGGGCACCAGCTTGACCAGGTTTGCAGGGCAGACAGGTATTTAACTCGATGCATTTCACAGGGTGCCTGACGAACTTTAAGGTTTCCTTAGCAACTTGTTCTGTTGGCTCTTGGTCTGGAGATTTGACTAAGCATCTCCCAGGCTTTCCAGATGGCTAGAGCAACTTGCTTCCCACGTAGCTGGCCTGCCTGATTGCCAGACTCATTGGACTATTGACAACCCCCGAAAAAGTAGAAATAGAAGTTTTCCTGGAAGGAGCTACATTCTAGTAGCAGCTCCAGGAACTACTGTCTGGTGATTGAATGCTCCCCTTGCCGACTCACAGAGCTCACTTAGCTAACTTGCTGGTTTGCAGAAATCCAGTAAGAAAGCAATTCATTAAAGGGCAGCTGGGGAAATTTTGAAACTCAGTGCAATCTTGTGGGGTTTCAGTTCCACTAAGTAAAACACAATACTTTCTAACTTTTCATTTTGTTGAATCTGGTTGCAGTCATTTGTAAATGGTAAAAATGTTTTGCAGGTCAGAAATTTCATTCCTTAGGAAGGTCATGCCAGCACAAAGTTATGAATGGCTTTGTAGACATCTGCTTGAAAAAAGTAGGAAAATTCATAATTACAAGCTTTTTTTTTAATATAAATTATGTAATTAGCTGAGAGTTACCTATTTTTCAGTAGATTCACTTACTGATAATTCTGCTCATTTTTACCAGACATTCAAGGGTATGGATTAAGACAAACATCCTAATCTTCACATTTATATTTTCTTTCACCCTCTTTTAGATAAAATCAGATTCTTACTTCTATCAGCCTTAAGCAGGATTTGCTGTTGCTACTACCAGTTACCACTGTGTGGTTACTGGTTCTTCTCCTCTCCCCCATGAGACAGTAAAGTATTGGATATTCCCATTTTGTGGCAAGGGCTCTTAGCAGCATTAACTATAATACTGTTCAGCCTGTGCAGCCTGAAGTCTGGTGCACTCCAAGTCTTAACTCTAAGTGCTTATATTGCTATATTTTTTCAGCTGTCTGAACTCAGGTTGTCCACAATCCTAACCTGTCTTTTCATCTGCTATACTTGGTACTGTAATTGCTTGCTAGGAGAGACACCAAGCTGCTTTATCTAACCATCAGTAATCACAAGGTAGTTCTCTGAGGCCAAATGGATACATCTGGGGAACATAAGTGTTCTGATAAACTCGGGGCCTCTTTCCCTCTATTGATTAAAAAGAGTTTGGATGACTACAGATAACATTTGCTGAGATGAGTGCTACACTGAATGGTTTGTGCCAGAGCTCGTAGAAGATACAAGTGCAAGCTGCATCTTATTGCTCATGAATTACAGTCCTAATTATTAATGTACAGTCCTAATATTAAACCACCGTTCCACTTTGTCCCTGTATTGTTCCCTGTCTCCATGTTCTGTTACTACTCCTTCTTACTTCCTACTTCTTCAACAAAGGGTACACAATTTAAAGAGACAATAACTTCCTTAAAGTCTTTAGGCAAACCCTAGATTCATTAGGTAAACACTTTCAGTGATTATTGGTACATGGTAAGGGTATTAATCTTTTAACTTTTAGTAGTATGCATTTCCCTAGTTAGTTTTCCAGGATGGAATTAGTTTTGGTTGTTCCAAATGCTCACTTGTTTAATTCACTCACTGCATCAGTTACATGTAATAATGGCTGCAGATAGAAACTCCAACAATCCTCATGCCTCTGAGGTGTGTACATGTTTGGTATATACATTTCTCTGTGAAAAGTAATGCCCTGGCAGAATGTGTATAGCTTTACTGTGAAAATCTAGATGGCAAAATCTGTTTTGAGACAAAACATTCAGACCAGAACACTGTAACAAAGATCCCAAATTTTATATTTATCTACCACTCAAGCTTATGCCAAAATAATTTATTTGACATGATGATTTTTTTTAAGCATTTGTGTAGCTGTCTGAAATAAAAATTGTGAGGAAATATAGGCAGGAGAAATAAGAATTGTTAACAGAACAAGTAGTATCCGCTACAAAATTTTCCACATCTGGAAGACACTTCTTTAAAAATCTAAACAAAACAAAAAAAGTAGCAGCAACTTTGTAAATGTGCACTACAATGTATATACATTTTTGTAGATTTTCACTTGAAACAGATATGTAAGTACTAATACCCCTCCCAGAAAGCCCCTTCTTTTTTTTTAAATCATCATAAAATTCATGCCACTCATCATAGTTTGTTCAGTAATATTTTAGGATGAAAAGAGTTGCAAATTTATGAAAGACAAGCAAGTTATTCGAACAAACCAAAGAATTAGATTACCATTTATACTCCTAAACGGATGGACTGATTCACTCTAAGGCAATTAACTAGATATGTCTATAAAATTAGTTGCAATGGGATAACCAATTTCTTTTTTTCCCAATTAGGCTTTGTGTAGCAGGAAAAAAGACATAAAATATTTATTTAGATAAAATTCTTTCTTGCTAATAAAGGGAAAGGTTATCAACTGAGTAACTGTTTATTCACGTAGTAATTCATAGTCTCAAAATCACTATGTTAAACCTGGTCCTGCGTGAAGATTGAGAGAGTCTACTCCTTTAAGATTTTATTTTAAACAATAGCTATAAGTTATTCTTGTGCTTTTTCCATATGTTAAGACTTAAAAGCATTTCAGAATTAAAAATTTTTTGTAAGATTATGGACCTCACAAGTATAGGGAAGCTTGGAAAAGACTTTATATAAGCTGATTTTAAAAAAAAGAAAAGAAAAATAAAAAAACAGACATTTTTTTCAGGAAAATCTTATGATTTTTTACACAAATGTCAAAACTTCAAAGGTCACAATTTAAGACTGATGACAACTCTTGATTATCTACATTCAGCTGCCAGTATAAGTATATTTTAGGTGATATAGTATTGAACGAATTGTGAGACGAGAGCATTTAAAATAAAAATGCAAGCATCAGGATGATTTAAGCTATACTGTTTTCATTTTATGGTGATAAAAAGTTAGTAAAAATCAATAATGATATAGCCAGTGAATAAGCAGGAACTCAGCAAGTATAAGTAGTGCTATTGTTCATTCAAAATATTCATACTAGAGTATTAAATGTCAAAGGAAATTTGCATTTGTACTAGCTGAAATCTCTACTTTTTTTTTTACCTGAACACGTGAAGGTTTTTCACTATTTGCAGCAATGGTTGTTAAGTTATAACACGCCTAAGTAACACTGCCTATATAGTAGCTTCATGTTACTAAAACCATAGATGTGGATGGTGTAGATCTTTTAAATCACAATACTTCTTGTTTAAGAGAATGCCCCAGCAGTAGTTCTCATAAGAACACATCAGTGCAGCCTCAACTGATTTAATCTTTTGTCTAACAGAAAATATTTTGCTTACTCTTGTGAACCCTCTCTTAAATGCAAATTACTAATCTTCCAGTAAAACAGCTATTTTACTTACTAAGAAACTCTGCAGATATTAATCAGACTGGCACCCCCGTCAGTTCAGAGAGAAACTAGAAGATAGGCTCTGTTGCCTTCTTATGACCCTGGGTCACAAATTAATCTGCTGAAGCAGAAAGCATATGGGATACCTACCAGCACTAGAATCCTTTCAGATCACTAAGAAAAATGTTAATCACTCAAGATAAAATATAAGTTAAAAGTACGGGCTCCTTATTTTTTGCCTTATTCTGCAAAATATAGGTAACGATGTAGAGAGCAAGGTAACAAATAGTTGTATACTGTTAGCAGCTTACTGGATAGTCAGGACAATGAGAGAAGAATTTTTTTATATATATGCATCTTATTTAATAATGAAATATATTGTCTTTCTTTGAGATTATTAAAACTATTAAATATCTGCAGTGTTGTAGCTGAGGAACAAACTTATTTCAATGTATTTCTTTTGGTCTTTGATGCTTAGATGCTTTCTTCACCTAGTTTTATTTTTCCTTGTTTAGATGCAAATTATTTTTCAAAATATATTTGACAAATTCACAGATCTGATCAGGGGTATCTTAAATTTATGCTAACCAGGTATCAGGAATCCAATGAGAGTAAAATAACACAGAATTAGGTCCCGCTTGGATACAATATACTGTAAGGCTAATACAGTCTGATGGTGCACATTATGTATGGAAACCCATTCTTTAACAGTATGAAAGTCTATCTTTACAATCAACTAGCTGAACAATATAAATAATCCCTTTGAGTGAAAAATGTCAATTTTGATAAAATTACATCCAACAGAAAGTAAATAACCATAACAAATCACAAAGAACACCATGCTTTAGACCTACAAGTAGGAATGCAGTAACAGAGGAACCTGGTCCCTCTGATTTCCTTCTGAGACGGAAACCGATAAAGGACAGAAAAATCAGCACTGGCATAAAGTTCTGTTCTGAAACAATTCCCTGGGAAATGATAGAATTTGCTATATTGCATCTATGTCTTATGCCTTGCCAGTTTCAAAGGACCATGGACTATTGCTACCAAGACACACTCTAGCAAATTCCTGGCTTTACAGAGGCTGGATACAAGTGCAGGCAGTCTTCAGATTGATTCCCTATTTTCCACAAGACAGATTAATCTCTTCTGATACATAAAAAATTACAGATACCACTTTCTGTGTCAATCTTCACAATTTTTACATTGTGCTGAGCACTACCCTTTGGAATGAGAACATCTTAATTTGAGAGCATTAAGACATTCTGGATCTGATTACAAAATTTTACAAATGTAAGTGGGAGATACAGATGCTCTAAATAACAGTTCACGGTGGTAATTCAGTTTACTATAGAGGTTAACCTTCACTTGTGCTAGAGACTTTTGAATAAAAGCCACATGGACTGCCTAAGTAGGTATCTGTTGCCTGCAATGGCAGCTTAAACAGGTAGCTCACCTCCACATATGGAAACATGGATTTTACTGTCTTAATGTTGAAATTAATTATCCTATTGTAGATGTCCCAAAGTGGACTTCTGGAAAATCAAGAAGAGAAAACACATGCACTCTTTTCAACTTGGAATGATGGGATGATTAAGTGTAAAATTTAGAAACAGTCATGTTATTTTTGTCCAGTACAACTATAACTACCTTTTGTAATTGTACTGTAATAGTACTGAATGCCACTTTGAATATTTGTCTTCAGCTTGCATTTTACTACTTCATAACATGAACTAAAGCATAAAGCCCCATTTTTAGAAGCTGTTGACCTGAAACCACACTAGTAGCTCACAGCAGATTTTGAGTGAGGTTCTATATCTAAGCCCCACTAATTTTCTCACTTTTTGAAACAGCAGCTAAACTAGTACAGGATGTCAAAGGAGAAGAATGAAAATGAGTGAAGATATATCCTCTGAAGGCCTCAGAACTATTTTTAGTTCTTCCTGCAAGGGGCCGCCATCAAACAATGCACAATGAATACTCATTTTGGAGCTGAGTAATCGATTCTATTATTTGTTTTTATAGACGTTGCAAAACTAAGTTCAGAAGAGAAAGACGCATCTGGGTGGACAATAGAGCAATGTCTCTCTGACTGTTTCACTTCCAAAGTGCTGGTAGTAACACTATTCAGGAAATGAGACATTCCTCAAGTCTATAAAAAACTAACATGAAAGACTATTTTTCCTGTTTCAATTAACTTATAATGTTTTGTTGAAGGCAATAGAGCTGTGCATATTTGTGTTATCAAATGTTTGATCCTTCATAATTTGCTTTAAGAGGGCTTCAGTTCTTTCTAAGTGTGAAATATTCTGTATAAAACTCTCTGATCTACTTCATCTTCAAGTTATTGTTATTCCCTGTTTACAATCACTTGCATGTTACTCTTACACACCAGCTATCACTTTAATGAAAATAGTTAGGGACTAAGTCTTGCGAAGTTTACTTAAAAAATAAAATGAAGAAAAAGGTACTATAAAAGTTGTGTTTCAGTCTGGCAAGAAGCTGGAAGGCAGAAAGAGGCAAATGCTTTTTATTCCTACTAGTTACATCAGCTGCTACCATGTGAATGGCTTCTTTTTTTTTGTTGTAGCTGTGAGCAAAACTGTCATGGGAAACTGTCTTAACCATATTGCTTATCCAAAAGTACAAAAGCTTCCTGAACCTTCTTTAACTTTACAGGCCTGATGGGAGTAGAACACTTTCAACATGTTATTTTCCACCTGTGTTTTCTAACTTAGAATTTTAGTCCAAATCCCAGTGTGCTTTCATTGCTGCAATGCCAGTGTGCTTCTGTCATTTTAAGAGCTTTCTGTTCAGTATGACTTTCATTATACAGCTGTCCTCACTCTTAGATGTTATTCACAGCAATAAAGGCAATTTATGTGACTCCTTTGTTTAATGGCAAACAGGTATTATTAATTCATGATCTGTAAAACTAGGGTGGAACCTCATAAACACACAACTGTGAAGTCTGTTACTAACAAATATTGACATTGAAACTATTAGGTGATTCATAACAACAGTGCATATAGAATTTGATTGCTATTTCTTCCTAGAGTTAAGGCATCACCGAACATAATTAAGGATACTTAGAAACACCACCTCTATCATTTAAAAATTATTCTCAATGTTCTTGGTCTACAAGTGAGAATAACTTTTGACTATAAAAGTTCTGGGTTTTGATTATTCAGCAAGGAAAAATGCAGCTGGGAGCCACCTGAAGATTACCAAGAAAGATTATAAAGCCCTGGGAGCAGCGGCCAGGAACTCTAGAGTGCAGGTTATTTTTTCATCTATCCTCATGGTCAAAGGAAAGGGGGTTGATAGGGCCAGGCGAATACGGCAAATTAATAACTGGCTACAGGACTGGTGCCACAGCCAGGGGTTTGGCTTCTTAGATCATGGGACTCACTTTGAGAAACCTGGTCTACTGGGGCCAGATGGGGTTCACCTATCAGAAGAGGAGAAGATCACCTTTGGTCAGAGTCTTTCCAACCTCGTGAAAAGGGCTTTAAACTAGAGTTGCTGGGGGAGGGGAACCGGAATCCAGCCCACTTCTAACAGCATGATGCTGATACCAGTAGTAGAGGCCCAAAACCTGGAGATGGGTTGCACGTCAGCAGGACAGCACCTGGAATGCAGCTGAAAGGAAAGGTAACCACTCCAGCCAGGGAGCTAGATTCATCAAGGGCCCAACTTAAATGCCTGTATGTGAATGCACGTAGCATGGGGAACAAACAAGAGGAGTTAGAGACATGTGCACGCCTGCAAGGCTATGATGTAATTGGCATCATGGAGACATAGTGGAATGGATCCTATGACTGGAGTGTTGAAACAGAAGGATACAGGCTCTTCAGGAAGGACAGGCAGGGGAGATGAGGAGGGAGTGTTGCCTTCTATGTCAATGACCAGCTGGAGTGCATGGAGCTGTGCCCGAGGACGGATTGAGAGCCGACTGAGAGTTTATGGGTCAGGATTAAAGTGAAGGCAGGGACAGGTGATGTTACAGTGGGAGTCTGCTACAGGCCACCTGACCAGGAAGACCGAGCGGATGAGGCCCTCTATAGCCAGATAGGAGCAGCCCTAGGTTCACAAGCCCTGGTCCTCATGGGAGACTTCAACCATCCCGATATCTATTGGAAGGAAAACACAGCAGGCCATAAGCAACACAGGAGGTTCCTGGAACGCATGGATGATAACTTCCTTCTCCAAGTGACAGAGGAACCAACGAGAAGAGGTGCCATGGTGGACCTTGTTCACGCCAACAAGGTGGGGAATATCATGCTCAAAGGCAACCTTGGCTGCAGTGATCATGAGATGGTAGAGTTTGAAATCCTTAGGGTGGCAAGGAGGGTGTCCTTGCTACCCAGGACTTCAGGAGAGCAGACTTTGGCCTCTTCAGGGACCTGCTTGAGGGAATACAGTGGGATAAAGCCCTGTAAGGAAGAGGGGCCCAAGAAAGAAGGCTGATATTCAAGGATCACCTGCACCAAGCTCAGGAGCGATGCATCCCAACAATGAAGAACTCAGGCAAAAGCACCAGGAAGCCTGAATGGATGAACAAGGAGCTCCTGGACAATCTCAAACAGAAAAAGGAAGCCCACAGAGACTGAAAAAAGGATGGGTAGCCTGGGAAGAATACAGAGAAATTGTCCTAGCAGCCAGGGATCAGGTTAGGAAAGATAAAGCATCGGGCAACAAGAAAGCATTCTATATGTATGTCAGGGACAAAAGAAAGATGGAGAGGGACTTTTTACAAGGGCACGTAGTGATAGGATGAGGGGCAATGGCTTCAAACTGAGAGAGGGTAGTTTTAGATTAGATCTCAGGAAGAAATTCTTTATTATGGGGGTAGTGAGGCACTAGAACAGGTTGCCCAGGGAAGTTGTGGATGCCCTGTCCCTAGAAGTGTTCAAGGCCATGTTGGATGAGGCTTTGAGCAATCTGGTCTAGTGGAAGATGTTCTTGCCCGTGGCAAAGGGGTCGGAACTAGATGTTCCTTAAGGTCCTTTCCAACCTAAACCATTCTATGATTCTATGAAAACACTTCCACAATACAGACAATGATAAAAATAGTTTTCAAGTTTATATCTTCATGCACTCATGTGCTTATATAGAAAAATCTGGAAAACTATTTGTTGAAAGAAGCAATTTAAGGAGCGGTATAATTTTCAGAAGAAAAACAAAATCTTTCATTAAACCTTTGTGTTCCCATTGCAGAAGTTTTATTGCTTGTTTGTTTTCCTCCTTTCTGTGAATGCAGACTACATGTTTATGTTCATAACTTTGACAGTGGTTAATTTGCAGATGTTTTCAAAATGTGAGCAGTGCACTGTAGCAAGTATTTGTCTATAGGCTTGCCAATAGAATATATAAAATCAGGAAACAGGGAAAAAGAAAGTAGTAAACCAAAACTTCATGCTCTTGCTTTATCATGTGGAGAGGGAGTCCTTTTTTAAAATACCAGTTTTTGTATTAGTTTCAAGTTTCTCTCTCCTACCAGCATGGAAATTGAAAAGCTTTTGGAAATGCTGTCTTTTGAACAATAGCAAAGTGCTTTTAGAGTTTAGTCCCCACAGGTAAGTAATGGGTTTTTGAGCCTTCTGTTCCATTTTTTATAAAGGTACTGAAATTGTCTGATGAAGAGCAAAACTAATCTTTGATAACATAATATAAAGGATGTAGGCGGTTCTGGCTCTGTATCAGATAAACATTTACTCTGGGAATCCATATAAATCAGAGGAATCACTATTTGTGAGTCTTGGCCTTGGACGTGCTTAATCAGCCAGAATTTTCTTTTAATGAATTTTGAATAGTCATGACAAAACTAATTACTTTAAAGATGGGCAAAGAATTTTGGCAGGAAAAGAGGTGACATTTTATAATGGTAATTAATATCTCTCTTCCACAATATACAACAGTGCTGTACTATGTGCAGTGCATACCAAAAAGGAATGGGTTATGCATTAAGTTCATCAAATAAGAATTGTAATGTAAGGGATTTTCACGGTTCTGAGGTTTTCTAGTTATTCTTCACAACAAACCTATAAGACTGATCTTATGATCTCAGGTTTGTTTGGGTTTTCTTTGCTTTGTGGTTGGTGTTCTTTGTTTTGGTTTTGTTTTTAACTGAAGTAGAGGTTAGTTCAAGGAGAGCAAAGATGGATTGAGAATAAAGCACCAATCAGGATTTGTTATAAGGCTGCTGCCCGTCCCAGCTGTACCTCACACTTGAGTCCAAAATCTTCAAGGTCATCTTCTTTGCTTTTAAATATAATATAAATCCAATTAATAACCTTGCTATATAAACCCATTTCTGAGGATTAAAAAAGCATATGAATTGTGCTCCATAGGACTGTTTTCCTTAATTACTCAATGCTTTTTGTCCCAGTCTGTACTTGAAGGATATCAGTCTTTCCTTTTTATTATCTATTCAGATTTCAGATTTTTGCAGGGGAAAAACCACTTACTAAAAGCCTGTAGAATTTGTGTGGGATTGGAACTGATTGTAATCTCATTTGACATTTCCAAGCTATGGTACATGAAACATTAAATAATAGTTATGATAATAATAATTATTATCCAAAGCCACAGCAGGATTTTGTGCAAGAACTCACAAAGTACCCAGTTCCCTGCCTTGTATTTAAACTGTTAGAACATGTCATTTTCTCTTTTGTAATGATAGTGGACCTATAGCAATTTTCATGCTAGGAACCTAAAACAGAACTATATAGAGTTTGTAATTGATATGAGATAACGTAATGCTCTTGGGATGGGTAACCAGAGAAATTTTGTGTAGTCTGGGGTTTAGATTCCAAGCTAACCAAAATCAAGGACTGTAACCCTTATAGTAGTGTGCTTCGTATTTGTAGCTAGAGCAGTGTTGTTAACACACCAATGTTTTGGCTACTGCTGAGCTGTACTTACAGAGCATCAAGGCTCTCTCTCCAAACCCCCCCTCCCCACAAAAGGCCAGTAGGCTGGGTGTGGGCGAGAGGTTGGGAAGGGACACAGCTGGGACAGCTGATCCAAACTGACCAAAGGGATATTCCATGCCATATGATGTCATGCACAGCAATAAAAGCTGAGGTAAAGGGGGAGAGAGGGGAAATTGCTATAAAGGTGTTTCTCTTCGGAAACAACCACTATGTGTACTGAGGTCCGAGTTCCCAGGAAGTGACTGGACATCACCTGTTGATGGGAAGTGAATAATAAATCTTTTTGCTTTGCTTCACTTCCCCATGTGGCCTTCGCTTTTCTTCATTGAACTGCCTTTATCTCAATCCATGAATTTTCATTTTATTTTCTCCCCTGTCCTTCTGAGGAAGGGGAGTGAGAGAGTGGTTTGGTGGGCACTTAGCAGCTAGCCAAGGTCAAGTCACCACACCAACTAAAAAGAAAAAAAAAAAGAACTTTTAATGACTGGATACATATAAAAGAGATCATCACGAAATTATTCAACGAATCTTGACAGGTTGTGCAGTCTAATGCAGAATCACAGACATATATTTAGATCAACATCCATTTTTTAAATCCCTTCTTTAAAACTTATGCTGAAAAAGCTTTTGCATTTTCCTTGAACCGTAACAGTGTTGGTGGAGCGCAATTAGGTATCGGGTCAAGAAGACGTTCATAATATATCATCATAACAGAAGATGCCTTAAAATGAAAGTAAAGAGCTCTTTTGAAAAGATGAAGAGAGGTGAACTTGCTTTGACTGTGACTGCATTTTCCTGAAAGAGAGAGAGTTTGATCTGAATGTTCTTTATATGTGTATATATATTTAATAAATATAATTTTATAGACAATTAATATGTATAGTTTATATATATTTAATTGTTTCTGGGAAATTTGGTGGTTATAGATTAATATTAAACACTTAACAACAGGAAATAATAGGAAACATTAAACAGTAGTTAATTAGATTATAACTACTTACAACAAAATATTAAATAGATTTGGAATCAAGAGTTCCTGTTTTGATGCACATTTTGAACACTATATATTCATTACTCCTAGTAAAAAGCTCCTCCTAAAACAGTAAAGAACTGCACCTTTGGAAAAGATTTTGTTAAATAGCTACTTAAAAATTCAATAGGTGAAAATAATTTTAAATCATTTGCATATTTTATAATGAGTACATACATTTGAAGTCCAAAAAAGTGATTAAATGAGTTACTTCACAACTGGCTGCTCCAGAGGGAAAAGTCACTGCATTTCAAATCTGTTAAATTGACTGTTATAATCTCATTGTGGGCTTGTACTGTTTCTTCTCATTACCTTTACTGTGTGTCTGGTCACATGTTAGTCCATAAATCTTTTAGTACAAATTTTTCATTTTCTTTTTTTTGTCTTCTATTTTTTTTACTTGGTACAAATGAGAAGTGTATATATATATATATATATATACACACACTTCTCATTTGTATGTATATATATGTGTATATATATGTATATGTATATATATATATATATATATATATATAGTGGAATCCTTGTCTGTCTGACTCGGGGACCTATGCATGCTGTAATGGACATTAGCATAGATTAATAATTTCTTCTAAGTCTCATTAGACATTACCTCTGTTTCAAATAGACAAAAGGCTGCAAAAGGAATCATTAGGTCAATGTGCTTTCACCATTTCCTGAAAACATATCTAATTTATCCTTTTTAATGTATTTTTCTCAGTATGCATAAGATAGCAGTTAGCATTGCAATCCTATCATATTATTCTATGAAACATTCAGAACACAGTCTGAACACAATACGTTACAAAAACTATAGTGAAGTGCAATAGAGCTTCAGCACTTTTATTGAAAAGAAACGAACGGTCGAAGATAGTGACAAACTCCTTACTTACTTAAATGGCACAGGATTAGACCACTAGTGAATTTTGCATATTGCATTTGTATACATTGTATTAAAGCTTGCTAAAAATTGGATTTTTAAAAGCCAAAAAATCATGAGAAAAAAAAAATTCTAAGATTTCAATCAATTGAATATGCTATCTGGTGCCAAAACTTTCATTAATAGATAACTGTTCAGTTGACCAACAACAAGAAACCCCCACCTTTGGGGAGCTAAAGACAAAATACATAAAATTCCCATAAGTTCATCAACTTCTTAGTATGTTTAAGAGGAAGCAATGCCCTGTCAGATACAATGTAACACTAATACTATGTGACAAATTGTAATTCAGTGCAACATGGTTTGGTGTGCTAATAAAATAAAACTTGTAAATGTATATTACCTATGGCAAACTAAGTCCTGTCAAAAGTAATGAAAATTAAAATATTTGCCTGCCACAGATGAGTAGAACTTATTTTTATGCTATTCCTTTCTGATGTGTAAATACATTGTGGTACTGATAAGGTATGGCTAAAAATTCTTCTGTCTAAAGAAGTGGAATTTAGAGGAAGATCAAAGCAGTTTGCAGAAAATTGGAATTTATGATAGGGAGGTGAAGGATGAAAGTGTTGCACTTGGCTGGCTGAGGTCAGCTATAACATGACACAACCTATACACCTGCAGTGGGATGTTACCGAGTTACTCGTATCATGCCTGAATACTGTCCTCAAAAACACTGTTGTCAAAAGATATTCAGCTGAAATAACAAGTTGATTAACAGACATGGTGACATTTTTCCCATAAGTGACACCTGTGGCAGTTCTACATCTGGCTGGTATTTGGGAGATATTTCAGGTATTTTTCAAGTTCATCTCCGGTTGAAGATGACTAATGTGGTAACTATAAAGGATTGCTGGAAGCTAAGCCCTGGGGCTGCTTGGGAGCATAGTCTTTAGCTGGTAGTTAATCTGACCAGACTTCCAAATAAGGGAGAGGTATAGGAAATGATTTCTGAATATTGTGTTCTTGGGAACATCAGCATGCGTACCAGCAAGGTTGACTGCTAGAACAGTCTTTGCCTGCTTCCCAAAGTTTAATTCTTTTCTTCTAACTCCTCTAAAACTTCATCCATATACCCCTACACATATCGGTGTACACACTTAAGCTGTTCCTTTGTCATTTAAGTTCCAGCCAGCATTGCTTTAGTAACTGCTATATACTTCATATCATACTTGTTGTTTAATTTTAGCTTTTGTAGCAGGTCAGATTACTTTTTCTTACTAAAATATTATTACTAAGGAATTCCTTATAATTTTTTTATGTCTAAAGAAACTACTGAAGATTAAGAATCATATTAATGATCACTACGTATTATCTGCACACATGCAGGCACACAAATACACACACAGATATATAAGTATATATATATATTTTAATGACCATTGTAATCATAACCACTTTGCAGATCAACAGCTCCCTTATCTTCCAAGGAAGGGCACACAGCTTCCAGAGATGATTCAATAACTCAGCAACACAGCTATTTTAAAGTAGAGATGCTGAGCTGCAGATTGCTACAGAGCATGGTCTTCCCATGAAAGGGCCACAACAGCAGAGGTTTGCGTATGCAAAGTAAAGGCAACGATCTAGGCTGGAAGTGTCCTTGCATTCACGATCCAGGAAGGATATAAGTAGTAAACCTCCAGTTAAGGCACTTAACAGTCAATCCTAATCTTCCCCAGTGCAACATTTGATTAGATAGATCAGAGATGAAAGTCCAAAATGTTTCTGCTTAGTGAACCAAATAGAGATAAGGATTTATTTTTGTTTAAATCCTTTAAAGGCTGACAAAAATGATATGGCTAGGTGTTTTTTGGTTTGGGGGGGAGAGGGGGGTTTGGTTGGTTTTGTGTTTGGTTTTGTTTTGTTTTTTCTTTAGGATCCTTCATTATTTTTTTTTTATTGGTATCAATGCTGGTCCATGGAAACAACTGGAAAATCTTCTATATACTTCAAGCAGTCCAGCTGTTGTCCTCTTTTTCCCTAATGTTACAAGTAAGGTCACAAAACTAATTTCAAAAAATCCCTTTTTGAGCACAATCATAGTACATGTGTTTGAATTGCATTCTCAATTCATTGTCATTGTCTGGTGGATACTGTGGTGGCAAAGGTTTTTGACAGAACTTTCAATCCCTATATCTAGCAATTAAAAATCTTCTTTCTATAAAAAAGGTATTATTTACCTAGTACACGTGTGATCAGTAAGTTAAATGATTTTCTTCGCTCTCTAGTGAGAGGAGACAGTGTTTCAGAGGGATTTGGAGAAAGACTAACTGCTCTCCTGTTTACACTGGTGGAACTGAGGAACAACCTTATAGTAATTAATACAGTTATTTAAGTTTAAGGATTAAGTGAGTATACAGAGGATCAGAAAATAAATGTCAGTACTGTGTCATGGTACTGAATAGAAGTTTGAACTGAACTGAAAGGTAAGGGAAGAGAATCAGATTCCTTAAAGGTCAGATGAGTAACCCCTGATGAGCAAAACATTGGAGGGCTTGTCTAAGTAATCTGAAACTAATTTATATTCAAATTAATGTTTAATTTGTTCTTACACATGACACAAAAGCTTTTTTTCTCCTTCACCTACACCTGGCCATTACCACCTCCAAAAGAGAAGATGAACACCGCAAACAGTCCCAAATCAGACCAGCCGGTGGATGAGGCTTTCTAAAAGTATGAGATCTCCCTCCTAAAGGAATGTTTCAAAGAGCTCATCCCATGAGTGTGAGCTACTTCATAACTGCTCAGTGTCAGCAAAGTGAAAATTTTGGTAGGGTTTAAAAATTTTGAGTTTTAATCAGGAGGAGTCATCAGAAAATCAAGAGAAAGTGAACAAGGAAATGTATAAAATTTGCTGATGTACAATGTATAATGTATAAAATTTGCTGAGCAGTTTGACCAATCATGTTTTTGTTCATACTGAAATTCTTTATGTTTTGATATCAGAATTATAATGAAACAACTGTCTTAATGTTCATGGTCATTAATGTTCACTTTATTGTAACAGCAGTTACTGTAAGAAACTTGTGAAAACGTATCTTTCATTACATCACATCTAAAAATGCAAACTAAATTTCTATTAAATTGAAAATTAAATTTCTATTCACAACATCATAACTGATTCTTACTTATAATTTCTACATACAAAAATGTCTCAGATTTGTGTCCTAACAGGTAAGACTTAGAATGGAGAAAATATCTTAGAACAAAGTAATGAACAGATACATATTGAGATTTGAAATTTAAACTCTAATAGAAAATTAAATTTTATGACACTAATAACATGTCTGGAAAAAATATTTCTTATTCTCCTGATTAAAAATTTCAAGTGTAGTATTTAAGAAAACTAACATCAGTTTCAGACAACCAGATTTTTTTTAAAATAAAGTCTCCCTAGTGAATTGAAAATGCTTTTTTATTCTACAGTGGAGATCTTATTACCTGTAGATTTATAATTGGAGAGAAAATAGCCTTTATATACACTACATGAAAATTCATTCCTATTATTTGGTTGGGAAATAAGCAGTTATGAATTTATGAACATATGATCCCTAAATCTGTTGAATTGTGATTGCTTTTATGATGTGAGACTGATTTGTCACACACAAAATTAAGAGATATCACTTCCTCACATTGTTATAATACTGAGATTGAAATAGTTATTTACCATCACCATTTACTGCAGACTGTAGTATCTCAATACTCAAAATTTCTAATTATGTTACATTATCTTTTCATAAGACCATACTTTATTTTATAATTACTTAGCTAAGTCTGGTAAAGAGGAAAACTAAGACATCTATAAAAACAAGTGGGAACACTTTTTTTAGGATAACTAGAGAAGTAAAATATATTGAAATAGAACTATGGGGAGTATTTCAACAATAATTAAGGGCTTCTTGCAACATAAGTGTAGAAGGCAGAAAATAAAACTAAAAACTAATTAGCAAGAAAAGATAGTTTGTAATAGGATGAAGAGGGAAAAATGGGACTATTTAACATTTATTTCAGTTTTGCCTTAAATGACTGGAAAAGAAACTTGGGAGGCAGTGCAAGACTTTTGCTATAATTTGTTAAAAGAATATTTTGAATATAAACTATAATACACGTTACAATATAAAGAGAAATGCTATCTTCAGAAAGAAAATGTCAGATTCACATTGTTCAATTTATCTATAAGCTTTTTTCCCAGTGTTGCCGAACCTCACAAAAACAAGCCAGACCAATTAACAAACTAAAAAAGGGATTTATTTTTACAAGACAGTAACAAAATCAAAGTAAGTTTTACTGGAACCAAAACTGCTTTGAGACTCCAACAAACTTTAACAATCCACAGTTTCAGAATGTCGCTCAGGAGTTAATAATACAGCATGAACTTAAGAATTCTTAAGAGTTATAGCCAATGATCCAAAATGCACAATCACTTACCTAATAAGGGAGGGCTGTAAACCTTGAGGAGTTTCCTTGGATGGTGTCCTGACCCAAAGGGAGAGTCTCCAACTGCAGATGCATTGCTCTGAGGAGGAAAGACTCAAAATGCCTCTCCAGTGGGGCTCCAGTTATACCCTAGCCAAACCTGAACTGTGGTCATATATGATCATGTGGCCCCCCCATTGGCTGATGATCCCAACCTCTTCACCTTTCAACTGAAATGTGTACGTGCTGACCACAACTGTGTGGGTGTGACAAGAGTGGTGGAGGGAAGTTTTGATGGGTTTTTGTTGCATCCTTGTTAGGTCTTTGTCAGGCCGGGTGCATCTGCCACATCCAACTATGTCTTGTCAATAAATGTTCACTTATTCAGCTTCCTTCATTCTTTACAAACTGTATTTAGTACTTCCATTTTTCACTTGGGGTTCCACAGATGGGCTTAATTTGCCACTTCTGCCACAGATTTCTAATATGATGTAGCACAAGATATTTGGAAGGAGTCACCTAAACATGACGATTCCCACCTCCCTGTGTTGCATGGAGGAAATGAGGTTTCCCATTCTACTGCTGTGCATGAGAGGCAGGAAGCAGGAAACATTGTTCTCTGCTCACTCCACTGAGAGCTAGAGAACCAAGATACACTGCTTAGAGGGGGACACAGCTTTCCTGTAGCTAAAATTAAGTGAGATGAATTCTTGTTTCTCTCAAATGCAGATTGCCTATTTCAGTTTCTAAACTAGCACTTAAATGGATGAAGTCTTTCATATTTCAATTACCTTTTAATTCCCAGCTGACTTTCTGTTTGGTTCTTAGTATGCTCATTGCAATTTATCACCAGCCACAATAGATACCGTCTCTCAACTACAAACATGGTCGAAGAAGGATATGACACTGTATTTCCTTTATACAGAGTCATAAACAGGCTCACTTTTGGACCACAGAAGTATATATGAACTAGTATATCAGGAAACACTTTTTATATTTGCAAACAAAAAAGGAAGATAATGATCTTCAATGATCTTTTTTAATGTTAAAAAAAGACTTTTCAGATTGCAAGAAATCTTCAGGCAAAATAAAAGAAAGAAGAGCTTTGTGGACAAGGAGCTAAAAAGGAGAAAGACTCATATTCCTCTTTCCAGAGGATCTTTTGTTTTGATTTTATTTCTTTGTCTTTAATATAGAAAAATATAAGAAAGATTCATTAGACGTTTTGCATTTAAATATCTTAACATAACAGAGAGACAGTTTAAAAGTCTAAGTTCAGCCACTTGGGGCTTCAAGTAACAAATATTAGTGAAATGGGAAATGATAACTGTCTTAAATAAATGTGTAGTACTGTTTAAATACTGTCATCTTTTGTTCTAAGAAGTATCAAACAAAATTAAGTATACATGTGACTAGCCAGTGTCAATAACATGCAAAGTTTAATTACTTCACCCTAAACTACATCTAACGTCAAATTCAATAAATGATGCCATCTGAAAAATGTTTTCATAATGGAATTCATGCAATTGACTGATCTTTTAATAGTAGTTGATGGTTAGAAATTCCAAAAACCAATGGGAAAACAGTGGTTTTTGATGAGGTAAAATACAGCAACATCACTGAATTTAGTAGTGGTTTCTTTTTCTTTGTATGATCTTACATAACAAAATCATAAGTTTGAGCAGACCCTTCGAATAATCAGACACAAATCAAGCCATCTTAGCCTAAGAAAACCATGAAATAAAGGTAGTCTGTGGCAAGTTAATATTCAAGTATTGCCTTCTCCAAGCTCAGAAGTGATGCATTCCAACTAAGAGGAAGTCAAGCAAAAATGTCAGGAGACATGGAAGAACAAGAAGCTCCTGGACAAACTGAAACAGAAGAAGGAAGCCTGCAGAGGGTGGAAGCAAGGATGGGTAGCCTGGGAGGAATACAGAGAAATTGTCCGAGCAGCCAAGGCTCAGGTTAGGAAAACTAAAATCCTGATAGTATTAAACCTGGCCAGGGACATCAAGGGCAACAAGAAAAGCTTCTGTAGGTATGTCAGTGACAAAAGGAACACTACGGAAAATGTGGGCCCACTCAGGAAGGAAATGGGAGACCAAGTTACCCGGCATATGGAGAAGGCTGAGGTACTCAACAACTTTTTTGCCTTAGTCTTCACCGACAAGTGCTCTACCTACACTGCGCAAGTCAAAGAAGACAAAGGTAGGTAGTGGGAGAATGAAGAACTGCCCACTGTAGGAGAAGACGAGGTCTGAGACCAGCCGAGGAACCTGAATATGCACAAGTCCATGGGACTTGATGAGATTCACCCACATGTCCTGAGAGAACTGGCAGATGAAGTTGCTAAGCCACTGTCTATCATATTTTAGAAATCATGGCACTCAGGTGAAGTTCCCACTGACTGGAAAATGGGAAACATAACCTCCATTTTTAAAAAGAGAAGAAAGCAAGACCTGGGAAACTACAGGCCAGTCAGTCTCACCTCTGTGCTCGGCAAGATCATGGAGCAGATTGTCCTGGAATCCATGCTAAAGGCACATGGAAACGAAGGAGGTGATCACAGAATCACAGGGGTTGGAAGGGACCTCTGGAGATCATCTAGTCCAACCCCCCTGCCAGAGCAGGGACACCTAGAGCAGGTTGCACAGGACGGCGTCCAGGCGGGTTTGGAATGTCTCCAGAGTCAGAGACTCCACCACCTCTCTGGGTAGCCTGTTCCAGTGCTCTGCCACCCTCAAAGGAAAGAAGGTCCTCCTCATGTTCAGATGGAACCTCCTATGGTCAAGTTTGTGCCTGTTACCTCTTGTCCTATCTCTGGGCACCACTGCAAAAAGACTGGTGCCATCCTCCCAACACCCTCCCTTTAAGTATTTGTAAGCATTGATGAGATCACCTCTCAGTCTTCTCTTCTCCAGACTAAAAAGACCCAAGCCTCTCAGCCTTTCCCCCTAAGAAAGATGTTCCAGCCCCCTAATCGTCTTGGTAGCCCTCTGCTGTACCCTCTCCAGCAGTTCCCTGTCCTTCTTGAACCGCGGAGCTCAGAACTGGACACAGAACTCCAGGTGCGGCCTCACCAGGGCAGAGTAGAGGGGGAGGATCACCTCCCTTGACCTGCTTGCCACACTCCTCTTGATGCACCCCAGGATGCCATTGGCCTTCTTGGCAACAAGGGCACACTGCTGGCTCATGGTCAGCCTGTTGTCCACCAGGACTCCCAGGTCCCTTTCCACAGAGCTGCTTTCCAGCAGGTCAGCCCCTAACCTGTCCTGGTGCATGGGGTTATTCCTCCCCAAGTGTGCAGTACCTTACACTTGCTCTTGTTGAACCTCATGAGATTCTTCTCTGCCCAACTCTCCAGCCTGTCCAGGTCACGCTGAATGGCAGCACAGCCTTCCGGTGTGTCAGCCACCCCTCTCAGTTTTGTGTCATTAGCAAACTTGCTGATGGTACCCTCTACCCCTCATCCAGGTCATTGATTAATATGTTGAACAGGCCTGGACTCAGTCCTGACCCCTGGGGAACACCACTTGTCACAGACCTCCAACTAGACTCTGTGCCGCTAAGCACAACCCTCAGAAGCTCAACATGAGCCAGCAATGTGTGCTCACAGCCCAGAAAGCCAACCGCTTCCTGGGCTGCATCAAAAGAAGCGTGACCAGCAGGTCAAGTGAGGTGATTTTCCCCCTCTACTCACTCTGACAAGACCTCATCTGGAGTACTACATTCAGCTCTGGGCCCACAACATAAGAAGGACATAGACCTGTTGAAGCTATTCCAGAGGAGGGCCACGAAGGTCATCAGAGGGCTGGAGCCCCTCTACTATGAGGACAGGCTGAGAGAGTTGTGATTGTTCAGCCTGGAGAAGAGAAGGCTCCAGGGAGACCTTATAGACGCTCTCTAGTATCTAAAGGGGGCCTTCAGGAAAGATGGAGAGGGACTCTTTATCAGGGATTGCAGTGATAGGATGAGGGGTAATGGTTTTAAAATGAAAGAGGGTAGATTTAGATTAGGTATTAGAAAGAAATTCTTTATTCTCAGGGTGGTGAGGCACTGGACCAGGTTCCCCAGGGATGCCCCATCCCTGGAAGTGTTCAAGGCCAGATTGGATGGGGCTTTGAGCAACCTGGTCTAGTGGAAGGTGTCCCTGCCCATGTCAGGGGGGTTGGAACTAAATGATCTTTAAGGTCCCTTCCAACTTTAACCATTCTATGATTCTATGATTCTATGATGTAAGGTAAAACCAAGTGTGTGCCATATTAGGACAAAACAGGTGTCTAACTTTTGACTTATTTCAGGAGACATGTTTAACTATTTCTGAAACTTGACCATCATTAGAAGTGTTTTGAAGGAAAGGTTTTGGAAGAACCTAGAGAAAAAATGAACAAATTATTTTGCTCAAGAACTTAATTCTAAGAAGAAAAATAAAATTCATTCATGAGCTATGAATGTGACCAAAAAATTACTATACTTTTCATGCTCTTTAGCAAACTGAATAAACTCACAGAAGCTCCTCAGAAATTCTTTTGTGTAATTCAATGGCTTCCATCTGAATAAAGCTTGAATTTTGCTACTTTATTTCTAAAGAAGGAAGGAAAAGAAGGAAAGGCTTCCTATCCCTTTAACCAAAGGAAAAGGAAGGATGTTGAGCCATCTTCGTTTTATTGTTTACTGTTACCAAAATCCTTAAACCATCAGCAGAAAAGATGTAAAAGTAGCTTTGTACAAAGGAAACACTCCTTAGCTTATAATCCCCCTTTAGCTTATAATAAGCAGTATGAATTTGAAAACACCTGAAAGACCCAGATTTTTGGTTTGCTTTTAGCAGAACACGTACAATATGAAGATCCCTTTGGAATGAAAAAAGTAAAATTCCAGCTTTGTTTTTTTTACTTTCAAGTTAAGTTTTCACCTTTTTCTATTAATTGTAAATCAGACAAAAATTATTTTTGGTAGCTGAGGAGTACAAAAATGTCTTGTTTCGTATGGCACTCCTAACATCTAAAATGTAAGGAGCTTTTTTTTAATTTAAATTAGACTAATACAGCTCTATAGCTAGAGGTCAAAAATTTATATGCATACTTTAATAAGCATATAATGAAAAGAAAAATTATAAAGAAGAAAATGCATTCAACAATTATGCCAAAGAAAAAAGGTATAAGAATGATTTTTTAAATTATTTTTAATATATTTAAGTTAAAAATAGTGTATGAACTAAAAATGAATTCTGTATCATAATTACTTTACATCTTTTCTTTTTATTTTAGCTTTTATGAAATGCAAAAGTGTATTGGAAGAAGGAAAATCAGACATAAATTCATACCACAGCATCAGCTACAGTAAAGCCTTGTGGTCCACAAACAAGTAGGGCCCAATTTATGTGCGTAATTAATAGCCAAGTGACACAGACACACGCACCTCTTTCTTTGACTTGCTAACCTTGAGAAAAGAGCTTTATACAAGGTTTCTGCTGAGCATTAAGGACATTTTTTTGACACAGGCAATCTATGGAAGTGGCTGCACTGGAGTTTTTTCTCATGAATAAAGAAGAACTGAGTCACCGAGGCGAGCATCTCTGGTGCCAGCATGACCCACAGCAGAGAGCTCTCGCATGGTGTACAGCGGGACTTCCTGAACTGGGGAGCCTCAGAGGGAGCTGAGACAGCTGCCAGGAGCCTGCAGCTTGTGAGACAGTGGCTAGTGAGACCTCGGCAGGGCCAGGAACAACGACCAACCCTCCCCCACCCCCCACGTGTATAAAAAAAGCCCTGAGGGAGCACTAGTCACCAGGATGGGCAAACAGGGCATGGCATGGCAGTTTGCGTGGCAGTTCACACCGAAGGGTATGCAGGAAGGGTGCCGTAGCTCTGCTGGCTTGACCAGGGAGCAATGGTATCCACCCATCAGAAAGTGTCCTAGACAGAGCTCCAGTGGGAGCATGCTGCCACCCAGGTGTCAGGCTGCAAGGTGTGCCCTGGATGGCGGTAGTAAGTACACCTGTGGGAGGTACACCCAGGAAGAGGAACTCCTCTGCTTAGTGACAGCTCTGTGAGGAGGTGAGAAGGTTGAGGAGTATGAGGATGTGTGAGAGAGAAATAGACTACTGGAATCGCACCTTATCTTCCCTGGGACAGGCTTGACAGGTCCAACAGACAGACAGGACGCATGACATGGCAGATTCCCTATCCTTTCTCCACCTGGCTGAACACAGTGACTTAAGGGATAGGGGGCAAAGGCAACAAGTTCCTGCCTGGTGCAGCAGGCGCGCCTGCTCTGTGACTACCCCACCTTCCCAGGTGACCTTGCATAATAAGTATGAGGCTCTGCAACTGGAACCAAACAGTGATGAGGACAAAGGTTCATCTAGCTTAGAAGAGTTGCCAAGGTTAAGCTGGCCTATGCTCTGTATCAAAATCACCTCCGTAAAGAAAAAAAGGTGGGTCATTGTCATAGGAGACTCTCTGCTGGGGGGAATAGAAGGCCCAATATGCAAACCAGACTTACTTCTTAGGGAAGTCTGCTGCCTCCTTGGGGCCCAGGTTAAAGATGTGAAGAGAAAGCTTCTTACCCTGGTACAGACCTCAGATTATTATGCATTATTGATTTTTCAGACAGGCAGCAATGAAGTTGCAACAAGAAGTCTGAGGGCAATCAAGAGAGACTTCAGGGCTTTGGGACAACTGGTTAAGGGATCAGGAGCACAAGTAGTGTTCTCCTCTACCCCTCCAGTTGCAGGGAATGATGAGGAAAGAAACAGGAAGCTCCAGGAGGTCAATACCTAGCTCCGAGCCTGGTGTCACCAGCAGAATTTTGGGGTTTTTGATCATGGGTTGACCTACACGACACCAGGCCTGCTGGTGACAGATGGGGTACACCTGTCTCTCAAAGCAGAAAAAGGATCTTTGTGCAGCAGTTAGTAGGGCTCATAGAAAGAGCTTTAAACTAGTTTTGAAGGGAGAAAGGGATAAAACCAGGCTCGCTAGAAATAAGCCTGATGGCAGCACGTCACTGCGGGATGGTGTGATAGCGAGGTCCTTCGGTCTGCCACCTCAGAGGTAGGGGATGGAGATCCACGTGACAGCAAAGACACAAGGGTTATTGATGTGTTAGAAACCATGAAAGTGTCTGAGAACAGTCGTATAGGAATTAGGGCTTCTCCCAGTAAAAAGGCGGCAGGATCAAGAGCACAACTTAAGTGCATCTACACCAATGCATGCAGCACGGGCAACAAACAGGAGCTGGAAGCCGTGATACAGCAGGAAAGCTGATATAGTTGCTATCACAGAAACATGGCGGGATGACTCACAACTGCAGTCCTGCAATGGATGGCTATAAAGTCTTCAGAAGAGATAGGCAAGGAAGGAGAGGCAGTGAGGTAGCCCTGTATGCTAAGGAGTGTTTTGACTGTCTAGGGCTTGATGATGTTGATAAAAGGGTTGAGTGTTTATGGGTAAGAATCAGGTGGAAGGCAATAAGGCAGATACCGTGGTGGGAGTATGTTATAGACTGCCCAGCTAGAATGAAAAGGCAGATAAAATATTCTGTAAGCAGCTGGGAGAAGTCTCATGATCACTAGCCCTTGCCCTCATGGGGGACTTCAACTTACCAAATGTCTGTGGGAAATACAACACAGCAGAGAGGAAACAGTATAGGAAGTTCATGGAGTGCGTGGAAGATAACTTCATGACACAGCTTGTGATGGAGCCAACTAGGGAAGGTGCCCTGCTGGACCTGTTTTTCATGAACAGAGAAGGACTTGTGGGTGAAGTGATGGTTAGAGGCTGTCTTGGGCATAAAAATCATGGACAGAGTTTTTGATTCATGGAGAAATAAGAAGGGGTGTTAGCAGAACTGCCACCTTGGAATTCTGGAGGGCAGACTTTGGCCTGTTTAGGAGTCTGGTTGACAGAGTCCCTTGGGAGGCAGTCCTGAAGGGCAAAAGAGTCCAGGAAGGCTGGACATTCTTCAAGAAGGAAATCTTCAAGGTGCAAGAGCTGGCCATCCACATGTGCCAAAAAACAAGCCAGCGGGGAAGACTGGCCTGGCTGAACAGAGTGCTTTGGGTGGAATTCAGAAAAAAAAAAAAAAGAGAATTTATGATCTTTGGAAGAAGGGACAGGGACAACTCAGGAGGACTACAAGGATGCAGTGAGGTTATGCAGGGAGAAAACTGGAAGGGCCAAAGCACAACTGGAACTTAAGCTGGCTACTGCTGTAAAAGACAATAAAAAATACTTCTCTAAATACCTTCACAAAAAAAGGAGGACTAAGAAGAATCTCCATCCTTTATTGGATGTGGAGGGGATCATAGTGACAAAAGATGTGGAAAAAGCTGAGGTACTTAATGCCTTCTTTGCCTCGGTCTCTAGTTGTAAGACAAGTTGTGCTCCACGTACCCAGGCCCCCGAGCTGGAAGGCAGGGATGGGGAGCAGAATGAAGCCCCCATAATCCAGGGGGAAATGGTGAGTGACCTGCTATACCACTTAGACATATACAAGTCTATAGGGCCAGATGGGATCCACCCAAGGGCACTGAGGGAGTTGTCAGAAGCGCTCACCAAGACACTGCCCATCATTTATCCACAGTCCTGGATAACCAGGGAGGTCCCAGTTGACTGGAGGTTAGCAAATCTGATACCCATCTACAAGAAAGGCCGGAAAGAGTATCCAGGGAACTACAGGCCTGTCAGTCTGACCTTGGTGCTGGGAAAAGTTATGGAGCTGAAAAGGACCTGGAGGTGTTGGTTGAAAGCTGGCTGAATATGAACCAACTGTGTGCCCAGGTAGCCAAGAAACCCAATAGCATCCTGGCTTGTGTCAGAAATAGGGTGGTCAGCAGGACTAGGGAAGTGATTGCCCCTCTGTACTTGGCACTGGTGAGGCCCCACCTCAAATAGTGTGTTCAGTTTTGGGCCCCTCACTACAAGAAAAACATTGAGGTGCTGGAACTTGTCCAAAGAAGGGCAACAAAGCTGGTGAAGGGTCTAGAACACAAGTCTTATGAGAAGCGGCTGAGGGAACTGGGGTTGTTTAGCCTGGAGAAAAGGAGGCTGAGGGGAGACCTTATCACTCTCTACAACTAGCTGAAAGGAGGTTGTAGTGAGGTGGGGGGTTGGTCTCTTTTCTCAAGTAAGAAGTAATAGGATGAGAGGAAATGGCCTCAAGTTTCACCAGGGAAGGTTTAGATTGGATATTAGGAAAAATTTCTTCACTGAAAGTGCTTTCAAATACGGGAACAGGCTGCCCATGGAAGTGGTCAAGTCACTATCCCTGGAGGTATTTAAAAGACGGGTAGATTTGGTGCTTAGGGACAATGGTTTAGTGGTAGAGTTGCCAGTGCTAGGTTTACAGTTGGACTTGATGATCCTAAAGCTCTTTTCCAATCTAAATGATTCTATGATTCTATGAATTGGTTGGTGATGTGCTTATTGAGGGCAGCCTTGACTGTAGCTATTGTGAGACAGTGCTGTTAGAGGTCCTGTGAGAAATGAGCAAGAAAGATAGTAGAATTAAAACCATGAACTTTTGGAGCACATTTAAGCTTGTTTAGGGCTCTGCTTGGTGAAATCCCATGGGAGACTGGCCTGAAGAGCAAAATGGTACCAGAGAGCTGGTTGACCTTCAAGGACAATGTCCTCAAAGCACAGAACAGTTCATTCTAACATGCAGAGAGTTGGGCAGGTGAGGCAGAAGGCCAGCATGGATGTACAAGGCAGATGCAGAAAGGAAGCACATGGAGGGTGGAGGCAAGGATGGGCCACCTGGGGAGGACCACAGAGACATTGCTTGTGTGTGCTGGGTTGGAGACCAAAAAGCCAAAGTTGAGTGGGAGTTGGCATTCACAAGAGATGTCAAGGGAAAGACGACAAGCTTCTAGAAGTTCATTGGTTGCAGAAAGAAGGCTGAGGGAACTCTGTGCCCACTGCTCAGTGGGGTGGGCACCTGCTGATGACAGATATTGAGAAATCTGAGGTATCTAATGGATTTTTTTGAAAGCTTTGCCCCTAGGTCTCACAGGTCCCTGAGCCTACATTCAGGCTTTGTAAAACTGAAACTGAAGGCAGAGTTAGAGATCACTTAACCCACTTGGGCCCACATGAGCCCATGGCACGAGACGGTTTGCAATTGCAGGTGCTGATGGAGCTGACTGATGTCTTTACAAGGCCATCCTTTATCACCTTCAAAGGGCCATGGCAAGGAGTTATGTTCCCAATCCCTGGGACATGGCAAACATTGCACCTGTCGTCAAAAAATGCAAGGAGAGTGTGGAGAAATTGCAGTCCAGGCAGTCTCACTTAATTTTCTGGGAAAATTAGGGAGCTAATCCTCCTGGAATTCAGGTCCAGGCAGTCCCATGAAGGAGAAGAACATCCAGCTCAGAGCTGAAATGAGGTACATGGAGAATGTCACTGACACTGAAAACATTTTAGAGATATTTAAAAATTTTTCTCAAAAAATGTTAACATGTCAGTCTCTCAGATTTGAATAAATTATAAAAAGTACAAAAAAGTATATCAGCTACCCATGTAACAAATTAATAGCACATTGGCACCAGCTCTGATTCTCCCCAGCTAGAGTTTTCTATCAATTTTTCTTCTAATTTGTGTTTAGATTTGATTATTTGATCTTATACTAAAAGTGGTTTCCTTCAGAAAACTGATAATCATGTACCAAACATTATAGGTTTTGAGATGAAAAATGTTTTGCATTTGGATGAATAAAAAAGAGTTTCTTTTGCAAAACCAGATTTTTTTTCATATCTATTTCTTGCCCAAAGAAATCCCAGTGGAGCTGGGAACTTTGTTCTTTTCTCTCACATATTTTTAATTAAAAATAAAGAAGAAAAAAAAATGTTACCTGAAATCCATGAAATGCTAGTCTAGCATAAAATAGTCTCCTGTTTATTTTGCTATCAGTCAGCTTGTCTAGATTTCCAGACAGTTCTTTGCCTCTGACACAGCCATATGTAACATGATGTATTTGTATGTAACACATCATTGCTTGGATATGCACTTGATAGTCATATTATAAAAAAATCAAAATGGTTCAATTTTATTTTAGAGTACTAATGAAATTCTTTTCAAATTTTATACGCAGGAAACAATACATAAATATTTATTCAAATACATAAAACTGATGCTCCTGTAAAATTCACAAAGTTGACAGCAATGAAGTTTATTGAGACTGATGATTTTATTATTGGAAGTGTTTAAGCCATCAGTGACTATTTCAGTTTAGGAAGATTCAATTAAACAAAAAAGCAAATCTTTACCACTTTTAAAGAGGGAGAATTAGGCAATCCTGTTATAGTGCAGATTGAAAGATCCATGCCTCTGTTGAATTTTATTCAGTTCCTTATTAAATCCCCTGGTCTATACTTAGCCTGCTACAGAGGAAAAAAAAATCAAAGCAAGAACTCATTAGGCAGAATCTCTTCAGGTAGTATCCAAATCAACCACTAAGGAAATCCAACATTCTATTTCTATATTTTTTTAGGAAAAAACACATTAATTATTGATCTCCTTTTTTGTATTGTTTGACGTAATGTTTCTTATACACTTGGAAACTACAGCAGCTTCCTGAAGCCAATGACAGGGTGTTTCTTTGGCAGACAGTTCAAGGGAATGAAACAGAGATAAGCTTTATTACTCCTTGTTTGAGAAAACACAAGGAACTCCAGCATGCATAACGTCTGCTCAGAAGGACTGCTTGCACAGCAGGTATTGCCTTTCTTAGGTCTGGAGACTGGGGACTGGGAATGTACGTGAGGACAGCTGCCTCACGCTGCTTGTCATATAGCATGTAGATCAATTCTGAACAACCTGAATGCACACAGACAGGTTCAGATGAGGGAAGCAGTCCCTTCTCACACTTTATAGGGCAGTGACAACTGCCATATAGGACAGTATGAAGCACAGCATTGTCCTATAGGACAGCGTTGTCCAGTAGGATAGTGTGCTACATTCCTTCCTCCCCCAAAATGTGAATACCTGCTTAACCATCTTACATAAAGATACCAATCATCTTACAACCAGAATTTTACTTTCCCTTCCCTTCCCTTCCCTTCCCTTCCCTTCCCTTCCCTTCCCTTCCCTTCCTAGTCAAATAATGATTCCTTGAATTCATCCATGATGTGAATGTACTCCATGTTTTTGCTATGAGTGTTAGTTCTGATAAACTGAACTGTTAGACTGATCATGAACACCTCACAATGAGCCTTCATTTATTAATGCGATTTACTGGCTCAACGGAACTGGTGGCATAAATGATAGTCTGTTCCTTTTTCCCTCTAATTATGTCTGCATAACTTAAAATCTGGGGGTCTCAGCCTCTCAAAAATAATTATTAATGGAGGAAAATGCAATTAATATATGATTAGAATTTCTTGAACCTTTTAAATGTTTTCTTTTCAGGACCAAAAGACTCAGTCAAAACATTTTGATTTCATTGTATTTGCTTTAAGCAGATTTTTCTGAGACATCTGAGCTCATGCCAGACTGTATTTTCTGCTGCTGGTGCATACACAATGCTAGCTATGAAAAACGCCACCTGGACTCTCTTTGACTCATGAACTGATTTAGTAAAAGGTTTGGGAGCTCCGTGTCTCAACTATGCTAAGCAACATCTTATTGCAAAATTGGTCATTACTGTTACTGGTCTGTAATTTTCACAGTGTGTGCAAATTTTAATTACAGATGAATAGCTGCAGCCTTGCTTGTTTTATTTAGCTGGTTCCGTGGCAAAAATATGTTGAGGAATATAGGGAGATATATATAAATCTGAGATCTTCATTCTTTACAGTAACTTTTTATGAGAAGGCATAGGAATCTGACTCTGCTGATTTAATGTTTGCCCAAAACAAATAAAATCTTCTCTTAATGTATGCCTCCATTTCTCTAAGCCCCGTTTATATAAGATGTGAAATTTATAAGAATCCAAAATTATGAATTTTGCATCACCTTGAACTATAAAGTCTTAATTTTTAATCACTGGTAGCAGTTTCCAATGTTAGTCATGGTGTCCTCTTGTGTGTGGTAAGTGGATATAGTGTAATCATCTGCCCTTATTTCCAGGGACAAAATTTATTTAAATATTTTCTTGCACTTATACTGGGAAAGGTGAGTCAGTCAGTGAAATCTTTACATAAAATGTCAAACAATGTCTTTATTGATTATACATTGCTTCTGGTACAATATTCAGCCTAAGGGACTCAGTCTTTCACAAAGCTAATTGCATAGCTTGAGAAGAATGAAAGAAAGAAAGTAAAATTCTCTCATTTAGCATTGTCCTGCGACTGCAAAGAATTACATACCTGAAATAGACACGAAAATGACTTCACATGAAGAACAGCAGGTGCTGCATAAGCAACCTCAAGTAAAAACTGGAACCAAAGGAAGAAAACTCCCCAACTCAACAAAGTTTGTTAGTGAAAATGTAAATTGAAAATATTTGCCGCATGTGTACATTAGCATGTTTTTTTCTAAAGGTTAGTGAATATTTAGTGCAGTACAGGGCTATGAAGCATGATATAAAACCAGCTCTTTCTGACAGAGTTTGAAAGTCTATATGGGGAGGTGACGTGAGCCATCTCTGGGAATAGTCATGCTGGCTCAGCAGCTTGTTAGCAGGACACTCTGGCTGCCAGGAGGCTTCGTTGTGCTGTAATACTGCTGTATGCTAGCAGTGGAGCTAAAAAGAAAAGTGAACTTCATTTGAGCTTGGACTAATGACTGGGTGAGAGCTTCAGCTCCACCCAAAAAAAAAAAAAGCAAAACCAAACCACAGAGAGTTCCCTTAAAAATGAAATTCCTTCATGTTTCAGCATGAGACTCTGGTTTGAAGACTGAAGAACTTCAGAACAGGGAAGTTTTGTGAGTACTCGCTCACCTAAATTTCTGGGGTTATCCCTGCTGAAGAAGGTTTCATTAATAATGTAATTAATGTAATTAAGAACACACTTTGTGTACCTCTTATCAGCTCCCAGCAACTGGTATCTTTGCCATAGTATTGCAATACTTGCCCTTATGGTGATTTTTTTTTAGAAACAACTTCCACTGTCCTTGAAACGTAAAACAATATAATTGAAAAATATATCTGTAGTTTAGCTGAAAAGACTGTGATTGGAATTAAATCTTTTAGTGCCTAAAGCTGATCAAAAGATCCTGAAGGCAAACAAAACAAACAAACAAAACCCAAAACCAAACTAACAAATGCACCCTTATGCAAACCTCTTTGTAGAGCTTTTCACACATGAAGAAACATCTAATCTATAATTACAGTGAGAGAGGGATGATACACTTTGAGCATCTGCATTGATTCTTACTGATTCATTTAGAGTTTCTCCCAGACTACCTGGAAAAAAAGTGTACTAATACCAGTCATTCAACTCTCAATGTCCTAATGTCCTATTAATATGAAAGTGCCTGAGTTTACTTAATATTCCATAAGACCTTGCCATGTGATCAAATGCTGTAATGTCAATGGGACCATCCGTACCTGGAAGTTAAATACAAGGGAGGTTTACAGGAATTATAATTTTGAATGCCAGTACAATAAATGTTCAGACTACCTAGAGCTTTACTGGAAAAACATGATAGATTCTATTCTGGACCATATAGCCACAAAATAAGTCTTTAATCAGTCTGTTTAGGTTAAGGGTCTAGTTAATCCCTATTCAGCTATACCTATAAATGTATTCTGGTTTAGACATAAGATTAAATCTTGTTGATGACAGGGCCCATTTGCTCAAATGTTTCCTGAAATTGGTCTAAATAAAAATAGAGAGAGAGACACACACAGAGATATAGAAGAAGGAGTTAGACAAGAGAGCTGGACATTATTTTCCATTAACTAAGATCTTTTTTTCCCAGAAAAAGACAAGTTGACAAATCTTTCCAATGATGCTGTAGTCTGAAACAAAATGGCAGGATAATCTGTTTCAAATATTTTTCTTCACAATGTTGAGAAAAATAGCAAGGAACTATTTCAAAATAATGGTAACACAAAGTCTTGCAAGAAGAAGGATATATACCTTAGAGGTACAGAAAACTGTTTTACTTTCATATCACAGCTGTTTTAGTAAAAGCATGATTTTATTCAATAGTGGATCACAAAATTCTGTAAAATGACTGCCCAAGAGTAACAACAATCTATAATATTTATTTTTAAAATATTTTAAAAGTTTTATTTTTTAGATGTCTCTTTTTGTTTTCAGAAGATCTGCTTTAGCAGAGACTTTTTTGAATTTAACCTTGATGTCTCTTTAGAAACCAACACTGATAATAATTGGTGTAAAACACAGTTCTAGAAAAGTATTTTAAAAATCAGCTTTAGCTATGCATACTGAAAGAGGACAGAAAGGCTTCTGTATTTTTCTATAACAACATTTAGTGCACTGAACAAAAGATTGAGGATTGTTTTGTTTTTTACTGCAAGCAGAGTTTGGAAACATATATTATGCTGTAGATTTTTCCTGGTTACTCTTTCATGATATATTGTTGCAATTAATAGGAAAATCATTCAATTGCTTAAGAGAAACCAAACCCCTGTAGCACTTTAGAAAAGTGTTGGTGGTTTGGAAAAAGTAGATGGTTACCTGTATGCAAATCAAGAAGAAAAGGCTGGGCAAAAGGGTGAGCATGCAAGCAGTGGAATTGGTTTGCCAGACCAGAGCACAGACTGGAAAGCAGTCCAGGATAAGTATTTTGGTATGCTCAGGGTCTTTTATTATCGCCCTTATCCTGGAGCAAGTTATCTAGTCAAATACACAGAGAACTGACAGCCTGGTACACAAAATAGTCTTGCTGGCTCACTCCGGCACTTTCTGTTGGACTCATCTTTTCCTCTAAACTTGTCTTTTGGATCAGTGTGGTGCTTTTCTATCATTTACTGATGGTGCGCCCCTGTCTTTCCTGATACAGGACCTGACAGGCAGCTGCAGATTCTGAAAGCTCCTCAGCTCTGAGGGGCAACAGCTACAAATATTTTTAGTGAAAATGTGAGCTGACAGAAAAAAAGGCAGGTTTATGCTTCATGAAACATTTTATATGAAATAAAAAAAATGTCAGTGGCACTGGGATGTTTTGTAAGGAGCTTGACTGTCAGTGTTGAAATACTTTAGGTTTCCTTCTCTTTGGACTTGGATCCCTCAGTCCCAGGTTTGGTGCGCTTCTCCTGAGCTATCCCTCAGGTTGCAGCCAGACCCTGCCTGGGAAAGCGCTGCTGACAAAGGCCAAAACTGTGCCAATTTGTAGTTGAGCAAATGGTAACATTAATGGTGTATCAGCACGTTCTCTCATCCTATTTAGTTTACTGTTGCAGATATTTCCAAGTAGCCTTCTGTAGGGAAAAGTGATACAGAGGTACGTTAGCTAGCATAAACTTAATGGAAAAAAAAACCCATACAGAATGCATAGCTTGGATATGGCAGAGATTTAATCTGTGTTATCACAAATGTATTTTGGTTAATACACTCTGTCTATTAAATATTAGTGGTTTTGACATTGTGCTGCACTGATCTGTGCAAGTCTTGGTTCTGGGTTGCTCTCAGCCAAAAAGGCATGATATTTTTATGGTCTCCCCTAGCACTCCTCACCACAATGGACCTGATTCGCTAAGAGATGGAACATTATAGATGAAATTTTCTGCCTCCTCCAATGGTTTTATGGAAATGATGGAAACCTCAGTGGTTTTAATGGGAAAGAATTAAGCTCCCTAGATGCCTATGCAATGTGAAAGTGATTGAGTGGGTACGCTAACTATTTAATACATTAGTGACACATTGCAGGATTAAACAAAACAAAACCAAATAAAGTATAGTCATGCAGATAAGACCAGATAACTGAAGAAACTCAGGCAACTCTTTCATCTTTATGCTGTTTGCTGTAATCCAGGTCATACTGGTATTGATTTACTGCTAGCAAATGATTTGATAATTACTACAAAGTGAAGTTGCTTTATCACATTTTCTACATCCATCCCAATTACACATAAACCTTCAATAATTGCTGACTCATTTAGAAGTCTGAGTAGCAAGATAAGAACTGAAAAGATATTGATATAGATTTTGCTTCTCATCTTGGAGACTCAAACTAAATTGGGTAACTAAGTTGGACAGTATAGGAAACTTCCCTTATTATCATCTAAATTGGCTTTGCAAGTATTTGTGTATGTGCCATTTCTCAGTGGCATGATATTACAGTTGCCTACAAATAGGAAAATAAATTGCATCTAACATAGTACACTTTAAAATAATCTAAATAGGTCAATAATTAAGTTCCAGAATATTTAACTGTGAAGGGTGCTGTTTTCTTCAATTTTTACCTAGTAAACTGTAGTACTCAGGGCCTTTGAAACATATCTGAGTATGGGTGGAGAAGTCAGTAATACATCCAAAAAATGTACTTCCATTCATTACATCGGGAATGAAGGAATACCAACATTGAAAACATTCTATTCTCAATGGAATTTTCCATGGTACCTTGTAACTTGCAACTGTATATCTAGTGTGATTTCCGTATGTAAAAATCCAATAAAGAACTGTGAGAACATCCCTATTTAGGTCACCAAAGGAATGAGAAATTAATGGAATGAAGTCATTCTGTGGTAGTGTTTGCTCAGCACTAAAACAGCAAAAAGGCACATCCACACGGTTTACTAAAGCTTAATTCATTTGGATACTTGTGATCAAAGGCTTCAAACAATTACAAAGAAATGTCAAGGTTGCAACATTTGGGCTAGAATGAATCAGAGAGGGAAAAAGTAAGAAAGAAGGGAAAGGAAACACAAAGACCAACAACTAAATTACATCTCTACAATTGCTTTTTCCAAGGGGAAAAAAACCCCTCTGGTTTTTTTTCCCAGAAAAAATGTATTTTCTGAACTATAAAACAAAACAGTTCCTCTTTATCCTTTCAGACTTTCTGTGACTGTCACAGTGCAATGGTGGCACCTATTGGTCTATGATATATATAAAAATCACACTCTGCAAAGGCTATTTTTCCTAAATCAATACAGTCCACTCTCTGTTTCTGCATGCTGAGAGCAGCACTAGAATGACAATTCCTGCTTTGAGATGACAGCATGATTCATAGTAATAGCTCTGAAATTAGTAATTTCTGATTCAGGATTCTTCCCACATGTTGTGACTATATTCTTGAATTGAAGCAACTGCTACAGAGCTGATCTTTTAACAGGTAGTGAGTCTATCAGTTCCCTCAGAATAACTGGATGGGTGCCCCCTTCTGTGCATGAGTCATTTTCTCTGATGTTTCCTGAGAAGAAAGAATAAATAAGGGGAGCATACATGTGAGAATGGGTAATGGGAGTCCTGTATGAGTCAAGCTGTGCAAAATGGGGTTTGCTGTTTCTTAATCTGTCAGAAAGAAGAGTATACAGAAAAATCTGAGGTGGTATGGGGAAAGGACAGGCATAGAGGACAGGCATAGATTCACAGCTGTCCCTGAGCTCACTGTTCTGAGCAGGGGTGCTAAGCAAGAACATTGGTGAGCTGTAGTTCTTTCACCAAGTTGTGTAGGCAGAAAGAACTGTTCAGCTTCTTCTAACATTTTTTTCCTGTCTTTTCTTATGAAGATAAAGAGCTTCTCAGAAAAAGACAGTGAGAAAATGGGGTTGTCCTCACTACAAGCAATAAGTGATACGTGTTTGAGAATATTACAGTAATTCGAAACATAAAAAAAAGATTCTGCTTTGAAGAAATAATGAACTTCAACTTTGGCCTTCTCATTCTCCTGCCC
>VFFE01008050.1:2824558-2860811 GCA_008921705.1 Burhinus oedicnemus
CCCTTCCCCTTCCCCTTCCCCTTCCCTTCCTTCTCTTGCTTTTGCTTTTTCTGCTGAATCACCTTAATAAAAAAATAACGTGTACTTCAGCTTTTTCATTCATATAAAATAAACTGACTCTGGGTTATTTTTATGGAAAAGAGTTTGCAATTTAGGTAGTCTATTTAATTTTGTATCTGTTTTAGGATTGGAGAGGTATATAGACTAGTCAACATTTGTAGCAAGGTGAGGCCATTATGACTTGATACTACCTCAGGTAAGAACTACATTCATATTTAATTCAGAAAGGGAACTTAGTTAAAGATATGAATGCTATATAGGCAAAATTACAAACAGCAGAATGAGCAAAATTCTTTCAAGTATGAGAGAATCTTTTTAGACACATCATAGTAGAAGTTCAGAGGAAAAGCAAAGGAACAAAATAAAAGCTTGTACAGTTACATAGAAGAATAAAGGAGATGATTAAAAGTATCATATGCCCTTCAAAAAATGGAAGTCATGCCTAAATAATGTACAAAAGAACAAGAATTTTGACAAGTTAACAATAAAACTTTAAAAAGTAGAACCAGAAGACATGTAGGAGGAATGTGAAAACTACCAATAAGATCTTTTTCACAGCTTTGTAAGGAATATGTGGGACAAGCTGAGGGTTACTGGGTGATTGGTCAAACGGATCATTCAAGGAAATAAGTGAAAGAAATTCTAAAATAGTTCTTCACCTTGGTGCTTAATACAAATGAGTCAAAGGCAATTTCTTTCCAAAGGCTTTCTTTGTAGTATCACTTTATGGAATAATGTCTCCCTGAAGCTGAAGATAATGAAAAATGGGTTAAAAAAAACTTATTAGGACCAAATAATGTTTGAAATACAAACAACTTGAATATTTACTCTCATTTAATAGAGAATGGTGACAAGAGGGATGGATGATCATGAATGCAAATGCAAATTTTAAAAATTGCTCTGGAGAAAAAGGGGGAAACTATAGGAAAGGAAGTCTGGCTTCCAATAGGAAAATAAGAAAAAATACAAAAAACAGAGATGGTATATGCATTGAATAGAATCTTTAGAATCTATAAACCTTTAGAATGAAGATAAAGCTTTTGTTAAGATAGCCAGCTTCAAAATCTATTTCACACTTTTGAAGCATTCAATGAGAATGTAAATAAGGAACGGAGATAATTAAGTATATATTTATTTCAAAAAACCAGAAACAAATATAATGATGTTCCCACACAAAAGGTATTCTGTATTAGTGGCAGAATAAAGTATGTAACAGCTGGAAAGGGAAACTTGTCAGTTTCCTGAAAAAAAAGGGATTATCAATGAAATCTAATAGGAATTTGTGTTGTGGCCCATTCTGTTCTGTATACTCTTAAATACATAATCTGAAAAAGAGAGTGAGTAGTAAGGCAAAAATTTACTGACAGTATAAATTATTGACAGCTGTTAAAAACAAAAGGTGACAACAAAGTTGCAAAAAGATGCTATTATTTTGAATTACAACAATAAAAGTTAAGGCGAACTTCAGAATTGATATATTAAGATTAATGTTCATAAAAGCAAATAAACTAAAGCTTTAACTCTTCAACAGTAGACTGAATTTATATATTACCACTCTGGAAAGAGATATTGGAAGTTCTTAGATAATATTAGTTGTTTACATAGCTGGCTAAAATGCAGGTAGAATTTCAGATCTGTTAGGTAAGATATAGAAAAGAATATATGCCACTGTCTAAAGCCTTGGTACTTCATCAAAATGTATAAAAGATAAAGCAAAGTGACAAGGATTTTCAGTAATACAGAATGCTTTCCATGTATGGAAAACCAGGATTCTTCAGCTCAAAAAGTAGATGATCAAATAGAATATGACACTGTGCTTTAAAGTTATAAATGAGAATGAGAAATTAAAAAAGAAAATATTTATTATTTCTTATAACAGGAACTTAAGAGAGAAAAAGGAATCAAGCACCATGTGCAAAACATAGTTAAATATTTGTCTGCATAGTATATGGTCCGTTTTGGAAATTGATTATGTAAAATATTTCCAATGAATGCATAAATGTAATGCACAGATATACTAGAGCTGGTTTTCCCCAGTCTGATTTGACTTGTAAAATCACAAACCTGTCACTAAATGTTAAGACAAAACAAAATCATTATGAATGCTGGTTAAGATCCCTTACCTGAGCTTTTAGGTCATTCTTTCAGATTTGGAGATTGCCAAGCAAGGTGTCTTAGATTTTTTCACTTAAGTGACCTGAGGAAAAAAAAAAATGTTTTTAAATATCAATTTAATCTGATAATACAATATAATGCCTTAGTCCTGACTAAAGGGTTTTGTAGCACGACTGTAGAGAGTATAATCAAGGTAGTTGCCTGACCAGCTTGACTATTTCTTTTTTTTAGCTTAAGTTTTCTAAACATAGCATTCACCTTGAATTACTTGGATTTATAGTTCTTGTTTTGGATGTAATTGAATAAACATTTAATATTATATTTCTCTAAATTTTTATGTGTCATGTAAGAGATACAGAGGCAGACAAAGAAACACTGTGATTGTATGTATTTCTAACGGCACTCAGAACCCTAGTAAAACAACATTCCTCAAAACTCAATATTTATCTATTTTTTTATGAATGTGAATTAATAAACATAAATGTGCACTCAGTGATTATTCACATAATCTTTACTTTTCTGAGATTTCCATATTTCAGTTGTTGACCAATAAAGTTAACTATTAAAATCAAGACCCATAAACAGTTTATTTGAAATGCCCTACAGCTCTGGCTACCTGGTGGTACATTCTGTAGGTTCTCTACGTTCATACTTTTTGAACGTAGACACTTACTCTCCACTACTAATCAAGGCTTTGCGCCTTTTACTCCACATTGTCTGTTAATTCTTAAAAGTATAATTTCTAATATACTTTTTCAGAAAGATGCTTCAGCCAAAATTGCATTAAGGTCAAAAACTCATTTGATTCACCACTGGGTTAGCATTTGTTTAAATCTGTTTAAATCTCCTCTAGAAGTTTAAAATTCTCATTTCCCTTGGGAATTTAATATTTGAAGAGATCAGTTGGTCACCAGGTTCCCTGTCTCTGCAGGCAATTATGACAAATCATTTCCTTTACGAAATGAACTGCAATGAAATAAAACTTCAAATCAAGGGAGCTTGCAATGTTTTTTAAATATCTGCTACTTCTTGGGAGACAGTTTCACAGCATCCGTCCCTGCAATTTGCACGTTCCACATTCATAGCCTAAGCTGGCTGTAGGAAAAATCCATTGCTATATATGAGGCAGTCTCATTCCCTGATGAATAAGATAACATAGAGTGCTTAATTTAAAAAACAAAACAAAACCCTAAGTATGTTTCACTTACTGTATCCATCTTTTACTAGAAAGAAGACCAAATGAACTTCTGGGTGAAAAAGGTAATAATCTTACAATATACACTATTATCCAGTGGATATATTTTATTGGGCACTCAAGAGACAGAAACTAATGTCATCTGTGTTCAGATAAAGGATTTCCTTCTGTCACAAGAACTGGCATTAATATTTGGTGGTTTTATTAACCTTTAGTGAGTTTAAAAAAGATGTAGTATGTTTTCCTTTATTCTGAGAAAGGTGCTTATGAAACACTCCCTCCTTGTTGACTGTAAAATGAAAGTAAATCAATTAAAGTTGATGTTCTTTAATTTCATTCGTCATTCTAACCAGTCACAGGAATATATTAATTTCATATTTTATTACTAATGTCAAATTTTATATTAACATTGTCAAAAACATTTCTAACAGTAATCACATTCACAGCTTCTTCAGCTTGTCAAGATTATGACATATAACAGACACTAATGATATCACCTTGTGGGGACAGATTATTTTCTAAATGTTCCTCAAATGTTCTTTTGATCTTCTGAAATTATCTAGCCCACATATGTATTCACAATTTTTATTTATTACAATGCAGTATATTTTTGAATCTAATTCTATTGATAACTTTATTTTGCTATGGCTCCATTTTGCTGTAACAGTGTGCTTAAAATAGTATTGACTACTGAATATTTACTTTAATTGTTGCTGATATGAGCACAGCCTCACTGCGCAACAACTGTATAATGAACTTTGGTATTAATACTTAATTGTTATCTTCTCAACGCACATTTCAAATGAACAGGCTAATTGCTTCTGTTAGTCAAAAACACAATTCTTTTTTCATTTCAGACGTAACTACCATATATTTCTGTCCAAGGTCATACGTTTGTTTCTGCCATAAGAAACTAATAAGACTTAGCAAGTAATTAAAAAAATAGAATTGGTTTACGCTTGTCTAGCCGTTTGTATCCATTATGCTGAAAGTCTTCATATAAACCACACATGAAAATATTAATATAGTAAAAATCTATTAATGAAAGCCAATTCTTGTATACAAAAGGAATTACTATATCTTTGTAGTTATTTCCTCAATACTTGAAATTAAAATATTGAACATCAATATAAAAAACGATCAAGACTGTTACATCTGTTATGGAAGACTTAACCTAAAAAACTTACTTTCCTTATTTTATTAGACCTTTTTGACTATCCCACCATTGGTGTGAAATAGTCATATTTTCACTCCTGAAAAGAACTCTCTTTTCAGAAAGCTCTTATACAGTCTCAACATTCATGCAAGATTATTAGCACAGTTCTTGAACCAAAATGATCTGGATATATTTCTGATTTTCTGCTTTATTAATTACTCAATTACAATCAAATAATAATTCCTATAGACACTCTTTCCTTTTTCTTTTATGTTCAACTTCTGTACACAACAACTGCTCTGCCTATCAAACAGGAATGACTCCACATGGAGCTGTAATCACAAAGGCCACCAGCTAGACACACATTAGATTAGATTTAATTCTTTGGATATGTATCTAGGCTGAATTTTCCTCCTCTCTGAAAGTTACTAATCACTTTTTCTTGTAGCTGTTGGCTGCTGAATTTTGCAAAGTTTACTTTTGCACATACAACTTTTTCTTGTATTGTTAAATTTGTATTTACCAACCTTCCAAATAAAGAAAGAATCTCTTCTTGCTGCACCAGAAGATGCAAGTTTACATTCAACTTGTTGCAGAAAAGGCAAGAGAGATTATGATAGTGTTGCCTGAATTTTCATTTCTAAAAGAAAGGTCATTCCAACTGCAAGTAGTTATTGTTCTCTGTGTGAAAATGTAACACCTCACATGCTACCAAATTAGTCCTGTGAACTTTGTGTCCTTCCTCTCAGGATTCACATTATATCACTGAAAGAAAAGTCATTTTGAATACCATGTACTTTTAAAATAGATTTTTTTTCCTTAAAACAAGAATGTATCTTTCTGGGATTTCTTGCTTTAAAATCTCTAAGATTGGTTTTCATAAGTATGTTTAAAGACATCTGAATTGAAAAAAGACAAGAAATACTTCTGAATCTGTGCAGTTTTAATATGTCTGTCTCTAGAATCTAAAGATTAGAAGGAAAATTGAAGTAATTAAACTTAATGCTCACGGTCTGACTAACACATGAAATGGAATAATTTTACCTTTCTGTCTATCTGTCTATCTTGTTATTTCTTTTAACTGCCATTACATATTATCTTGATTTTTTTAGATAAATATCAGGCCTAACTTTGCAATCATTACTCAGATATTACTCAAAGAAGATTCCTATATAAAAAAAAAGAAAAAAGATTTTATTGCATTTAGACCAAAGATGTTAGTTCACTGGTTGTGATTCCCTATAAAAATAAACTTGATATCCCAATCTCTAATCATTAGATTTTGTTAAATCTTTCTGAACCAAAATATTCATTTACATCTAGATGAGTATTGTTATTAACTAGTAAAGCAGAATATTATATGTGCAGCCACTTCTCCTTCTATTGCAATCTAGTCATCGTACCTCTGTGATCACGGAATCACAGAATCACAGGGGTTGGAAGGGACCTCTGGAGATCATCTAGTCCAACCCCCCTGCCAAAGCAAGGACACCTACAGCAGGTTGCACAGGACGGCATCCAGGTGGATTTTGAATGTTTCCAGAGTCAGAGACTCCACCACCTCTCTGGGCAGCCTGTTCTGGTACTCTGTCACCCTCACAGTAAAGAAGTTCCTCCTCATGTTTAAATGGAAAAATACAGCTATGATGATGAAATATAGCTATGATTTAACACAGTAAGGCAATATTTTCTACCATTTTAATGAAAACAGAAGTGTAAATTGTGAAAAACAAACTTTGGTTTAGGCAGAGTATACAATCATCTTTTTAGTAGTAAAGAAATGTTAACATTTCCAATGAGCGTAACAGATCAATAGGATATTAATTTTATAGTTTTATCAGTGTGGAGTTACTTGCACCAGTTCTGTGTCTTCCTCTCTCTGAACTTAGGTGCCCATTCACTACTGACTCACAGGGAAAACCATCACTCACTGAATGATGACCAGCGCTAGGAAGACTTGCATAGAAATTTCACAGGAAATATATCTCTCAGATGATGGTTATCAGTTTGAGTGACCTGTTGAGGTCACAAGCCAAAATAATGTATGACAAAGTGTTACTACACTCTCATAGGTACTTTCATAAGGTCTGGGTTTTTTCTAAGACTTAGGGCCTGGTCTTTATTTAGTGATTTATTTAACATACCTTGTCTCCTCATCTGTCCTTCTTTTATTCTTCAGTTGACTGGAAAATTTACTCAAGCAAGTCACGAAGATCCAGCTTCCTTTATGAATCTTCTTACCCAACAGTCACCACAGCAGCACCATTATGGTTTACAGACACTTGGACTTTGCATTGATTCAGACAAAATTATGCTGGCTGTATACTGAAGCAGGAAACTTTTCCTCCTAATGATCTCATTAGACTGTGATGAATAATCTCCCCAGGGAGGTCATCAAAGCCATGTCATCAGCATTATTTAAACCTTCTACCCTTCTTAATCATTTTTATTATAGCATTGTCTACAAGCCCAAGCTAATATTGGAAATTCCATTGTACTGGGTGCATGGTTAAGTGCAATCCTTGCCCTGAAGAGCTTAACATCTAATTAGATTAGACAGCTGTGACAGCAATGTTCAAAATGTCACAAACATTTTTAAAGCTTGCCACAGGTTTGCCACCAATATCACCTCAGGCTTGAAACGTGAAAACATAAAAGAGCAGGACTAGGATTTTCAAAGAAATCTGAGGCTTGCATACGAAATAGGAAATAGGTGCCTGAAGTGGGATAAGTTAGAGTCTAGAAGTTTATATTCACAATTCTCACCCTCCCCACTTTTGACTTGTGCTCCTATTTTCTTCTCTAAGAGAAATTTTTTTCTTGACATTCAGCAAATAATGCTTTACCTCACTCCCTTATTTGGAAAGACTGACATGTTTAAGTAATTTTATAAATTAGACACAAACCTGAGGTGAGCATAAATAATTTTTGATGTAGTTCTGTCCAAATATGACCTAAATACTTATACACACAAAAACATCCATATACACTGGTGCCTGATGGTATAAGCATTATTAAAGACACAAAGGATGTTGCAACACTGGCAACATATTTTAGTAATCTATCTATCTAGGCAAATTTAACCCCTGTCTCACTGGAGAGAGGAAGGAACATGCAGTCACCCAGATCTGAAATCCATTAGTTAAATATTATGTATAGTTCATCTCAGTGAGCATCTCAGCACTGAGTCACAACACACTCACATACTTTAAGTGTAATTATTTATACCAATCTCAACACTGTGGTGCCCAACTTTCTCACAGAGGGGCATTAGGCAATGTGACTAGTATTTGTCAGGTATGATTTGTTCTCCCCCTTTGTCCTTTACCCAAAAGAGAAATTCTGTGTGCAAGAATGTAATATGGTTTAGTAGCATTATACAAATGTGAGAAACACTGTATGAGAGACATGGGGGGAGAGAAAGCACACACTTTCTTTAAGCTCTCCAGAGATACAACAGTGAGAAGGCATATGTGAATATGCAAGCGTACCACCTTCTTGCTTGGAAAAATGAGAAAACCTAATTAAAGTTTACACACCTGTGGATTACATATAATTTGCCTACAACTCATAAAATGTGCATAGTAGAATTTATCCATCATTTTAATTGTGTATTACTTAATATATCAGTGTATTGCTTTCATCATTATACACCAGGCTGTATTTTCTATGTACTCTTACTTTGTGCATTATTACCACCTGACAACATTTAGTATTAAAATTCTCTAAATGGGGAAAGAAGGATTTAGGAAGACCTCATATGGCACCCACTGATTAAACAGAGTTATTGCCTAGTGGGCTGGGACAGAAGAGAAGAATTAGAGTACATGAGCTGTCTATGAGGCAGAAAGCATGTGTGAGCCTTGTAATCAAATGTTTCAGTGATTAAACAGAAATCAAAGCATTCACCGTGGTCATGCTCTGTGGGGACATTAGGCTTCAAACTTTTTCAGAGTTCAGTGAAGCAAGCTGTAATGAGAAAGTCATTGGAGAGAAGATCAAAGAATATTTTTTCAGGGGAGACCTAGAATCCATGTTGCCTTTTCTTTCAGGAAAACATTATTTAGGCTGTTCTTGCACATTCACCTCCATTGCTGAAACATGTAACCTTTAAATGAATTATTAAATAGCCAAAAGCTAAGAAAGAAAGACGCTATAGCCTGGTGATCATGGAATTCCCCAGTCTGAGGAATACCTAGATTCCAATGAAAGGACTCTATGATGTTTTATATTTATAATAAAAATCCAAATACTTCAATAGCTACTCTAAAACAAGAGTTCAGTACATAACAGTTTAGTAAACTTTAATAGCTGAATATGGAGAAAATTGGTCAGATAAAAAATCATGCCAAAACATATTAAGAGAACTGTTGATCATTTAGTTAGAAAAGAAAAGCAGACTACGGAAGTGTATTAGGTTTACGTGGAAAAGTTCTGGTAGTGGGATGAGGCTGCAGGAGTGACCTCTGTGAGGAAAGACCAGGGGCTGTGTCAGACACAGCCAGTTTCAGCCAGCTCCTAAATGTAGGATCATCAACCAAGCTGGTGGTTTCTCTGTAAGAAAGGGTAACAAACACTGTGCAGCTGCTGTCAGAGAGAAGAGCAAGAAAAATTAAGAGAAATAGCTATGCAGACACTAAGGTCAGCAAAGAAGGAGGGGAGGATCTGCTCCAGGTGCCGGAGCAGAGATTCCCCTGCAGCCCATGGTAAAGATCATTGGGAAGAAGGTTGTTCCCCTGCAGTCCATGAAGGACCACACCGCAACAGATACCCACACTGCAGCCCGTGGAGGACCCACACCACAGCAGGTGGATATGCTCTGAAAGAAGCTGCAGTCCATGGAGAATCCATGCTGGAGCAGGCTTTGGAAGAAGCTAGGGCCCATGAAGAGTAGCCCACACAGGAACAGGTTTTCTGACAGGACCTGTGGCCCATGGGGGACCCGTGCTGGAGCAGTCTGTTCCTGAAGGACTGTATCCCATGGAAAGGGCTCATGCTGAAGCAGGTCATGAAAAACTGTGTCCTGTGGGAGGGATCCCACGCTGGAGCAGGGGAACAGTGTGAGGAGGAATGAGTGGCAGAAAAGAAGCATTAGGGACTGACCACAACCTCCGTTCCCCACGCTCCTGTGTCACTCAGGGGGAGGAGGAAGAAGAGTCAGCAGTGAAGGAGTGAAGTTGAGCCTGGGAAGAATGGGGGATGGGAGGAAGGTGCTTTTAGTTTTGTTTCTCTTTCTTGCCATCTTACTCTATTTTTAATTGGGAATAAATTAAACTAATTTCCCAAAGTCCAGTCAGTTTTCCCCATCACGGTAACTGGTAAGCCATATTCCTGTCCTTATCCCAACTTGTGAGTTTTTTCATCTTATTTTCTCCCCCTGTCGTATGGAGGAGGGGAGTGAGAGAGCAGCTGGGTTGGGGTCTGGCAGCCAGCCCAGTTCAACCCAACACGGGAAGAAAATCTTTCAAGGATGCACGGAATTGAGAGCAAGAAAGAGCAAGACAGACATGAGACAGTGGACTGAACAGTGCCTCAACTTGGAAAAAAATCAGGAATGAATTCATAAGTATGAAGCAATTTTGTTTATCAGATTGGAATCAATCCTTTAACCAAAGAACTAAATAAGGATAATTACTGGCAAAAGTTACATTACAGCATTTTTTTTTCTGAATTTATCATAAATCCAAACATCTTGGGGGGAAAAAAAAATAATAATTGCAAAAAAAAAAAAAAAGTAATAAAGTAGAAAAAAGTCTGTGGCTGCATACATGAAAAGCAATTAATTTATGTCCTAATTGTGTCCCTATTTATCCTGAAACTCATAAAAAAGTTCGCTATCTGAAAAAGAATAAATGCCATCATCATAAAGAGTCATAATAACTAGTTCTTCAGATTTTTCTTGCCATGATTTTTGAATTTTTAAATAGTGATGAAAACATGCAGAGTATTTGAGCTTTTTAAAGCTAACTTCAAAATAAACAATTTAGAAAAAACAAGAAATGCCTCAATTTGTTTCAGGTATTTCTTTTCTTTTTCATATTGAAGGCATGAATCTATATGACACAACATTAAAGACACAGCAAAAACAGTTAATGGAATGACTCACGGCTTAAGGCCATGATTCTACATATACACAAGCACATTTGGAATAAGCATGTATTCTAAATAAAAGCTCCAGATTAAAACATTCATAGCCAGCATTACATAAACTTGTTAAATATATATCTTGGAATCATGAAATTCTGAGTCAGTGCTTACATTTAGAACTATTTCTCATGATTTGCGCTTTAAATTTGTGATTTACTGCAAAATACTCTTTAATTAGCAAAGTCAAACAAATGCTAATCCAAAACAGTACTGTATCACAGAATCACAGAATGGTAGACGTTGGAAGGGACCTTTGGAGATCATCTAGTCCAACCCCCCTGCCAAAATAGGTTTATATATGAAATATTGAATTTTTTCAGGGTCATTTAACAAATGAAAATGGAAGGGAAAACACCTGTAAAAATAGCCACCAAAATATTTTTTAATGAGAGAGGCAAGATCTTTCACTAACTATGATTTGGGCAAGATCCTTTACTAACATTACCAAAAACCAGGTAGTTTAAGAAAAAGGTTTCTGATTTTCAGATATGTCAATGGGAAAAATAATCTCTTCACAAGCAGGAACACCGCAATTGGATGTAATGTTTTTCTTTGTGAAAAATCGCTTGCTATGATGCATCAGACACAGGCTACTTCAAGATTTAGATGATTATGTTTTCCAGTGACTTAATACAAATGTCAAAGAATGGAAGAATACCTGCTTTGGTACCTTGGTTCAGCTACTGGTTATTATCCAGTATGTAATATCCTTTTCTCAGGAAGCAAAACACTAAAAAAAGGTTTCCTTCTTGTAACAAGTCCACTAAAAACATAGTTCCGATTTACATGACTTAAAACATGAGCATCACAATAACAAGAATATTTTTGCAAAGCAATAAATGCAACCACTCTCTAAATTAGAAAAACAAGCTGCTTGATCTTATTTAGAATATTCTTGATGTTGTATAATGGGTCCCATTAGTCCCTACAAGTTATCACATGATGTTTTGTCATCAGCCAATGCGATAAATGCATGGCAATATCTAAGATGATAAAATGATACATAGATGGTGGTGTCTCACATATGATAGCTTCAGAAATGAAAGAAAATACTTCTTTCAGTTGAATTAAGATGAGGTTATGCTTTCTTGACAATTGGTACCTATTTAAATTAGAACCATATGCGGCGATGCACCTATCATACAATTTACTTTCAGTAATATGTAAGGTATACTAGAGATAAAGTTTTAAATGCTTTTCAATGGTAATTTTTAGCATATTCAAAGACATGAACATAGGTGTGTCATAGATCTATGAATATTCTTTGCTGGAAGTTACTGTACAGCAATGCTTGCTATTTTTCAGTGAAAAGTGGGGCTGAAGCTTTCAAGACAACAGTTCATTAAACCAGAACAACATTATGTCTTATAAACTTGTCACAAAGTTGCAATATTTTCTTTTCTATCTTGCTTATAACCCAAATACAATTTCTAGCAACAGAACAGTGATGGGTTTTGAGTCTGCAGTATAGTACAAATTCAATTAAGTGATGCACATTCTAAATAAAGAAAATGGTTTAGTCTCCTGACATTTCAAACGAAAAAATTCAATCACAAGAACAATGAAGCATAGCCATTTTACTTATTTATTTATTTTACTCTTGATCTCCAAAGTTTTATTTTATTAGTCTGCCTGATATTTCACAACTGTTCTGCCAGCCTGTGGATAACTTAAATAAGAATTGAACGTATATTTATGGCAGATAAAAATGTCATCATTCACTTTATTTTATCTCATCCATAGAAAAACTTTATGTTATTGTGATTATATTAAATCCCAGGCCAACCGTAATTTATGCTGTGGTCTAGTGAATGCCATCTCTGATTTTGAAGATGAGTCATACTTAAAATAGTTAACCAACTAACCTATATAAAATTCAGCTATCATACAATAATTTAGTATGGCCATAATCAATTGTTTAAAAATAACAGATAATGAAGTTGATTAAAGTCTTTCCAAATTATCTGGGGAGATCTCTCAGTTTGTTCAGGGCTTTGTATTTTTACCTATTTATTCAGCTTAAGTACAGCTACCACTATGTTTTGCCTGCATGGAGTGACAAACTATCACTGTCTCCATCTTATTAGGTCAGTAGGACCTTGTAATGCTTTTAACTTCCAAGCTTTTTGGGGAAAAAAAAAGAAATGATATCTGTGCAGAGGTGCCTACTATATAACAGTGTGTGCTAGTGAAGAAAAATTAAAAGGCTGCAGTCAAATTACAAACAGTTTAACAATACTTGAACATAAACTCACAAGAACATGCATGTATGTACGTGTGTATTAACAGCATAGGCTTAGAAAGTGTAAGACTTAGCAACAATAAAATAATCAAACAACAAACATACCATTCTGGCAATCCCTAATGAAGGTAGGCAATAATATTTCATCTTAGCATTCTTTTTAATCAACTATTTACCCTCAGTGCAGTAACTTAAGAAACAGCATTTACGAAAGATCTTATATTGGCCTGCATATACTGCTAGATCTTTGCTTAAAAATACATGCATTATTTGTAGCAGCTGCTCAGACTGAATATGTGAGTTGAATTTTTGTTTGTTTGTTTTTCTTAGCAAGCAACCTGATCTCATATTTTCATGAGAGTGTCAGTGCATAGTGGCTTTGTAAGTTTGAAGCTTGATATTTCTCACTAGTTTTCTCCAATGCCCAGAAGCAGCAAAAGATTTTCCTTTTTTTTCTTCCTTTCTATTCCTTCCTTTCTCTCCTTATCAAATTGTTAATCGTACATGAAGCCCCTTCCTATTTAATTTACCTGCCCTGCTGAAATGCAAGATAGATTGGATCATCTTTACTTGGCCTGCAGTCACAGATTTTCTGTGAGAAAACCTACTTACATAAAGCAGAAGCTCGTATGGGTCACATACCCATATGATATTCTCAAATCAATAGTGTTTCAATTTGTGTCAGCCTTGTTCACAAGACTTCTTGTTCTTTCACTGGATACCATTGAGGAGAAACTGGCTTCCTTTTCTTTACTTCCCCAGTCAGGCATTTACACATATTGGTAAGATTCTCCCACCACCCCCATCCCACACAATGAAACTGAACTTGCAACTAAGACACTCGCTTCTTGAAACTAAACAGTTCCAACTCTCTCAGCCTCTCCTCTTATGTCAGATGCTCCAGATTATCTTTGTGGCCTTTCACTGGTTTCAGTCCTGTATGCCCATGTCTCTCTTGTACTCGGGAGCCTAACATTGGACACAGTACTCCAGTTGTGTCTCACCAGGGATTAGCAGAGGGGAAGGATCACCTTCCCTTGACCTACCTGATGTATCAGTCACTCCTCCCAGCTTTGTATCATCTGCGAACTTGCTAAGGATGCCCTACCTCATCAAGCAGGTGGGACAAACAGAGATATTGAACAGTGTTGGCACCAGTATTGAACTCTGTGGTACACCATTTCTGACTGGCTTGCAACTGGACTTCATGGTGCTCATCACAATCATTTAAGCCTGGCAGTTCAGTCAGTTTTCAATCTACTTCACTGTCTGCTTATCTAATCTATACTTCATCAGGTTGTCTATAAGGATGTTTTAGGAGACTGTGTTGGAAGCGTCACTAAAATAAAAAAAAATAATATCCATTGCTCCCCACTCAACCACCATAAGCAGTTATTTAATCATATATTTTTTAACTGTTTCTAATTGTGGCTCACTCCACTGTCCTGAACAAGTCATGTATGTGATGGATTTTGCATTTTCTTACTTTTTTTTTTTGACTGTCTACACCTTTATCATCATGTTCTTTAGTCTAAGACTTATTCTGAGTGTTTATCTTTCCTAATTGTTGTTTATTTTGAAATACTTTTCTAAAATCACCTACAAACTATTTTATTTGGTTTTTTTACAGAATGAATTCTCAACGTCTTCACTAATGTGCTTTCCCATTTAATTTGCTTATTTATAAACAGTGTCCTGGAACAGAAGCCACAGGAAATCTCATCCCATTCTGCAAGAGTAAATACCAAGTTTCAAAAGTTTCGGCCTCTCCACTAATAACTGAGTACAGAAGATCTTCTCCATCTTGAAATATATGGAATAAAACCAGACTAACCCTTCTTTTAACATGTAAAGCCTGTATTTTAAATAACCTCTATGTAAGTGGCAGACCTGGTAGAGTAGGGTCAATGGTTGGACTAGATGATCTTAAAGGTCTTTTCCAACCTAAATGATTCTATGATTGTATGATTCTATGAAAACTGACAACAATACAACATTTAAAAATTTTAAAGATTATTTCATATAGAGCAAAGAGAACAGCACCAGCTAATGCTAACTTATCATAATAAAAGATATTTTCAAGACTAGTTATAGAAATGTCATCATCTTTTTAGATAGTTATGCAATATCTTTCCTTTGTCCTCACTAAAATAACTGCTTCCTTCCTTCATTCTTGCTATGTTATTCCTTGTTTTCGTAGATTAGTAGTTAAAAACAAATTGCTAGAGCTACAAGTATTTAATTAACATAACAAAAAAGTACTTCTCTCCTGCTGGGATCTCCTTTTGACTCAAATACATTTAGAGATGATGAGGGGTACCTTTCATAGGTCCCTCTTGGGAAGATATGTGCTCAAGTCACATTTACATTAAAAAGATTTGTTTGTGTAGCTCCCTGTACACCGTTTTGAAGACCTGCTTCTTGGAATATCAAATTATATTTTATTTGATAGATGTGAAGTCTGTTAAGAATAACAGAGTGAATTTTGTTGCTTGCTTGTCCTTCAGTTCAAAATTAGCATTTTGCAAGTTATTTAACTTAGACTGATAGGCATATAGGAACTGAAACTACACAGGCTTTCAAATACCTTTACTAAAATATTATCATATTTAGAAATCCCTGATAGCACTGGTGGTTTGGGGTTTTTTATTACTACGAGAAACAACACTTTTTTCCTTACTTTTAGAACTCTCTGTTATGCAAAGAAGAAAAATAGAGAGGCATTCAAGATGGAAAAATAGTGACATTTAAGATCTGCTTTGATGGTGAAATATGCAGTTCATGTACCTGTACTTCATAAAAGTAAATCCAACAGATTCTTAAGCCAGGAAACTAATAATCTTCTATTTATAGTTAAATTGTGAAGAACTACAGTGTGTCAATTTAGGGGTCACACTGCACTGGGTCACATTCAAAATGAGAGCAATTCCTGTAATCAGCAAATTGTCCTTATCATGTATTTTTTTATATATAAATATATTTTTATATAGATATATATTTAATCTTAGCATAAACAAAACCCTAGTGCCCCTAAAGAAAATATGAAGCCTCCAGTTGAAAACAATAGGGCCAACATTTGGTCCCTACAGGTTGCAGAAGTGCTTCTTTTCTTAATGGAGAAAAGTATTCAAACCATAGACTCTAACTTGGTGGCACTTCTCAACTTTTTAGGTCAGATGATTTTGCTGCTCTGTCGCTCTCTGGTTGTCTTCTTTCTCTGATATTTTTCCATTTTGTTCATGTCCCCTTCTATAACCTGAAATCATATTGACAACTAATGAAAAAGTGTACTGGAAAAAAGTGATTAGAACTCATTTAAAATGAGTACTCATTAAGGTAAAAAAAACCCAGCTACTTCGTCTCACTTCTTTGTTTTTCCCAACTAATATCTGTATTGATCAGGAAATTACTATGAAAATGTAATTGTTTTAGGAAGAGAAAAAAAAAGATGACAAAATAGCAGCAACAAAAAAGCAAACCTGGACTGAAACATTTATTACAAATAAGTCCATAACAACTTGCAAGGAACTCAGGTGAAGGACTGCTTACTGCATGTGGGAAGTGTTTGGAGAAGGTGGTGGGAGTTTTGTCAGTTTACACAGGACTGAGATACTAGTTATAGTTACAGCATCTCTGTTAATATTTTTAATTGATATTTTTAATTTATTATTTTAGCCAAAAGTCCCCTTATTTCAGATAATTAAGTAAAATAAGGAAAAAAATATTCATGAGAGAAATTAGATTCTAATGCTTTCACAACCCCTTGTTTTCATTGTTTCATTGCTCTTGTGGACGCTCTTTACTGAAACTGCAAAAACCAACCTTAATTTGCTACTTCATAAATATCTGAATAATCACAATGTGCACCTGATCAGTAAGACGTAACTGGAGTGTAACAACTCTTCTTGTACAGCACATTTGAGTTTCTTTCAATTTCTAGTGCTGAACAGAAGCACAAGGCATGCATCATCCATAGAAAACAACCTGACAGGAGCCTACTGAAAGCAAAAAACACTGGAGAGCTTTGCTGAAAGTTCTTCATCTAGCTGTTTAAAGGCAAAGTATGGCTCCACGACCCTGTCTTTACTGCGCTCTTGGTGACCACTTAGTAGTTTGATAGAGAAAAACAGAGGGCAAAAATTCAGAGTGTGAGGGAAAAAAACCCCAGTAGATTGGGATATGAAGTCTGCTGAAAGTGGGAACACAGGAGCTAGGACTGAGTGAGAAAGAGGGCTGTAATTGCATGGAAAAGAAATTACAACAGAAGGAAAGAAAAGTTGAAATTGGTTGGACATTAAGAGTAATTAGTCAATGTGAGAAGCAGCTGAGGAAAAGGGAGAGATGCAGGCAGAGGGCTGGGATGGAAGAAGGACACAGACTGCAGTGAGAAGCCCCTAAAGAGAGAATAGGTTGGCTTGGCAATAAGTCACAGAACCTGGATGATCAACACAGGATAAAGATATGACACAAGACTTCAGAGAAATGGGCAGAAGATTGTGCTCACAAAGGCATACTGATTGCAGATTAAGGAGATTAAGACGTTTTCCCCTGACGTTTACAAGTATTTGAAGCACGTACTGGCACAGCATGAGGTGTGAACAGCGTGAGGTAAAATGTAAAACAAACTGAGAGAAAGACTTTGTCTTATTCTTCAGTCCTCCCATTCTTTGGAGCTAGGAAGCAAAACTTGTAATACTTTGAGATGCTATCATTTAAGCATGAGTTTAACATAGCCTTGGAGAAAAAACTCCACAATGGTGTTAAATTTAAAAAGCTACTATAGAGAGGGTAAGCAGTTCTCTTGTTTTGCCTTGGTAATATTATTGATAGTTTGAAGAATTAGAGTGATATACATTAATATGTCACATAGTTATCAACATAACACTCACTTCATTTATTGTTGCTATAATATATCCCATGATCACATAAGAATGTATAGTCTCTGTCTCATGAAATAATACATGCCAAGGCAGGGGGGTTGGAACTAGATGATCTTTAAGATCCCTACTGACCTTAATCATTCTGTGATCCTATGAGTCTAGATTACCTTCTACATTACGTTTAATTAAAAAAAAAAAAAAAAGAAGTCATTATTATTTTGCAAGATATTTTTGTAGGATATGGTCTGCCCCAATTCTTTGGTTAATTGCTACTCTGTGCTATAAACTATTTTAGTGACCTCCATTTAAGAAGCTCTGGCCCTTCCATTCTCTGTGGTAGGCCTTTCCCATTTTGCACTGAAAAAAGCCTCAGGCTAAAGATGTGCCTTTTGTTTGTCCTATGAATTTTATTCTAGTTCAGTTGTGATTTGAAATATGAAGCATTATTTCCCTTCTCTCATTTCTCAGGAAAAGTGTAATATTACACAGAAGTAGAAACTGAATCCAAATATTTTGGTTCTTCCGAAAGGACAACAGCAGCAGCAGGTTCTGTGATGGGGAGGTAGAGAGGAAAGCAAGGCTGGATGGGACTGTCCTCTCCTGGACACAAAAGCTATATTATATTAATAAACAGAAGAAGATCATGCCTTGGGTTTTTACAATAGCACATCATCATCCATGCTGTTTAATGATTTTTGTGTTTCCTGGAAGAGTTTTGGCCTGCACCACCTTGCAGTGATGCAGACAATCCCTAGTTGTTATTGGAGTCCCTAGTTATCAGAGATAACCCGATCTAGGGACCAGACCAGCAGACAATATTTGCAAGGCAATTTGTTTTGGAGAGGAAGAGAATTTAGCCACATGGACATAAGCCAGATTGTGCCATTTTCCCCCAGGCTCAGTGAGTGCGGCCTGGCTTTGTCTGTTCAGTGTGTGGGGCTAAGCTCAGACTTAGACATACTGGTGATTGTCCTGGTTTGTGTAATGTGTGTATATACACACACAGCTGCATAGACACATAATATTTTCTCTAACGATGCCAAGATGAGTTAGGTTAAAGTTAGGATATGCGATGCTCATTTGTGAGTTTACATTCTGATACAGTCAGGGGACTGAAACATTAATCAGTGTGCATAAGACAAGTTACAACAAAGAAACATATTTGGCATTTCTTAAATTTCAATATTTGATCCTTGCAACCTAATCAACATTTTCAGAGGTGCCAGGTTTTCTCCTAAGGAACATATAGATCTAAAGTTTTGAAAGTTTCAATGTCTGCGCTATCAGAAATCATTAAGTTCTTAAAGACTCAAGAGCTAAAAATCAATGCTGAGATTTTAGAGGGAAGGGAAAAAAAAAGTTGAGAACTATCTTCTTTGTTCTGGCAAAGAGATAAACATAATAGCAAACCAGAGTCTAAGAGCTGCTGGCTGATTTTCTCTTCTCAAGCTCTTCTTTTTCTTGTATACTAGTGTATTATGGCCTCTAGGTAGAATTAAAGTGATAGTTGCATATTATTTTGGGGACACTTTTTGCCCTATTAAAACCTACCTCTCCCTGTCTGTTGCTTACTCATTTTAGCTAGTTGTTATGTTGTATTAATGTATTAAATATGATTCTTTCACTTAGCAATTAATTTTGTAGGAACTTAAATATATTATTAAAAGCAATTTTTTTTTTCAAAGATTTTTATCCATCTAAATTAGCTACTAAGGAAATTCTTGTTGCCTAAGATGTTGAAGTTTTTAGTTTCAGTTTTGGTTAACTCCTAGAAAATAACAGTTAAAACTAAAAGGAAATTAAACCAGAAAATGAGAACTAGTCGTCATTATTCCTGAACTGTATATAGTGGTCTATATGGTGCTCCACTCATATGCAGAATGGCACTTATTTTGTGCTATAGATAACACAGATATAGAATCACAGAGTGGTTTGGGTTGGAAGAGACCTTTAAAGATCGTCTAGTCCAACTCCCCTGCCATGGGCAGGGACGTTTTTCACTAGATGGACATAAGCCAACCTAATTGTCAACTTTTTATTCACATATAGATGAAAACTCTTTTCCCTCCACCCCCGCCAACAAGTTATTCCATAACCATCTGCTTCAGAACTCTCAGCATTATCTTGTGGGAGTATATGGACCACTGTTTTGCCTTTTATGCTTTATAAGTCTGAACGTTTAAATAAAAAATCTTGTAATTAAAATGTTTTTCCTCCATTTCCTTATTATTTATTACAGTTAAGTCCTATATATGGTGTTTCAAACCAAACTTATGGATAGATAAACCATTTTAGATAAATGTGCTGAATATTTTCTTTGGGAGCTTGTGAAAAGAAATCTACAAGCTTCAAGTCAAATCTTTTGATCAAGCTCTCATCTTCATGCTTTCTAAAAAAGAAAAAGAGAGAGATGTAAAACTGAGGAGTAAATGATTTAGCACGGGGAAAAAAATTATTTTAGAGAAAGATCCCTGAGCAGTCCATCAAAAAAGCTCTTTTACACCCTTCTTATTTTTTTAAGCACAAAGCATAAGAGCTGGTTTATTTGCTAGGCAAACCTTGACCTATGACACTACCTGCCACGATCCTCTCCACCATCTTTTTGCTTCATTCACCTTGATTCTGAGCTCAGTTTCTTTGCAGGCAGTTAATGACCAACTTGTATGGTTGTTTATTATACCGCTGTCAGCAATGCTGCTGAGATTGTGCTGTGCCAGGATGCTGCAATCAAGAACCTGTGGTCCAAGGCACACTGTCAGTGCCATAAGCTCACTTTCCTGCACCTTATTGTTGTTTCCAGACATATTTCCTCTCCTCTTAGGCTTGAACACACCTGTTTGTTACTGTTCCTAAGCCTAACCCATGGAAAAGATCAATATTCAGACTGTCTTGGAGACACTGGTGCTGGTCATTGACCCATGAGAGGCTTTGAGAGCCTTGATGTCTCCAGGTTTCACCATCACATCCGCTGACACCCTGCTTGCTTATTAAATACAACAAGGTAAGACATATATATTGCAGAGCATGTATATCAAACTGCTGTATGCATATAAGTCAGTTCAGACACGTAGAAAACTAGTCTCCAAACTAAACCTCTGATCAAGCTCTCAGGCAGACACAGTACAAAGTCTAATACAGAAGCTTTTGCTCTATGAAAAGCAAGTGGTTTTCCTCATCTTCTACTGGTATAGAGACCCAAATTATTTAACTATTAAATTCAGTAAAAATTTTTAAAAAGTCTGTAAATGCGAGGTTTCCCTTCCCATAAAACATGACACACAAAATGTTTGCCCCAAATCACCATTCATTTATATAGTATTTTCCTTTTCTTTGCATGTTTCTGTTAAAAGTTCAGATAAGGGAGGTCTTGATCTTCCACTGGTCCGATTTGTGAGTCATCATATTTAAGTACAAATTTTGCTATACTGTTATTTCTTGACCAGTTACTCAGATACATCCAACTAAAATAACTGAGTTCCATTTATATTATGACATCACATATGCAAAAATACCTTAAAAAGGGAAGAAAAATAAATTTTCAAAAAAGCTCTGTTACATCTGTTACGGCATGATGATAGCACTTCAGATATCAGAGACAGAAAAAGACCTCTGTGTTCATCCACTATCAATAAAAAACTGATCTCCACATTATATGCTCATCTGTAACACATACAGCACTGGAAGGAAGATCCCATGAGTACAGAGCCTCAGGCTCTGCCACTGCCCTCTACCTTTCCCTGAGCACATTAAGTGCGATGTTTTTACTTTCATTGCTCTCCTTTTATCTACTCTTCTAAACCTCTTTGTTCCTCTGTTTGGTTTTCATCTACTCTGAGCTGCTGCTATGGTACTGAATGCTGATGAGACAATAAAGTACTCTAACTCAGAAGGTTATTTTTCAGTTGTATTTCTTAGCATAACTGCCATCCTGTATTTATATGGGGAATCTCTGCATCCAGGTTAAGGGCAATTAACTCAGTTGCTTGCAAGCAACCTGGATGTGTGAGGGATTGCAGGCACAGGTCAACACGGGAACATGGACAGACTGGTAATGCGACACCCTTTCAACTCATCTTGCTGATTCTCACCCTCTCCCTGCCTTCCTAATGCCCTGCTGGTGCTGTGCTTCTGCTGCTTCAGTCCTAACGCTGCCACTGTCACTGTGCAGAGACGTTCCCAGTCCCATCCCTTCTCTGCTGCCTCCTCAGGTCAGTCTGTTGGCGTTTCTGATGCCTTCCTTGGCCTGACTGTGCCAGTTACCACTTTCAACAAAAATGCATATACAGTTACATTAGCTCTATTTTCTTGTTGTTGTTTTTCAGAACTGGAAGGAACAAAATTAAAAACCTAGGACTGAAGTGACCTTTCAAGGTCACTGAGTTCACTTCCCCCCTTTTAAGGGCACTTGCAGACTATACAGTAAGTGCAGAAGAGGTCATGTGAATGCTCAAGTTTGTACTGTGAAGACACAGAACAAAATAACTTTTAACAGTCAGCAAAATAATAAAACATTTAATGAGAGAAAACAATAACGCATTTTGTCAAAGAAAGCAAAAATCTCAGGAAATAAAGCCTTCAGAGGAAATAATACAGAGTTTTTAAACTCACTCTCTATTTTTCTCCTTAATAGGAGAATAGTAAGGCAGAAGGGTTGAATTTGAATAAATATAACATACATATCACATATCATGTGTATCACCATTAACAAGAAACAGAAAAAAAATAAGATTTCTTTCACAAGCTTCTTAAGAATTTCACTTGAAAGGACACAAAATAACTCAAACAAGATTTTTCATTTTTGTTTGGCACCTCGGCTCCATGATGACAAATAAAGAATATATACGTCTTTCATTGCTGTATAGTATTTTAGTCCCACTAAATTACACTTGAAACCTTTGAAAACAAAGGCTATTTTAAAATTTTTCTTAGTTCCTTAATAATTTCTTTTGTAACTGATAGAAATAAAAAGCTGGGTTTTTTTCTGTAGATGGTGTAGACCTCTTATTTACTCTTTCCACTTTATAATCACTCATAGTGATCCATCTTCTAGAGCAAACACAAACCAGATGCATTCAGCAATTTTTCCCATCACTGCAACTCTTGGCAGAATATAGATTAAAAAAAATTCAATTCAGAGAAGGTGAAAGTGGTGCTGATCAATTGGTGGAAGCAACTTGATGAAATGGGAAAGCTGAAGCTTTTTCAAACTGCATAGTAAGCCATCACAATGCTGCTGATATGCTATGCAGGTACTGGTTTTCTCTGCACAACTGGAAGTTATTATTTCTTGTAAGAGATACAAACTATCAAGACTATGAGATCTGCTGGTGCTGCTACAATATCAGACAAACACATGGATTTTATATATATATATATGGCTAGTAGCTAAAGATATTCTGAGGTTATTCTTCCATTTATTACCTCAATATAGAGCAGATAACTTTATGGGAAAGTCCACAGAATTTAACAAAGGTGAAACAGCATAAATTTACCAAAATACTGTTTCCCTTACATAGAGGAATATATTCCTTCAAAAATTATTTGCATGTAATTCTTTATTATAAAAATTTATAGTGTTAAAAGTCTCAGGAGAGATTTGTGTTCTCTGCTAAGCTTTACAGAAATTTCACATAAATATAAGCTGCCTCTAAAGGCATGTGTAGGGTGATTTCAACAGTGATGTTTTTTCCAGGAAGCACGTTACCACTGTCTTCTTAGGTTGCATCTATTCACCTTTAGCTGCAATGTTGTTGTCTAGATATTCCAGGTGTTTGCTGTTTTGGGAGAAGTCTCCTGTCTTGTTAGACATCTTGGAAATTAGCATCTGCACCAAACAAAGACCAAGGACTGAAGAGACGCTGTTGTTGATAAAGAAAACACAGTTCTGCCACCCTCCTGTTAGGCATTATTTTAATTACATTCTCAGCACTCCCTAAGCCTGATTATTTCATTGGACTAGTCCCTGAGAGGATTTTAGGTAAAGATTTCCCAGGTCTCTTATTTTAGACAGGAATGGGCAAGATTTAACATCACCTCTGGCCTTGAATCAATCTATAAAAGTAGTATAAATATGGATTGACTGAAGAAGATCTAAGGGGGGTGGGTGGTTATTTCAGTTGACCCAGCAAAGCCTGGGCTGCAGTAGCACTCACGTGACAGCGAGCACGCACTACAGCCCACAGGAGGCTGCTTGGCCAGGTAAGCACGTCCTGTAGTTCCCTCTCACCAGCCATATCCACACCCCAACTGCTGCCAGCACCTGTGGATTCACTGGCAAAGCTTTAGAAAACAGAGAATGAATGGCATTAGTCCTGTCCAGAGGAATGGATTCTTTGATCCAATAGAATGGATCCAACAGCATTACATTTTCTGTGAATTTCTCTAGAAACCCTTCAAGAATGATAAGACAGAGAAATGTTTTGCCATTCTATGGATTTAAATAAGAAAAATAACATGTCTTTGGAAAACATTGACATTTAGATTTTAAATACTCTATATGACTTTCAAGAGTTGCCTGTTTCATACATTTTATAACTGTGGTAGGTTGACCTTGGCTGGTTGCCAGATGTGCACCCAGCCTCTCTCACTCCCTTCCTCAACAGGACTTGTGGGGAAATAAGATGGAAAAGCTCATGGGTTGAGATAAAGACAGGGAGATCACTTACAAATTACCATCATGGGCAAAACAGGCTTGATTTGGGAAAAATTAATTTAATTTATTACCAGTTAAAAATAGAGTTGGATGGTCAGAAATAAAGACAGGTTAAAACAACATGTTCTCCTTTTCCCTTGAGCGGCACAGAGGCAAGTGGGAGGCTACAGTCTGTCCATAACAATTTCTCTTGGCTGATTCTTCCTCTACAGGCTTTTTCTCTACTCCAGCGTGCAGCCTCTCCATAGGCTGCAGTCCTCCAGGGTGGAATCCTTCTCTACTCCAACGTGGGATCTCCCAGGCTGCAGCTTCCTTCAGGGCATATCCACCTGCTCCAGTGTGGGGTCCTCCGTGGGCTGCAGTGTGGATATCTGCTCCACTGTGGTCTCTTCCTTGGGTGGCAGGGGAATCTTTGCTCTGGCGCCTGGAGCACGTCCTCCTCTTTCGCTAACCTTGGTGTTTGCAGGATTCTCACACTTCCTCCTCCTTCATTGCTGTGTAATGTTTCTTATCGTTTCTTAAATATGTTCTCCCAGAGACACCACAAACTCCTCTGACAGGCTCAGCTGTGTCCTGCAGAGTCCGTTTTGGAGCCAGCTGGAACCACCTGTGCCCAGCATGGGGCAGGCCTCAGCTTCTGCTCACAGAGGCCACCCCTGCAGCTCTCACCATTACCAAAACTTTGCCACCTACATCCAACACAAGCAGCTATAAAAGAAATTATATTTATTGCAAATATATAAAGTCACACATACACTGTTCCCGAACACACTGTGACTTTGAACCTTCTCATCAACTTGCTTAACTTTGATGAGCTGAACACAGTCAAACATTTAAGGACAGAGACAATTGCAGGGACTGAACAGGGAATTGTCATAATTCTGGTAGATATAATTTTTAAGAAATAATATTGTCTTTTTCCTGCATTTTTATGTTAATATAAAAGGAAACTTGTTAAAATCTACAATGCATGATAAAAAGAGTGGTGTAGCACAGACTTATTTTAAAAGTCAATATGTTTAATCAGTTAAAAGTTGGTGCAAATCTAATGTGAAGATGCTTGTGTCTTTTTTTTTAGTATTACACCTAGATATGGAGCTGAAACGAATGGCACTAAAGTGCAAGAAGCTCAATTGTATGCTCATCAAAAATATAAAGAGATGATTGCAGCACTGATTGTCATAGCAACTGGAACATACCAGACATGAAATATTTTGACATTATTCTGACGCATAGGCTCTGTACTTATGAAATTAATAATGTAGTATGAAGCAAGCACTCCCACTTAGCCTGGTCCTTTGCCTTTGCAGGTGAGTTCACCTGCCTATCAGCATAAGCAGCAACAAAAGGGAGTAACAGATGAAAAGAGAGTTGCGTATGGCAGGACAGTACCAAGAAGCACCAAGAACAAGTCTTATGAGGAGTGGCTGAGGGAACTGGGGTTGTTTAGTCTGGAGGAAAGGAGGCTGAGGGGAGACCTTATTGCTCTTTACAACTACCTGGAAGGAGGTTGTAGCGAGGTGGGGGTCAGTCTCTTCTCCCAAGTAACAAGTGACAAGACAAGAGGAAATGGCCTCAAGTTGTGCCAGGGGAAGTTTAGATTGGATATTAGGAAAAATTTCTCCGCCGGAAGGGTTATCAAACATTGGAACAGGCTGCCCACGGAAATGGTTGAATTACCAACCCTGGAGGTATTTAAAAGACATGTAGATGTGGCACTTAGGGACACGGTTTAGCAGTGGACTTGGCAGTGTTAGGTTAATGGTTGGACTCAATGATCTTAAAGGTCTTTTCCAACCTAAATGATTCTATGATTTTATGACCTGAATAAACTTTTTGCCATGGATTTTTAAACTGCTTCTCCAGCCCTGCTGTTGAACACACGAGCTTTGTCCTAGAGCCCTCCACTGCTTTAAAAGATCAGAGAACTGTAGGAGCCATCTGTAAACTGTGAAAGGAACCTGTCTAGAAAGAACAGGAGACTACTGTGGCAGAGCTAATGCTGGTCATATATCGTGCTATTTGGTTACATAGATAAGTACCCAAAAATAAGGTATTAGCATTTTATTTTGGCTCTTAAATAAGTTTTGCCTGGTTTTCAAGAATGCTGAGAAATGTCCCTTCTCTGAGGAATCAGAATCATAGAATACTTCAGGTTGGAGAGGACCTTTAAAGGTCAGCTAGTTCAACCTCCCCTACAATGAGCAGGGACATCCCCAACTAGAATCCTGTTGCCTTTACACAGCAAGAAGAAAAGAAACATTTCATTTCTGAAAAAGGAAAGCTTGTAAGGTGCATTAGCATGCAAAAAATATTTGGAGAACCTGCAAACTTGGAAACTTCTATCTAAATTTTCAATGAAGATATGATTTAACCTTAGTTATATTAGTAAAGTTAATTTAATTCTGAGTTGTATTAGTTATCAGAATTAAAAGTATTGTACAGGTAATGTAAGGAATTGGATGACAAAAACTTAACATTTAAGAGGTTACCTTGCTTGCCCACATCACATTCATGCACAATGTTTTAAGGTAGACTGCTTCATCTCTGAAAATTTGCTTTTGTTTCAACTTTTCAGGGGAGCAAACACCAGTAGTTTAGTATACTAAAAACCTGACCATGTTCAGTTTTTGCTGCTGACAGCACAAGAGTCAGGAAAGGAACATAGCTATTTTACTCCAGCATGCCAAGAATCATTGCTCAGCAAGATCTCTTTCATTAATTTCTGACAAGATCAGAAGAACTTAAAATACTAGTGCAGACTACAACAATTGCTATTAATAGTAGCAGTCACCTTCTCCAAAGGAAAAAAAGAGTTCTGAATAAGAGCTAATTTACATAGATGTATATGTATATGTATATGTATATGTATACGTATACGTATACGTATACGTATATGTATATGTATATGTATATGTATATGTATATACTAGCTGGAACAGAAACCTGAGACTCCTCCATGTGTCAGGTCTCATTCATTTTAGTAATGTGGTGTCAGTATACTGCCAATATTCACAACAGAACTGTCGCAGATGGTGTGTTTAAAATAGAACTGGCAAATTCTGTTGTTTCACCTGAGGTGCATTGAAGTGGCACAATACTTTATAGGAAAGCTGAAAATGTTACTCTAGATTAGACTATGGAAGATTGGATTAACTCATCAAATGTAACAGTCTTTTTTAGTCAGCTGAGGACCTCACTATGAGGTACTGTGTTCAATGTCTTCACCAGTCGTATTTTGTATAACAGTGCAAAGAGTACAAAACAGTGTCAACTCATAGATTTCCAAGTTCCAGTATTTTCTGTATCTGTTTACCAAAGATATGGAATCGAACCTTAAAAATCATTCAAAAAAAGAAGTCACATTGATGTTAGTATGGATATGTTCATAAGGTCAACAAATCTAATGTGCTATAAATTCCCTAAAATAAAATACTGCAGAAACATAAATTAGAATAATGGTACAAATATGCAATTTAGAGAGAAGAATTAATTTGTCACATTTTAACAAGCCTTGGAAAGTTATTTCATCTGGGAAAACTGAGGGGGAGAGAGTCTATCTTGTACCTTCAGAAGCAATGTGAGTGCTTTTTGTATTTTAAGTTGAAAGAAAGCAAACTTGCATTATTTCTAGCTTTAATGTGAAGTTATGGCTCAGGGGAGCTGCAAGTAGATGAATTTAAAGGTCTGTTTTTATTTCACAAGGTAGAAAACTGGTTGTGTAGATATAGTATAAATTTCTGCAAGCCGTTCCTCTAATAAATCTCCATTAGCAAGGGACTACACATGAGAAGTTAGTTCAGTCACAGCCACTGAAAGCTTGATTTTTGTCTTTTTTTTTTTCTCAAAACTGCCATTGAACCCTATCAGCTGATGTACTGATTATGTATATAGGTCTCTGTCATAGTCTGAGACTAAGCAGCAGAAGAATAATGGACTTTTAATCACAGTTTCAGGTTAATTTAAATCAGTGATAGGATGATAAAGCTTTTATACCCTAATATCAATTCCCTTACCACAAATATGATAAAATATTACTGGTGTATGACAATAAATGAGAGTTTAGCTTTAGCGTTATAGCATTGCTCAGGTATAAGCTTGTGCAGGTATAGAGTTTCACTGCATGACAGCGAGCAGATAAATCACTATTTCTAGTAATGTAAAAAATTCCTAAAGTAGAAAGGTAATATTATTATAGAATAGTTGGGCAAACTCAACAAGAAGTGTTGCAGCATCTCCTGATTTAAATATGTAAGAATATTTTAAAATTAAGAAGTCACAGACATGACTCTCCCTCCTTTGCACTTCCCCTAATCAAATTAATTGCATTGATTACTCTTTCCACAGTTGTCCTTTCTTGCTATCCACTCTGGTCCCCACTCCAATCCTGCCAAACCCCCACTGAGACTCAAAGGTGCAGCTGCTCAGCGATGAGCTGCACCTGCCTGACCCATGGTCTGTTCCCTCTCATGCCTCCAGCAGGTACCACACTCACTCATCACTGCCCACGAAGAAGCTGGACCTGACCCTGGAGGCATTCTGCTCACTTGGCCATCAGGGCAGTGTGATAGCTTGGTGGCATGGCTCTCAACAGCTGCTGACAAAACCAGCTGTTGCACCCAGATGCCCAGTTCCAATGATATCAACCACAATTCTGCTCAGTAAATTATTTATAAATGGTATCACACATTCTTATATTGCTTGTTCTCCTCTATCTACATTCAATTTTATTTGCTTATTCATACACTAAACATGTATTGATATTCTCATCATTAGCAGCATCACATTTTGCGGTCATTCAATACATCTTTAGCTGTTGTATTTTGTCATTTCTCTGTTTAAAAATTTTCTTCATATAACACTACAAGTATTTTCTATAGACATCTGCTTGAGGGTTTAGAGATGGTCTGGGTCTCCCTAAAGACCTGTGAATCTTCACTGAGTACTGGTTTCTCTCTTTTGTGCCATGTGGCATGTTTACTTCTGCTTCCAGTGCGCTTTTGTCTTCTTGATATCAAGACCATCTCTGTGACTCTGCTGGTACCGGTGTCAGGTGACTCTCGATCTATAGCTGATCTTATTTAAAGAGGAGCTGAGAACCTCAAAGTCTTTCTAATGCCAAAGGGAACACCACTTGCTTCAGGGAATTCACATTTCAATGTGTAAATGCAGTCTAAAGATCTGAATTTTAAGCACATAGGAGAGAAATGTTTTGTATAACTCTGCATGCAATCTTGATTCTGAGTAAAAAAAGACACCTATTTTACTCAAAGCCCTTCTTTTACTGTAGCTATAAATATCTAAAATATTTTGCTTTTTTTCTTTTTCATAAAGCAAATATAAACAGTCTCTGAGCTGGTGGAATGTACTCTCACCAACTGTTTATTCTCTTTTAAAACCCTATCAGAGCTTTAGGTTCAGCTGTAGTTCAAACAAATAACAGGGGAAAATAATACATGAACTATCCATTTTTTGTCTATATTCAGTTAAAGATGTCTTGAATAGTCTAGCCATAAGAAATGTTTTGTGTTGTAAAACAATATCCTTCCAGGTAAAGCTTGAATTTATTAAGAATATAATCAAGTTTTAGACCTTATTCACTATTCAGTCTGTAATCTAAAACTCTCTTAGGCCCTAATAACAATTCATTGTAATTCAACAATACGATAAAAAAGGTCTTGAACGTTATTGAATTTTTTTAGTCAGCTCGTCTATCTTTTAAAGTAAATTTGTGTTCATAAAACCTGATATGTTTGTTGCAGTCTAAAATGAAATTCTTATTACAGATATTTTAAGAAGAGATAAAGTCAAAGATGCAAAAAATATGTTCATAAATTCATATATAATAACAAAAAATTGCACAAAACAAAAGATTTGTAAATGTTTGATAAATTCAGGTTAACAATTAGCCTTAATTGTGAATGGAGAAGTAACAATTATGCAGACTTTCCCTTTTCTTTAGGTTGACATGACTTTAAATCTAATTTACTAATTATGCATGATACTGGGATATATTGACTTTTGTCCAATAACTATATTTTTAGATTAAGCCAACACTTCATCCATTTCCTTTCAAAAATGACTTGGCTCCTTGAATCTGGATTCAATAGAAAGCAAAATAGGAAAATTAATACTTACCCTTCTGTTAAAACTTTTTGGATATTTAGATACCTGAAAAATTACATCTGGACAGAACATGCCATAGAAAATTGTTATAATGAGCAATGGTAATATTGCCCCCAAATTCCTCTTTGTTGGTGTATTCCACCTGATAGTGACCACTGGCAAAATTTTGATGATTCTATGAGACATGTTCTCTCTGTCATCTGTGATACTTTGAAAGCCCCACTTACCCTAGGCTAAAAAGACAAATTTAGCCCCAGAATCTGATAACCGAAAGTCTGATTAGGGTCTTCAAACACTGAAAGGACACAATTTGATCTTACATGAGCTATTCATGCTAGGACAATAACAAAAAATACAAGAATATCTGCCTGATAAGTCCTCAAGCAAGAGAAACTGCAAATCAGCAGTGATCCCCTTTGCCCTCTGTGCAACCAGAAATCTCCCATTTAAGAAAAAGCCCTAGAGTCAGACTATACCTTCTCAGTTAATTGAGCATACTTCCTACTTTTGCCACATCCTCACAGTCTGTTTTCTGGGAGTTGCTGACAAATTTTTTAACAGGAGCAAGGGAACCCTGACAAAATCACCTACTAGGATTGTGAGCAATATTCAGCTCTCAAAGTTAATTCTAGGTGCTCTAAAGACTCACATTTGTGTAGATGCACTGGTTATATTTGACTCATGTTTGAAAGCTAAATTTACTTCAAAATAACAGGAAGTTATACAGCAATTACAGGATTTGAAGAGCTTGCGTGCTAAGCTAAATCTGTATTTTCTTTCATCTTACATTTGATGTGAACATGAAGATGAATGCATTGCTTTCCCTCTTTTTTGTCCAACTTTTTAAATTGATATATTTAAATAAAATAATGAATATACATTTATTGAACATATAAATGGACAAAAATCCCTTTTCATTCGGGATTCTTACAAAAACCACATTTATGCAGGTATGATGTGTATGTATGTGTGCTGAATATCTCTGCATTCAGTTTTCACTTCTGTTTTTTTTAATCTTTCGAAATTTCAAATCAAATTCAGTTTCTTAGAAGAGCAATGATGTCACAGACATAAATTTCCTACATGTTTTGAGAAAATAGTTGGCTAATGGACGAGGAAAAGAGAGATCCCACTGAGAAAATAATTTGTTAAGTACTTGAAAAACTGAAGTTGGACTGATTACTGGACGCCAAGAATTCACGAGGAAGAAAGACACCATATCTGTCAAACTACCAGAAAAAGACTCATCATCCTGTAAGATATTAGAGGATTCACAAACATGTCAAAGCAATTGTAAACTAGGCTAATAGGTTCTCATGGAATTACTTCAGCTACTTATGTTTAAATATTAACGTATACGTGTGGGAACAAAGGCTGTAATTATAGAATTGGGAACTGCATTTCAGAAATTAGTTATTCTAAGCAAGAGTTAAGAGACAGGACACTGATCATAGGGTGAAAGGTGACAGAGTAGTAAAAAAAGACTTATAATATTTTTTGTAATATAAATAGTGAAGCCACGATAAGAATGTAAAAAGACATTTTACCACTATTGGTCAGATGGATTCCTCAATACAATTAGTTACATTTTTAATATTGGATAAATTTTTAAAAGGATATAGAAAACTTTAGAGACCAGTAAAAAAATCCATAAAAATGATTTTACAGCCAGGAAAAAACAAAAAATATTGAAAAAAATAGAGATTTAAATTGCTTTAACTTAATCCAAAAGGGGAAAAACAAACAAACAAAAGCACTTGACCTTGTTTTGGGCGGGAAGGAGGGACTGAATAGTAAAATGGCTTTGTCATGTTAGTGGAGAAGAACAGGATGTGAAGGACAGGTCTGAACCAAATATGTGAGGAAGGGTCAGTCTCTGGTATTTTGTTTATCTTTATTGTACCCATGTATTCCTCCATGCTCTGTACAGAACTGGTCCTGCAGAAGCCAAGCTCAGGCTCTCATGTGTACTGCCAGGACACATCTGGCTCTACCTTGGAATTCCCAGCCTCAAACTTACTCCTGAAGGCCATGATTTTATCCTTTCTTTAAATAATAAATATTATAATTCTTTTCAGACTTTAGTGGAATAGGTTGCCACTATATCGCCATCATCCGTCTGCAGCTCAGCTCAAAAGTAAAAGCATTTACCCATGATGTGGGAGATCTGTAGAGATTCAAGCCCATACCTTCTATATAACAGTCTGTGTATATAGAATCACTGTGACTGGACCGTGGGCCATTTAGCTCTTCCATATAGAACATTAATGGAAAGAACAATATGTGCCCGGGGACAGAAGGTTGCTAGTTTGTACAAGAATGTTTCAGAATAGGTTACTGGAAGAGTTTTGTTGGATTTTATTAAATGCTTTCAGGCAAAGATAGAACTGAAATCTATGTTTCTGTGTGAGTGCACTAATACATTTGCCAGCCCCATTTTGATAGAGTTAATAGAAACTGCATTTTCAGTGCGTTGATCTGTTGGCTGGATTTGAGATAGTCTTACCAGCTGAAGCTGTTTAAGCTACACAAGATTAGGTATTGGTCCAGCAATGACTTTAAGAATCATTATTCTGGAATTTGAAAGAGTTTAAAGGGTTAAGCGACAGAATGTACTTGAAATTCCTAGCAACTTGCCATCAACATTTCTTTTGTGTATGCATTTAAAAATATTTCTGTAAACCACATTTAAAATATTTTTTTCTCAGACTTTTGTATACTTTGCTTAACACTAAGATGCTCTGTTATGATGATTGTTACTATAATGTGCACAAATATTAAACAATTACACATTTTTACAAAAACAAATAAATTTTAACATTAAGATTTTGTCTAAACACTTTCAGAGATTCACAGAGATTCCAATCTCTTAGGGAATACTACCCTCAAAAGAGGAAGTTTAAGAAAAAAATTAGTTGAAGAAAAAAGCAGAGAGAAGAAAGTCGAAATAAGAAGACAGGAAATGTCTGTATTAAAGCTCAAACAATAGCAAGCAAAATTTCTATTCACAATTAAATCTGTATGCTAAAATGAACGCTATGTTTAGTATCAAGACATGTTGTTTGACAGAATATCTGCATAGGTTATTTAGAAGAAATTAGATTAGGTAGCCACTTGGATAGCAAGAGTATACATATTGAAAACTTTTTTTCATAGATTACCATTTTTAAAGACAACTTGAGAAACCCATTGTTTTGTTTAAAAGAAGTTTCTGCATTCTGTATTACTTAATGTAAGACAAATGGACCTGTTGTTCGTACTTTCAAAGGCTATCTTGTAATCAAACTAAATTTGATTGTCACTGTATATCTAATTTTTCTAAATGATGCTGATCTGTGTATCTCTTAGAAAGACACTCATAGGTCAATAAATGATCTAGTCCATAAATTGAAGTTCCTGGTTTAATTTTACATTCAATATTTGAAATTAGTGAGGGTCTCCTAATTTCCTTCAGTGTAGTCAGAAACTTCCTTCACAACTTTTGTGGTGTTTTCACGGTTTTCATAAGAAAAGATACTTTGGGATCGCCCCATAGTTAAGTACATATAGATATATCTTAGATGAGGTATATATAAAATACACAAGCAAAATGTTCTAATTCTAAAATTTTTCATAGGTCTTACCAAAATACAATGCACAAGCTTTATATAATGATTAAGCTTTTCTTACTTAGATAGACTACAAGAGTAAAAGGTGCAACATGATCCTTAATTGCTACCATTTAATTTAATCTTTATGTTAAAATAAATTGGCTCTGTTCCTGGTTCATGTTCTCAGAGAGGCTAATTTTAACTCTTCCTCATAACTAAAACGGGTAGTAACAATTTGTCTTCAAAGCAATTCCCAGTGCTTACAGGTAACTTAGATTTGAATGGGGAGGATGGGACTGTTGTGTGTGAAAATTTTCCAGAAACATTCTGTGAAATACTTTAATCGATATGCATATAATGATTTAAGATTATCTCCACTATCCCATTATTTCAAAAGGTCACTTGTTTATGACTGTGTATATACAAGGCTTTATTGCTGTTACTGATACTATTAATAATACTATTTCTTCCCGTTCAGTTTTATGAGTGGAATAATTCTACTTGCTTTGACTAACATGCAGGTCTGGTCAGCAATTACCAGAGTCATCCTCCCACCTTTGTATTTATTTTTTCACTACTCTCCTGTGCTTAAATTTTTTTCCCCTGTTCTCCACTTTATTTGTTTACCTTAGAGACTATTTTACTAAGTAAATCAATAACTCCACAGTTCTCACTGATCTCATTTATTAATGGGCCTATTTTCTCTTTTTTTTTCCATCTGTCTTTTTTTTTCTTTTTTAGTTTCGGTATAGCGTTTTATGCAGACTGATATCTGCAAACCTGTGCAAAATTAGATTACTTTGCTGAATCATCAAAACAGTGTTATAGAGGGCTACCCATAAGTGCAGGATCCTATCAATAGATTTAGAAACTGTGTAAGTATTCATGTGGAATCCAAAATAGGCATGTTGAAAACTTATATATGAAGCTTATGCAGAGAATTTCTAGAGCCAGGCACTACATTTATCAACATTTTATCTCGAAGGCAACCAGCAGTACCACAAAGCATAGCAGCTCTAAGGGTAGACATTCCATGGCTGAATACATATTGAATGATGTGTTTGCTGCCACCCTACATTCTCCTGACAATCTACTAGGAATTTGATGCACTGCCTGAGAACGCTCCAGGAAATCTGAGAGAGTGTTAATTCTTAAATCACAAATTTGACATCTGCGGGAAGTGCTGTTCATCCTTCTGGTGAACCTTACTTGACTTTCTTGCTTGGATGAGCTCAACATCTCTGTGTTCAGCAAATCATTTTTGTCTAAGATTGAAAGATGATGTATGTGTTCCAAGCATTTTACTCAAGCAACAGTTCAAGAAACATCACTAGTTTTTTGAGAAGCTGAATTTATCTGAATTAAAGGCAATTTAATTTATCTAAATTAAAGGCAATTCTAGCCATCAAGAAGGTCAAGCAATGTAATCAACATAGCAAGTCTTTCAAGGGAAAAGTGTCTTTAATTTGTACTCTGTTCTGTGCTCCGGATAAATTTTAAAATAACCAGTACTGTGACTAAACTGAATAAGCCTAAACAAATAATCCAATGCAGTATTCTGCATGAAAAGAACAATCGGTTACATCATTATGTAACCCCTGAAATGATTTTGCTTTTTAAAGGTAATTTTTATGGCCTTTTTGAACATTAGGCATGGCGGGTAAGTCAAGTAGCTCTGGGAGGGCAGAATAAACCCCTACATGAAACAGTCATGTTGTTTCAATTATGACCATAAAAAGAGTTTATGAACAATAAAGAAATTAACTTCAGAAAATGGAAAGTCCTTTTAGGAAGTAGTGGTAGCTGTTACCAGTATAAGAAAATATAAGACAATCATCCATGATGTCTACATTTTCTTTCTCTTACACCTATGTCGCGTTAAAAGGAATGCAGTTTCGATATTTGTCTGTCAGAGTCCCAGGACTTTCACTGATCCGTCTATCAGAGTCCCCACAAAGGACTTGCACTGAGTCAGATTCACAAAAATCGAAATTAGTTATTTTATTGAGAGCGACAGAACAGATTCGAGATTGCCGTTGATAAATTCACTGACTACAATAGCGCTATTAGTTAAAGTTAATATTGCTAGC
>VFFE01008050.1:2866527-2890516 GCA_008921705.1 Burhinus oedicnemus
AGACCAGCTGTTGATGTATGGGCTGGATGAGCAGACCGTGAGGTGGATTGAAAACTGGCTGAACAGCTGAGCCCAGAGGGTGGTGATCAGTGGCACAGGGTTTAGTTGGAGGCCAGTGACTAACAGCGTACCCCAGGGATCAGTACTGAGTCCAGTCCTGTTTAACATCTTCATTAATGATCTCGATGCTGGGGAAGAGTGTATCTTCAGCAAGTTTGCTGATGGCATGAAACTGGGAGGAGTGGCTGATAGGTCAGAGGGCTGTGCTGCCATCCAGAGGGACCTTGAGAGGCTGGAGAAACGGGCTGACAGGAACCTCAGGAAGTTCAACAAGGAGAAGTGCAAAGTCCTGCAAATGGAGATGAACAACCTCATGCAATCACCACCTTCCCTATGAGGACAGGCTGAGACAGCTGGGGTTGTTTAGCGTAGAGAAGAGAAGGCTCCAGGAAGACCTTTTAGCAGCCTTCCAGTACTTCAAAGGGGCCTACCAGAAAGATGAGGAGGTTTAAAATTAAGCCATAAACAAAAATATTCTCAGTTAATTCTAATCTGCATGACCTGAAAGAGGTTTTAGGTTTTTATTTTTAGTTTGTTAGTGTGAAACTTGCATATTTTATGATGAAATGCTCTGCAGAAGTCACCCATTAAAATCAACTTCCTTATTCCAACCTTTAGCAGGTAGTTCATCTTCTGAAGCACCAAAACCTTCCTCGACAGTTTAACTGTTTATTTTTTCAGATGAACAATACAGCTCATGTATGTTTGTTATATATTTATCACTTCTTTCTCATACGCATGTTTTCTACGGTTGTTCTGAACACCATTTTTCATGTCCTGCTGACTGTCAGAGGCTTATAGGGTTCCAGATTAACATGGCCATTGCACATGCTACACTGTGGAGTGTCACCAAGAGAAGTGTGTGTTCACTCAGGCTCTCATTCCAGCCTTACTTCCCCTCTGCCTATGAGCCGTTCTGCACTATGGATGCATCCGCCAGAGAACTGTTTAGCCTGTGAGTTCAGCTGCTGGATTCACACTGGATACTGACAACAGTTTACTAGGAATGTAGAAGTAGCAAAGCTGTATGACATCAGAAATAATAAATTGCCTGTAGAGAAGCCACTGCAGTTTAGAAGTTTCTTTCTCCAAATGGGAATAAATCACGGAATCAAACAGCTTTTTCCTAGTTGTTTTAATTCTTCATTTTTAACTTCCAAAAATATTCCAGGTCATCATTTTTATGTATGATCTTCTGTCTTCCATGCACAATTGCAGAACTCTTGTGTTTGTCCCTCATGCCAAAATGATTTCGTAGAAGCCAAGGATGTAACTTTAACCAGATTTTTGATGCACATACGAATCTGCCCTTGTTATTCTGAGGAAATATGAATATAGATTTAGCTTCCAGTCTTCTCCTCTTGCCTTTCTTGTCAGCTGTTAAGCAATTGCAAGAAGCATATTGTGCATGAAATATTGTCTTTATAGCTGACCCATGAGCCTGCAAGACAAACTAGAAGAAAATCTACTTAACCTGCCATGGATAGTTTAAAGCTTATTTTACTCTACTTATATATGAACCAAAATCCCTGCTTTATTCCTCTAAAAAAACACCTAGTCTGGGAGGAAATGTGTGCTTGTTAAGGTCAGTTACAGACCATAAGTTTTATAACTATCAGGATATCTAAACAAAAGACCAGTAGTTACCAGATAAGTGATATAATTTTACTTATTGAAAGTAACTGCACAATCTCTGCTTGATATTTCAATAACATTGATTTTTCTGAATAGCAATCTGAAGAAACTGCAACAGCAACACTGGTATCTTCAAACAGGTCTGAAAAACTGTATATAGAAGCAATCCTGGGTTATTAAGCAAGGGTATGTGGAATGTAAATATATATGGATGCCTAGAAAACAGATAGCTGATTTGTAAGGATATTTGGTTGATGACTCTTCAGCGTAAAGCCCAAACCCATGAGAAAGAAAAAGTGATAAATTCAGCATGCAGGTACACAAACCATAAGAACCATGAGGTAACTGAGACACTAACGAAGACAAGAGCTCTGAGGTGTTGAGGAGGCCCAACCAGGTCTTTGCAACAGATTAGAAAGGAGTGGAGGAGGGAAAAATAAATATCTGAAGTCTTATGGGAAAAAGCAAATTTGTTATGGAGCATTTCACGGAATCACGGAATTTTCAGAGTTGGAAGGGACCTCTAGAGATCATCTAGTCCAACTCCCCTGCTGACGCAGGGTGCTTGTGAGATTATGTAAAATTTATTATGGAATGTTTTAAAGGGATTGCAGAGGGTGCAAAACTCATTACGGGATGTTTTGAAGAAAGTCCAAAAGCAGGGAAAGGGAGGGATTAGTGTGGATCAGGGAGAATAAGTCATCAGATACTGGAAAGGAGGGGGACAAAAGGAGCTGGCAGCATGTAAGCAGGGGCTGTCAGTACTTATCTCTGACTGAGTCACTGCATGATCACAACTGTCAGACCCATCTCCTTATTAAACTCTTGTTCCTGACTATTTTCTGTGTGTGTTCTGTCCTCAGGGTGTGTGTATATGTATAATGGCTGGCAAACTTCAGTCTGGACTAACTGGTGAGAAGGAACAGGTCAGGTGCCAGCAACTGGGGGAAGAGCCATTGGTCATAGTGGCTACCAACTGGAGGGACTGGGATCTGGGGATAACTGCTGGAGGGACTGAGTGTGTTTGTGACTGCTAGAAAACTCCTGTCCTGATTAGCCCAGCAGTAAGAACAGGATCAGGCCATCTGGGTTGCTCGTGTCTGTGTGAGAGCTCTTGGTATTTGTGTGTGTGTGTGTGTGTGCGTGTACGCAAGCATGCACATGTGTGTAAGTAAGAAGACTGGAATACAGAACAACTTTATCTGACACGGGAAGAGACCGTGATTGTATGAGGTATATATGAAGATTTTTAATAGACTGTGGTGACTGAAAGCTTTGCTAAACTCTGGCAATTTAGTGTGGCTTTAGTGAAAAAACACGCATTTTAAAACTACTTAATTGTGATGTAATTATAACTACCAGACAGTAGCTGTAACAACCTTAGCAGCATACAGTCGTACAAGTATTATTGTCATAGTGTTATGGTTGTGACAGGCACTACCAAACCCCTGAGTTTTCCTAATGCACTAAGATCCACAAGACTCCTTTATTGGACCTTAGAGTCCCCAGTCATGGCATGGGATGTGCAGGGATATCTTGCCTGCTGTTGGAGTGACCTGGAGATAGTTACTGCTGTAACAGCTGATTCTCAGCTGCTGGCATTTTCAGTGATGATCCTCTTTTGCTGATCCCACCCTTTGAGTAGTCTTTTATCCCATCAAGACTCTGTGACCTGTGCCCTTCTGCTCTTCACTTCCTCAATTTTCCAGACTGATTGTTCATTGTTTGTGCTGAAGCAACTGCCCAGTCCAGTGATAACTGGTCATCATGTCTTTCTGTTTCCTCATCCAACAGATGTTCCTCTGGGGAGCTGGTTACCCAAAACTGAGTGAGAAGTAATTGTTCCTTTTTCCATTGCTCTGCAGTTCTCTTAAGCATTTTGCTACTGCATTAATTTTCCTATATTCTGTTTATTGCGCTTAATCAGCAGTTTGTTAGTTCTTCAATGTCACCACAGCTTGTAGATATTTTAAAGCCCCATGTTAACACTAGATCAATTATTTGGTTAGTCCTTGTCTCACCACAAGTAATGCTGAATATATTTTTGCAGGGTTACCAAAAATTATATCAGGGACCATTTTAGCTTTAACAGTTCCCTGTTCCCTGCTATGGTGGCTGCCAACATTACACTGAGGCATATCACACGCCAATGGCTTTCATTCCCTGCAAGCTATGTTAAGGTTGATCAGTCTGTCCTATTTCCATTCCCTGACTATGGATCCAAGACCTATTTGGTGTTCTTAAATTTTCTGCATTACAGTGTGTGTACTCATCTGTCCATTGGGAATACGTGTGCAGGCTTGCCACTAGCTGAGCCTTGGAAAGAGGAACCACAGCAGCTGCAGCTATTGGGCTGGGATGGAAGGCACCTCCTCTATCTTAGAGCAAAACAACTGAGCTTCCTAAACACGTTGTTTATCCTGTCGCCAGCTGAGTATCCGTCGTTTCATGTCAGCAGCTACTGAATTGTGATCTCTCTTGTCATGCAGACAGAACAGAGGTTTTTAAGCCTCTTTTGCTTCTTTTTGATGAATAAAAAACAAAGGTTTATGAATATATACTGTATTGTCCTGTGTCTATATAAACAAAACTCCATCACATACCAAGTGTTCCAGCCATCTTCTCTTACTTAAGCTCACCTGTAAGCCTCAGAGATAATTCTCAATACATCCTTTCATCACTGAAGAACTCCTTTCTTTTGGAGGAGTTCTTCAAAAGGAATCTGTTTAAGATTGGTTTGAAATACTAGCAGAAGCTTTAGATCTATGAATTGTGTTTAAAAGAATTGTCCAGAAGCACGTGGACAACTGTATTTGCCTTTTGGTCAGTCAGTTTACAAAAACAATATGATTCATGCTACGTAATAGGGCTAATATGGATATTATAGCCAAAAAGATCTTGCTGGTAACTGATAAGAAAAACACGCTTACAATGTAATACTTGGGACTCTTACAATGCACATCCATTGACACAATGACTAGTTTATTGCTGACTGCTACATGGACATGAGTATACGGGGTTTTTTTCCATAATTTTCCTGTCCAGACTCATTACTTACCACTCACTTCTAATAAAAATACATCAAAATGTTCTGCATATCAATAATTGTTATTTTGTTTGAAGATAACATCTTAGTACATCAGTGTTTGAAAATGGTATGATGCTAGAAAATTCTGTGTGTTCTATTGCATTATTTTGCATTTGGATTTGTGCTTTCTAAGAAGCCATTTTATTTGCTAAAAGTGGATAATGGGATTCTGACCTTATGTTGCAAAGAAAATCAAGGTGAAGTCTAAAAGAACTTCTTATTGACTTCACTCTTCTCAGCACAACTTTCATTCTGTAATTATTGGGATCTTGGGAGTGGAGAACTCTTACCTATAATATTTACTTAAGATGCTTGTATATGTCTCAAACCCTTATGGCTCCTTAACTTAACCCGGTTCACCTACTTCCCATGTCTGCATATTTCTCTGAAAACCTGAATTAATTAATTAACTCATTACTAAGCCTGCAATTTTCCTGCAGTTACCTATGTATGCTCAGAATTGCATCCGGTTCCTATCTAACACTCTGGTTTTATCCAAATCTTGAACCCTTAAAGCTTAAACTTCTGGAAGCCCAGAAGTTTAAGATACTTGCAGCCAGGAATGAAATAAATCAGTGGGCAAGCAGGAGAACAAAGGCTGTGTTAAATGGACTCTCCAAGTCTTCAGACTGTTTCTAACCAGGGACATGGTAAGAAGTTTAGACAGTATGGAAGGTAGACTCAATTATCCTCCTCTCTATACCAACACAAAAATAAGAATTGAAAAAACAGTTGGCATCAGATCAACAGTCTAGTCTCTCTAATTGGTCGTTCATGGTTTGGAATATGTGGGCTGCAATGTCAAGCCCTTCACAGTCTTTTAGATACTTGTGGGAACTTTACTATTAATATGTAAAATTACACTGAATTACACAATAATAAAAGAATTTTCATTAGGTCACTATTAGGAATGCTTTACAAGGATCTTTCATCAAGACAATATCAAGCAAAATGTTTCTCGGTACTTTGGGGGGGAAAAAACCCAAAAAACAAAACAAAAAAACCCAAGTCAAACATAAAAATAATTTGTAAAAAAGATTTAAAGAAGATCCCCAAATTGTTGTAAGGCAAAATAATGAGTCAGGATATATCAATGGGTTTAACTTCTTTAGGCTTGTGCAGGTTGTTGTATTCCATGTGCTGTGGTATTTTCTAAAATTATATTAAGTATTTTACTTTGATTTTCAGAGATTGTATTTGGCATCATTAAAATCAGCTTCAAGCTTTCCACAAGCTGTCCTTCAACAAAATCAGATGCAAATAAACCCAACATATAAGGACACAGAATACAGGCCAGACCTCCAGACTGGGAACTTCATTTTGAAAACAGTAACATTGAAAAGGGTTATAAAGCCTCGTCAATCAAGGAAGTAAAGATTGGACTGACCATAAAGAAATGCAGAAGTATCTCACACCATTTAGTGATTGATCAATGAAAGAGCATGTGAAAGTTAGTGGGGATAAATTCCAACTGATGTACATTGGGAAAAAAAATAATTCCTAAACTAGGACAGAAAACAGTAGATCCAAGCTTGCCATTACTACTGTGAGTAAAATATTGGGGATATGATAGATAGTTTTGTGAAAGCACCATTTTAGTGTATAACAGGAGTTTAAAAACAAACAAAAAAAGTAATGATTTTTTCATTCTTTTCCTAATATTGGGAAAAACATCAATTTCACTATATTAATCCTGTTTGCAAACTGCACTAACATCTTAAAAGTGATATGGCATAATGGAAAAGATGTCAGACAAGGGCAGCAAGGGTGTATTACCTTCTGTATTAGACACCAAGAAATAAAATTCACTCTGAAAAAAAGATAAATGAGGAGTAATATAAGAGGGGTGTACCAAAATCGTGTGTGTCATGGAGAGGTTGGGTAGGGAGTGATTATTGTTTCTATTTTCCAGTATAGACAGTAGATAAAAGAGGAATGAAACATAACAGGAAGCACACCCACAAGAAACCAAAGGAGGTGAGACATCAGGCAACTGAGGTGTGGATGTCCCTGCTGCAGGATGCTGTAGAATTGGCTCTGGCTGAAGGAAAGGCTGAGCAACTTTCTGAGGGTTACTAAATACACAGAGAACAGGTCTCAGTCAAGAAAACTCTAACTGCAATGGATTAAGAGCTGGGGGAGTTTTCAAGGGAATTTTCATATGTGCTCACTCTGTTCTTATATTCTTGTCTACATATTAATTTATGGCCATTGTCAAATGCAAATGCAGTGCTACCTGGACCTTTAGCCAGTAAGACTGTACTTATATCTCCTGCTTTTATGATGAACTACTGAATATGGTTGCCCTGTGTGGTGCTGCAGTGAAATGATTTTATGCAATTCTTGACTATCTAAACAGTGGAGGATTGCAATGAGGTAGGGACAGCCGGGATTCTGCTCTTTACTCCAAGCACTGTTGGGCTGATGGAAGAGACTATATAAGCTTTTGGTTGGTTCTTCAGCAAAAATGTATTGCAAAGTTGAAAAGTGGTCAGAAAAAGCTCTGTGGAAACCTTTATGGTGAGGGATTAAAGAAACTCAAGTGATCCAAGAAAAAGCTAAAGCAGTCTTCTGATTGCTGTCAGCAGGTATACTTACCAAAGGAAAGGGATTTTTGATGAGTAGTAATCTGTTAGTGGATTATACTCCTTGACTGAAGCACAGCACAGCATAGAGCACTAGCTAGCTGCCTTCCTAGCTACTGTTTTGATGCATGATCTGTACAGTGACTCTGCAATTACAGTGTTAAAAGGCTACAATGTAATCAAAGCAATTAGTTAATTTACCTTTTTTATAAATCTCTATTTAAATTATACATCTTGTTAGGGAAATAATATATTTCTAGCCAAATGAATTTAGTCAGGCATCAAGAAAATCTTGACATGTGAAATTTTAATTAAATATATTTATGTATTCACATTGTAAAGGAACAGGAAAAGGCAAACTTCAAAATAATAAGAAGCACACAAGTGAATTCTCAGAATTCTGGTACAGTCTTTAACCATATATTTGTACTTTCAAAGAACAACTTATGATTTTAAAAGCAAATTCACAACTGAATTATATTTGTATGTTTAATTTCTTTCACTTTCTAGTCTGTTTGTAAATGTTGTATGTGGGTTGCTATAAACAAAGTACAGGGTATATAACCCTCTGCAGGATAATTAACTTTTACTTGTTAGTGTTCTGGTGATTGGGAAAAAAATGAAATTTAAAAAAGACAATCAGCAATCAGTGGAAAAGATGCCCACTAGCATCACTTGTAGGAAATCAAAATCTATCTAGTTCTTCTTACTAAAGAGAAAATATTGTATTTCTTCATTCCCAGGAATGAAAACAATGCAATTTGAGTCCCAGTGTAATTCAAAGCTCCTATCTATACATTGAAACTGCCTATTTATAGATAGAAGAATTAATAAAGAAACATATCTTCAGAAAGGAACAAATATTTTAAAAGATATATCGTAAAGCATGTGGAGCCTTATATGTGGACATCAAAGAAATAAATGGGTAGAATAAACATTTATATTTTGTTCCAAAACACAACAGAACGTTCCTTACTCATGAATGGTGTTCTTGACAAGAATAATAAATCTCTTTAGATGGGAACCAAAATTCATGCTAAAAGCTATATAGTGCAATCTGGAGCTACCATTTAAATTAGTTGCCTGGCAGAATTGGCAAGGGTGGATTAAGAGATTTAATGTAAACATCCTGGAAACATGAGGAGAGAATTAATGGAAACACCATTTTGTCTGAGATATTCAATGACATAGCATGTGTTTCACATCATTTACAACCCGTACCTGATGGTATTCTAGGAATAAAGAATGCATTTCCTTGGAAAAGGAAATCTATACTCTGGGACACACTATAGGAGGAAAATACTGATGACAACAGACTGTTATTGTGGGCTGACATTAAATTAATATAGTTGAATTTTTACGTAGGAAGAACAAATTTAGACAGAACATGAAGAAGCTTGTCTTCCATACCAGTTCCAATACAAAAATAAACTGAAAGTGACTTAACCTGTCAGAAAGGTATTAGTCAGAGTATAATGGAATAACTGTTCTGAAGTTACTAAATACTTACTAAAGTATTAATGTTCAGGCTTTTACAGGAGTGATGGAGAAAAACAACTTAGGCTGTGCATGGGAGGATGTTTAAAATTCTTTTTTATTTTATGGTTTGAGTTTTGGGTTTGTTTTTGTTTTGGGTTTTTTTTGTTTTTTTTCATTTTGGAACATGTAGTTCTTGGTGTTTGTGCTTACTGAAACAGTGACTATCAGGAACAGCACTTTTAACCTAAAATTTTCTAGTGAAACTGGTACAGTGAAAGCTTTGTGCAGGAAATGGAAGGACAGAGGGATGGGGATTTTGACTTATTGGGAAAAAAAAAAAACCCAAACCCAAACTATTTTATGTCCAAGATCACCAGGTGTTCAATTGTGGATAACCAGTTCTTAATACAGATTCACCAGCCTAACTTTAGGTTCCTAATGAGTAATATTTTCATCAATTGTTTTAAATTCAGTATTAGACATGAAAGGTACATACAATCAGTGTGAAAGAAATGGAAGATTATCTTAAATTTAACTACAAGATGGTCTGGGGCAGTGCTCCTCTGTGGGGAGAGGACAGGGGCTGCCCTTAGCCAGATGCAGCTGGTCCCAGCCAGCTCCACGATGGATCCATGACAAACACAGCTGAGCCCATTAGCCAAGCTGGTGGTGCCTCTGTGGTAACATATTTTAAAAATAGCAAAATGTCAGAGAGCAGAGAGGAGTGAGGGGGAAAAAAAACATAAGAAATGATCCTGTGAACACCAAGGTCAGAGAAAAAGGAGGGGGAGGAGGTGCTCCAGGTGGTGGAGTAGCAGTTCCCCTGCAGCCTGTGGTGATGACCACACCAGAGCAGCTATTGACACTGTAGATTGTGGAGGTCCCCACACTGGAACAGGTGGATATTTACTCAAGGAATTGAAGCCTGTGGAGAACCCATGCTGGAGCAGATATTCCTGAAGGACTGCAGCCCGTGGAGGACCCATGTTACAGCAGATCTATTCTGAATAAGGGCCCCCATGATGGAGCAGAGAACAGCCTGAGGAAGGACAGAGTAGCAGAGATGAACTGTTATGAACTGACTGTAATGCCCATTCCCCATCCACCCTGTGCTGCTCGAGGAGGGGGAGGCAGTAGAGAGTTGGAAATGAAAGGGTGAAGATAAGACTGGGGAAAAAAGGTGTAGGGGGAATGTGCTGTTACAATTTTGTTCTTGTATTCCTCTTTCCAAATCTGTTTTAATTGGCAATAAATTAAATTAATTTTTATGAGGTCTAGACTGTTTTGCCCTTGATGGTATTACTGTTAAGTGATCTCCACGTCTTTATCCCAATGCACGAGCTTTTTCATATTATTTTCTCCCCTAGTGCTGTTGCGTAGGGGGAGTAAGAGAGCGACTGGCTAGGTGTCTGCCAGCTGGCAAGGTCAACCTAGCACAGCAGCATAACAAGTCAGAAAAAACAGAATCTTCTTTTTTGGAGACAACCAACACTTAGGCAAGACCCTGAACAACCTGATCCAGCTTTGAAACTAGTTCTGCTTTGAGCAAGAACTCGAACAAGATGACCTCCAGAGTTTCGTTCAACTTAAATAATGTTGTGATCCTAACTACAGAGGGATTTGTTTAACATTCATGTTTTCACTACGTTGTACGAAACTATTTGAACATAGTCACACCCTTTGATTCAAGCAAAATCAGATTTTCCTGTCTCAGGAGAGATAATCTATAGGTATTAACTGTGAAATAAATCTGCTTTGAGACGAGCACTAAAAATATAATCTTGATGGAGTCTCAGTTTTTTAGTCTTTAACCTAGATCAGAGATAGTAGTTCCTCTCTCATTTGTGTCCACCTGCAGAGAAAATATGTATATAATTTTTTTAGTTCCATCATATAATCAGATCAATATTTTTAAAGTGTTATCTCCAGGTTTAACACAAGACTAGGAATAAATCTCGTCTAGCTATTCTTCAAAATCCACACAGACTGAGAGGACAGAGTAAAGAATTTCCCAAATAATTTACTTAACTATAAAAATAAATATAAAACTATGACCGGTTAGCATAAGTGGTCCCTAAGAGTCTTTGGAAAAAGTGCAGTAAAACCTGAGACATTATTTTTTGAATCATTTCTCTATAGACTTCACTGGTTAATAGCCTGTGTAGGACTTGCAGGTCTCTTTTTCACCCTCACAAGACCTTTTGTTTCTTAGTTTACCTGCTACTCTATTAAATATTCCTTATAGTTTTAAGCTACAGCACAGCATGTTCAATTAATTACCATTTAAATGTGCACTTGTAGGGTAAAAGCAACAGGTAGAAAACAAGCCTGAGTGACCTATAGTAACTAAGTCTTCACCAGAGGAAGACAGCTGAGAGCAGAATGGTGACCTGTGCCCTAAAACTTGTTTTAGTTCCCAGATAAACTAATTGTGTTTTCCTCCAATTAAAACATATGCATAGACTATCTTGTTTGGTGACACATGTGTTCAAGATACATGTAAAAAAAGATTTTATTGTACTCTAAAAGTTCTTGCATGTCTGAAAGTAAAGTTACTTTACACAGGAGAATAAATTACTTGTGTTTGTCACAGAAATCTACTATTCACGAGTGTGTTATTCAGCAGGGAATTGCTAAATGGATTAAAAATACAATAGGAAGTCTTCCGTCAACATCTTTATTAAAGGAAAGAGCATTCATACAGCTTAATCCAATTACTTAAACTACTCAAAGCATTGTGTAGTGAACAAGGGAAGGTACCAAGAGATACAATTCTGGCTGTATTACTTCATTATTTCTTCTTTTAATTAGTTTTTGACTAAATTTAGAGATTATAAACAGCTCTTAATTACAACACTAGATACAGAGGTCCAAGATGCAGCTATCTAAAATAGGACCTAGTTGTCTTAATAATAAATAAACAAATAAACAAGATCCTTAAAATAACACCTCATCAGTTGGTTAACCCAAGGTGTCTAACATCTACAGGATTACATAATGAAAGACTATGCATTCTTTTTTTTCCTGAATATTAGTTAACTTTTATGGGATATTATTAAGAAAGAGAAGCATGTATCAGTGAAGAAAATACTTCAAAATACCATTCTGTTATTTTTATATTTTGTACAAAAGACATCTTCCAGTTTTCCTACATGTCAGTGAGAGTGACTTCTTGCCTTTAAAATCTAGAAAGTTATTGTAATAAGCAAACAACATATACTTATTCTTTACTACAATAATAAAACAGAATGTAATTTACCAAGAAAACATTCAATTAGGATGTGGGGGGTTGACCTTGGCTGGCTGCCAGGTGCCCACCAAGCCACTCTATCACTCCCCCTCCTCAGCAGGACAGGGGGAGAAAATATGACCAAGAGCTTGTGGGTTGAGATAGGGACAGCGAGATCACTCAGCAATAACTGTCATGGCCAAAACAGACTCAGCTTGGGGAAATTAATTCCATTTATTGCCAATTAAAAAGAGCAGGATATTAAGAAATAAAAAAAAAACTAAAATCACCTTCCTCCCACCTCTCCCTTTTTCCCAGGCTCAACTTCACCCTTGACTTTTCTAATTTCCTTCTCCCAAGCAGCACAGGGGGATGGGGAATGGGGGTTGCAGTCAGTTCATTACGTGTTGTCTCTGCTGCTCCTTCCTACTCATGCTCTTCCCCTGCTCCAGCGTTGGGTCCCACACACTGGAGACAGTCCTTCATGAACTGCTCCAATGTTGGTCTGTCCCATAGGCTGCAGTTCTTCAAGAACTGATCCAGAAGGAGTCCTTTCCACAGCATGCAGTCCTTCAGGAAGAGACTGCTCCAGCGTGGGTCCCCCATCAGCCACAGGTCATGCCAGAAAACCTGCTCGTGCATGGGCTTTCCATGGGCTGCAGCTGCCTTCAGGGTGTATCCATCTGCTGTAGCGTGGGGTCCTCCATGGGCTGCAGGGTAGATATCTGCTCCAGCCTGGTCCTTCATTGGCTGCAGGGGACAACATGTGTCACCATGGTCTTCTCAACGGACTGCTCTGGCGCTTGGAACCCCTCCTCCCCCACCTTCTTCACTGATGATGGTGTCTGCACAGTTGTTTTTCTTACACGTTTTCTCTCCCACAGCAGTTGCACAGTGTTTTTACCCTTTCTTAAATATGTTATCACAGAGGTGCTACCATGGTCCCTGTTTGACTCAGCTTTGGCCAGCAGCAGGTCCTTATTGGAGATGGCTGGAATTGGCTCTTTCAGGCATGGGGACAGCTTCTGGCGTCTTCTGACAGAAGCCACCTCTGCAATGCCCTGCTACCAAAATCCTGCCGCATAAACCAGGTACATAGGAAAAAAGATAAATCAAACTGATATCAAAGGTTTGCTCAGCAGAAGGTGTCAGGCTCACTGTTTCCTCACGCTGCAGCACAAGTTCCCTTTATGTTCACTAATTTCTGGTAATATAGTAATTAAGCTCCTCAGTAATTAGCCAATTTAGAACACAGAAAGAACTACTTACCTATATGATATTTACATACAGAGTTCTTACACTGAAGTACAGTGGAGGAGGAAATTATTAGCTGAAAGAATTTTGGGTTTGAAAATTGAAATAATCTCTAACTGCATAAAATGTCACTCATACCAATCACATTTATTGACATTTGAATACCAATTCAAATTCAGTGAAATCCCACTGAAATCCAGACATATTTGGTTTGGGGATTTGAAGAGTAGAAGAAGAAGTAAGTAATGTTAATGCACTTAATGCAAACATAAGTATGTGTGTGTGTGTGTATGTACATTTCTTGGATTGTTCTTGATTTTAAAATATTCTTCTGTATCTTGGTAAAAGACAAAAATGAGACTCAGTCCAATATATCAGCTAAAATCAAACAAAATATTCTCCTCCAAGAGCTCATTCCTGATTTTTCGTATTTCTAAGTACAAACAGACTGCAGTACCTGTTGTTTTATGTGATGTATGTTCACCTAGTGGATGACATGCTTTGACTCAGAGGTCTTGAATTCTAAAGTGGCAAGGCAAGAAGTTTCAGCTATTGGCTAGTAGAAATGGAGCTACAGATCCAGTCTTCTGCCTTTTCACTTTACTCCCTGTCCACTAGTTAGTTCATGATGCAAAAAGTAATTCTCTACAGTATTTATCTATTTTAAACATAGGTGTACCAGATAGGTATAAGATTTGGCAGAATTCCATTTGCCCTACAAACATGAAGTAACAGACATACCAATTTAAGAGTGTTGAGTAGTCCAGGTTTCTTTTTCATTGCACAGTTTTGCTTCACAGATGAATAAAGTTCTGTCTGAAAAATCTGCAGAGATACCTTCAAACTTCAACCATTGAGTGATTCTGTGAATATAGAAACTAATATTTTGATAAAAAACTAAATATATAACCTTTTTCCAAACAGTTTGAAAATCACATCATTACCTGGAAAATCAAATGAGTAAGATGGGTTACAAAATGGCTTTAATACTGCTGTGCTTTTCATTTTACATGAAGTTAGCAGAGTAGTCATACAATTTTTTCTTCTGTGTTTGAGAATCAGCTGTAACTTCAAGGCTGTTTTAGGCCACTATAAATGAATATATTAAAGCAAACAATTTTGTACTTTCAGACTTGCTGCTTTATCTATTTTTGTAACATTATTGTTCACGTACACAATCTTTTTTTCTTTAAATGACAACTTGTTTCTAAAAGTTCTAACTGAGCTACTAGTTTGCATTTAAAAAACCTGACCTTTATATGATTAATATTCCTGCTTAAATAATAAAATTGGGTTTGACTAGTGTTTTCTTTGGTAAGGAGTTTCAAACAGCATTTAAAAGAAACTGATTGAGCATATATGTAAGAAGATATAACACAAGACAAAACACTTTTCTTTGGAGTAAACTGTAAGACTTTAGTGGCACTGATCTGGTTCAGCTTCTATTAGCGGACCTGTCACTTTCCTGCCATCTTTTTTCAGTCCATCCTTATTTTAACAAAAAAGTGAAATCACTCAACAATTTCTATGACAAGAATAAAGATTGTCTACACTTTGTGTAAGTTGTGACATTGAATTCTTTAAAACAATAAATCACTGAGGAAGAACATTGTTGTCCAGAAGAATAGATTCTATAGATACAACCAATGCAATAACATATCTAACATCTGCTGCTGAAAAGCAATAAATTATTAGCAAATGATAAAAGAGTAAAGGCTGTTGTTAGGTTCTTCCATATATTTAGTAAAGACATCAGTTTCAACTTGCTGTACAGAAAAATTTCAGAAAAGGGTGTGGGCAGACGTATTTTCTATAAAACTTAACAGCTAGAAGCATCATGGCAACAGTGTTTTTGAAATCTTACGAATGCAAACTTATCACTCACAAGTTCAGTGAGAAATTGTTAAAGTCCTACAATCTCCCACAATACATGATGAATGATGCTAAAGATACAAAATAAATGGCTTGTAACAAATTAGTTTGGAGCTGAAAGATGAGACTCAAAAAATGTGACTTTGATGAGATACCAAATATTCTAGGACTTCTGGCTGTAACTATGCACTGAAAAGTGCCCAACTGGGAGAAAATATACCAAAGAAACAGCAGATATTGATCTGTATCAAAAAGGGAAACTTTATCGAGAGCATAACATATTTGGAGATCCTAAAGTTTCATAGTGAAGGATCACATGATGGTAGCCCCTTAGATGTTTTTAAATTTTATTTCATTTAAAAATACAGTACCAGAAGCTCCAGGCAAACACAGAATAGCTGAATTTTCAAGTTTCTACGCTGCATGACTGCTTACCATATACTCATAATACCAAGAAGACTGTTCATCTTGCTCAGACAGTGCTGTTGCAGTGTTTAACCTTATTTGCACCTTGTCTCATTAAGTAGTCTCTGTGATAACTGTAAATCATTCTTGTAGCATGTAGAAAGTCAGTTAAGGAGACAGTTTCTGCTGAGGAGAGTGCAAGGAAAAGCTGTTCTCCACCACCTTTCTTTTTTCCCTGTGCTGCCACATTCTTGTGATGATTCTTAGAGCACGCATAGCCTTGCAGATAAGAAAGGGGTAGCATTTCACTAGCCAAAAACCCTGTCTTGGTAAATCTTTTCAAGCCATAACATGTTATCTTTACATTTTCTAGAATGTTTTTCATATACATATGTGCACATACACTCATATATCTGCATGTTCATCTCACATTCTTAAAGTAGAGGCACACCATGCAGCGCTACAGCCTTGGAGAAGAGTGACTGGAAAGCTGCCCAGCAGAAAAGGACCTCGGAGTGTTTTTCGACAGCAAACTGAATGTGAGCCAGCAGTGTGCCCAGGTGGCCAAGAAGGCCAACAGCATCCTGGCTGATGTCAGAAATAGGGTGGCCAGCAGGACTAAGGAAGGGATCGGCCCCCTGTAGTCGGCACTGGTGAGGCCCCACCTCGAATATTGTGTTCAGTTTTGAGCACCTCACTACAAGAAAGATATTGAGGTGCTGGAACTTGTCCAAAGAAGGGCAACAAAGCTGGTGACGGGTCTAGAACACAAGTCTTATGAGAAGCGGCTGAGGGAACTGGGGTTGTTTAGTGTGGAGAAGAGGAGGCTGAGAGGACACCTTATTGCTCTCTACAACTACCTGAAAGGAGGTTGTAGCTAGGTGGGGGTCAATCTCTTCTCCCAAGTAAGAAGTGATAAGACAAGAGGTAATGGCCTCAAGTTGCACTAGGAGAGGTTTAGATTGGATACTAGGAAAAATTTCTTCACCGAAAGGGTCATCAAACATTAGAACAGGCTGCCCAGGGAAGTGGTGGAATCGCCATCCCTGGAGGTATTTTAAAAACATGTAGATGTGATGCTTAGGGACATGGTTTAGTGGTGGTTTTGGCAGGTTGATGGTTGGGCTTGATGATCTTAAAGGTCCCTTCCAACCTAGATGATCCTATGGTTCTATAATTCTATGATTGTTCCTACCCTGTCTTAACATTAGGAACATACAATGATTTCTTCTTGGAAAATGCAAATGGCTTTAATAGTACTTAGACTGCATTGGTTTTATCTATCTGTAAATGGATTATGGGCTCTCAGGATAAATACCTGCCTTAGTGATTACATAAATCACTTTTATTGGCAAATTTTATTAAAACAGAAGTAAGTAACAAGGGTATTATTTTTAAAAATGTTTTATAAATAAAAGGTACTCCTGATTGTTATTTGTAAATATCCATCATACTCTTAATGAAAATAAATAAATACAACAAAGATATGTCATTATGTTGTGAATTATTCTATGCCAAGGTACAGCAAATGCAAGTCTTGCTTCCTGACTCATGGTTATCTAACAAGTTTATCTACGACAGGAGACTTGCATAGGTATCAAATGAAGATGTATAAACGTTTTCAACCAATCCAAAGTGAATGACTATAGCTTTTAGGACAGTTCATAATTTAAATTTATAGATCTGTATCCAGCTGTTTCTCCTAAATCTTTTCCAATATAGTGATAAATAATCCTCCTTACAAATTCTCTCCTGCTGTTTTTTTCTTAAAATAATGGAATCATATCCGCCACCTGTTTAATTTGCATCCAAGAACTTCTTAGAATGTCTTATAAATCCGTAAGATTTCTGGTTGTGTTACAATTTTCACATCTTCCCAGTTTTTCAGCAGTTCCTCAGCTGAAAGTAATACACCTGAGAAATCCAATTTGCCACCAGTAACGAAAGTTGCAAAGGAATGAAGATATATACTTTTTAAAAAATGGACTTCAATTTCTCTTTGCAAATCTTCTGGGGTTTTGGGAGAAACTTTCATGTCAGAAACCACTTAAGAACATAAAATGAAAAGCATTTTTACCTACTATAAAACATAATTTTTATTATATTTATTTTGTTTTTTAAGCCAACACAAAAACTAACTTTCCCATATTCTTGCTTTTTTCGGATCATATGAGAATGTGTTTATCTGTGCGTGAGCTGTGAAATACATAAATACTGAACCACAAAAAGCTTGCAGATGATCCAAAATGTCAATGTTGACTGTGAAGAGCTGAAAAAAAAAATTTAAAAAAATCACATTGTTGAGAGAGAAAGAGATTAAACTGTATAGCAATGCAAAGATTTTCATAAAATACAACTTTTACCCCTACAAGAAAGGGCTTATTTTAGAATATTCCTGTTTAGGAAAGTAATCCTGGAAACATTATAGGTAGTTTTCAAAAATCATCAGTTTAATATACAGAAATGGTCAACAAGACAGAAAATGAAATAATTGTTATCTTACAGTCTTTAGAATTAAAGAACACTTGGAGAAAGACAAGAAAGTATGCAATGTTTTCCATGTGAAGTCAGATTAATAGTCTAGATTTTATACTTTGGAAAACATAACGCGCAGAGGATATGACACAGGTCCATATGTTCAAGAAAACATTAGGCAGGATGATCCATTTTTTCCTAATTCAAGAACTATGGGGCATCTAGTGAAATCAGGAATCAGACTGGCACAAAAGGAGGTATTTTCCACAAAACACAAAATTAAACCATGGAATTCATTTAGCACACAACATTCTGGAGATAAAAAGTATAAGTGTGTCCAAAATCAATCAAAAGTTTAAGTGAAAAATGTTTGTCTGTTGGTATTAGACAGGATGATCCAAATACTACTGTGTTGAAAACTTTGAGAAAATGAGGAAAGGTTTAATATTTGCATACTCTGCTATTGTATTTTTCCCTAAATATGTTCAAATGCAACTTGAAAGTGAAGCATAAAGCCTGAATGATATTTGGCTTGACCCATGAAGCAAGTTCAAAACCATTCAATTTTTTTTTTTTTTTTAATTTTTGCCCTTCAAATATATGTCATGAAGATTTCTCAACATTTTTAGAAGCTGTATTTCAGTGTCCCAGAGTACCTATCAAATTTAAGAATGTTTAATAACAATTTCAGCCTATATTTTTAACATTATCTTACTATTATATTTTTTAAATTAAAAAAAACAACAAAACAATATACCCACAGCACTTCAGTAAGATAACTTAAATTGAGCCTTAGAAGCAGATGTTTGCTGCATTTTCTTTCTCAATGAAAGGTGAATAAAAATCCCTTAATGTATTGCTACATTCATAAATTTGGACTACCAGTGACTGAAAATAGCTACTTTTGAGCCCAAAAAATATAAGGGAATTTTTCAGTTATAGCTGTTACTTGTTATTTGCTCACCCAGAAAACATGACTAACTTCAAAATTCACTTTATCTGTCAAATCAATTGAATTTGAGACTTTGCATAAAAAAATCAGGTAATCAAAGTGTTTGGTATTCTGCTTCACTCCTTGATGACATTTCCTTGTCACAAACAATTATGGGTCACACTCTTCATGCTGAAACATAGGACAAAATGCTGATGAGATTTATGAAGTAGGCTCACTCAGTGTGAGCCAGGAAAGGGCCATATTTACAACAGTGTTGTCCCAGTTTGAGGTAAAACAGAACAAATTTTCTTTTCAGTAACTTTACTTTTCAGTTAAGCCTCTTTTAACTCTCTGAAATTAACATGTTTTTCAGACAGTGTCCACTTCTAGCCATGTGGTCTGATGTTTATAGTGAATACCAAGGAATGGTATGCAGAGACACTCTTGCTTATACTTATTGCTGTAACAACCAAGGGCAGCCAACTTTGTTATGCACCAAGTTGGAGGGTTGGAAGCAGAAGAGTGTAGAGGGGTCACACCTGCGGGGAGGAGCGGACAAGACAGGTGACTCAAAACTGACCAACAAGGGTATTCCATCCCATCTGCCTCATGCTCAGTATAAAAGCTGAGGAATCGAAGGGTCAGCCCTCTCTCTTCAATGGCCGGCATCCAAGGAGGACTCTGTCTGTTTGTCTGCCATTAATCCTGATCCCTGCATTCCTGAATCCAAATCTGGAATCCAGTTCCTGTCCATTGCTGTGCCCAGTCTGGGACTTTCCCAGTGCCTGACTGTGATGTGATTGTGACGCTGGGAGCTTGATACGGTTTTGTATATATTTCATTGTTTTCTTATTAATATTATTATATTTTCTTATTACTAATGATTAATATTTCATTAAAGTAGTTTACTTCCTTTTCAACTTATAAGTCTTTCTCTCCCATTCTTCTCTCACTTGGGAGAGAAGGTAGAGAGCTTCTGTTGTTCATTTTAGTTGCCAATCCAACCCAAACCACGGCAGGCGTTGAGCTTTCCAGAATATTATTCAGTGCAAAAAAGTTAAATTGCAACTTGCCTTTGGCTTCCACCTCTCTGTAATTTAAATGTAAGAAAAGGGAACAATAAACATGACAGTGGAAAGAAACTTTTTGGTACAATTTAGTTTACGCATATTTATTTTATACCCCATTGCCGTTTCTTCTGCATGTAGTACATGAATATCTCAGAAGTAAGTTATAAATATGAGACCAAAAATTACTGGAACATCCAGGATAAGTCACTTTATCTTCTATATAGAACCAACATGAGTCTACCCTGCAGTTAATACCTGTCTGGAGACTTTTAAAAGTTGCTGAGATCTCAGTTATGCAAAATGAGCTTTCACTTCACAAAAGTCAATATTTCAATTAAAGTGCCAAATGCCTTTCAGAGAAATCCACTGTGACCAATTACTTAGGTTTAGTTAAAACTTAAAGAAGTCTAATACTTACCTATTTCTTGCTAGTAGGGAGAATTATAAGATAACATGACTGAATAAAGGGGAGAGTGTAAGATAGGAATGACACAGATGTTAAGTGAATTTGCTGCAAGAAATAAACCTTTCCTGGGATACAAAAACTCTACTGATATAATGAATTCATTTGCAGTTATAATTGCTACACTCTTTGTATTAATAAGCTAAAAAGCTATCAGAGAAAAGGTTACATTTCCAACAAGTAAACTTTCTAAGAAACAAGTTAAGAAAAGCAAATCAGGAACATCTGATTTAAAATATGGTGAGAAAAAAAAAATTGAAAAAAATGCCAGTCAAACTTCGTCAAATGAGTATAAACTATGTAAATGATAAACTAAAACTCGATGCTCATATATATGTATCCCACTTTTTTCTGCATATTGACGTATATCTAGGTTTGGTAAAATTTGCTACAGTTACATGTTCAGAAGGGCATTATAGAAACTTATAGATTGCTGACATATTTGTAAGAACATATTTTTTTCTTAGTACTGAGCACAATAAGAATTCACTGCTTCAGTAACCATAAAAACAGCCAGTGTAGCATTTCAGAAGGATTTGGCACACCATGTAAACAAATCAAAACAGAAAGTAATCTTCATATATATGCCAAGTGGTAGCAATATGAACCTTCTCTCACATCCTCTGGAGCAGAAATCACGTGAGGTTGTCTTTGCTTGTCTGGAAAACACATGTAAATCCATAGAAGAGGAAAACAAACTGTCAGGACACCCTAAAACTCTGCAAATCTTGTTATTTAAATGTTAGCAATTATGTACACATATAAAAAGATGGAGCACATATATTTCCAGTAATTGATTTAAAATACTGGTGAAAAGTGAGAAATCTTTCCTTGGTAATCTGTCATTGATAAGATAGCAGAACTGAGCCTTTTAATATTGATGTGGGGTGGGGGAGGCAGTAGAAATGAGCCTAGAGGCTATTTTCTGGACTCTCGAGACTGCACTGCTCTAAGAAAACTTTCCTGCTTGTAACAGATGGAGACTTCTGGTTAATGTTAGCTGTATTTGGCTCTACAAGCAGAAGACAATAAGGACAAGTGCACAAGCACTTTTGAAAAAAACATCATGTATCCTCAGTTCTGGGGATTTTTAGGTTGAACTAATAAGCAAATTAAAATGATCTCCCATTTATAGCTAAATCCACCAATCCTTTCTCTGGAAAATCTTGCCTAGAGGAGTCAAGACAGAACTGAGCTGATTCTCTCATGTTACAGTTTCAGTCACCGACGGGGAAAAGGATGATAATCTCGTATCACAACCCCTTTATGCTATCAGGGAAAAAAGTCATAGACAATCTGCAATAAGGCTGTGGATCTAGATCTGTAAGAAACCTTGAAATTCTCAAAGTCTGCTTAACTGTTTTATAATAATTTACATAATGCTGTGCTCAGCAATGGCTTAGTGATAAAACCATGGCAGTTCAGCAGTAGCGCTTGGTAAACTGATTTTGTCTGCACATCTATATATTTGGTTCTGTCCTCGGTACTACACCAGCAGTAAAATGATTTAAATCATCTGGAAATAACCATTTATTCCTAATAGCAGCTGTAAAATATCTTAATAAGTATTGCCAAGTATTAGAAAGTCTGAGTCATTACCGAGAATAACTTTGTGTGACCTATGGTTGCAACTTTTAATTAAAGTCTCTCCATATTAACAACATTATCTTGCACCATATCTCTCCCAATATATTATTTTAATGACTTGTATGAATCATGTTATGTAAATTTATTAGAGATAAAACTAGTAAAGACCAATAAAATGTTCTAATCAAAACTGTTTTCTTCGGCTGACTTTCTCCTTTCATTCAGGTCCAGGGTCAACTTCATTCACCTTCTTAATTCATGTCTCTTTTTCCTGCCATGTCTGAAAAATTACATTCTATAATAAAATATCTGATCCATATTTCCATATTATGTCTTGAAACTGCTTATTTTGTATCAGATTTCTCTGTATTTTATCAATTACATATTTTTACATACAAATACTTACTGATTTATCTTATGTAGTAGTAGAAAGCTCAATAACATTTTTCTCCAAGGGAAACATTTACTGATATTATCTTCCAAAACGTTAATTGATAAAACTTGACTTAATACTGTTGCAAATTGATCAGTTACAAAAGTAGTAACATATTTAATCCAAGCAATACTAATTTAGGTTTATAAAACTGGTAATAATTATAGATAGAAAACTTAGGCTTTTTTTTCTACAGGAACAGCTCAGCAATACATAATGGTTTTTATATTTAATAGCATATTGCCTAGCTATTTACAGTGAAATGAGATATTACTGACAATTTCATTCATCATATGTGTGCATAACATTAATTTTGTGCATAGTACACATTGTACCAAATTCTGAGCCAATACAAATTGAGATGCCTATGCTGATTTCAGCCAATATTGTGCACATTATTCTGCATCCAACTCTGTAACCTAGTATGATCTTAAAATGCTATTTTAAAAATAAATTAACATATGCTTGATTATTTTATTCACTGTGCTTATAACAAATTGGACACTTTTCTCTGTTAATGAACTGATGTTTTCTTGAAATTATAGAGTATTTAGATACATTTTTGAGGGCAGATTAATGTGTTATTGATACAGGTAGTTGAAGATTAACAGGTTTTCTCATTAAGAACTTAATGTTTTAGGTGTAAATTCCATGTCTTTGTCAGGCTAAGCAAATGTTACTCTTAAGTTCAATTGTTAGAATTTTTTCATGCCCAAAATTTTAAACAATAATTTTTTTATTTTTTCTTTTTTAGATGCAATTCTTCTATGTCATGCAATAACATACCAGTACATACCACAGTAGTAGTATGTTGAATAGGTAGGGTAGTTAATGAAAGAGGATGTTTGGTTTTTATCTGAATTGCCAAAAATACTGATCCACTTGAACAGCCCTTAAAAAAAAAACCAAACCAAAACTCAAAAACCCCACACATAGAATTGGAATGAATTAAAAAAACCCAACACAACAACAACAACAAAAAGACAACAAAACATAAAAAACCAAAACAAAACCTAAAATATTTTAACTTCCCTAGTATGAAGCCACTTCAAAAGCTTTTTACACTGGACAATGATCTGAAACAGGCAAGATTTGCAGGAAGATGTAAGCTGTCATTATAACAACTGCTATAGTAGAGAAGAAAGAATGAGGTCTTGAACACATAAAAGAACAGTCTGTTTGCCTGGAAGGTTGCCTGTTCCCAGCTCCAACAGTATTTTCTATTAGATGAACCAATATTATCTTTCTTGCAAACGTTGCTCACAAATATCCTTAACCCATCACAGCTAGAGCAATGTCATGACAAGAACAAAGATTGTTACAAAAGAAAACATCCTAAGCCTTACAAAAGACTTAGGCATTGAGCACATGCAGTGAGAAATCTATGCTATCAGATGCTTTCAACCTGTTTGAATGGTTC
>VFFE01008050.1:2890536-2904095 GCA_008921705.1 Burhinus oedicnemus
GCCTATGCTGATTTCAGCCAATATTGTGCACATTATTCTGCATCCAACTCTGTAACCTAGTATGATCTTAAAATGCTATTTTAAAAATAAATTAACATATGCTTGATTATTTTATTCACTGTGCTTGTAACAAATTGGACACTTTTCTCTGTTAATGAACTGATGTTTTCTTGAAATTATAGAGTATTTAGATACATTTTTGAGGGCAGATTAATGTGTTATTGATACAGGTAGTTGAAGATTAACTTGAACAGCCCTTCAAAAAAAAACCCAAACCAAAACTCAAAAACCCCACACATAGAATTGGAATGAATTAAAAAAGCCCCAACACAACAACAACAAGACAACAAAACATAAAAAACCAAAACAAAACCTAAAATATTTTAACTTCCTTAGTATGAAGCCACTTCAAAACCTTTTTACACTGGACAATGATCTGAAACAGGCAAGATTTGCAGGAAGATGTAAGCTGTCATTATAACAACTGCTATAGTAGAGAAGAAAGAATGAGGTCTTGAACACATAAAAGAACAGTCTGTTTGCCTGGAAGGTTGCCTGTTCCCAGCTCCAACAGTATTTTCTATTAGATGAACCAATATTATCTTTCTTGCAAACGTTGCTCACAAATATCCTTAACCCATCACAGCTAGAGCAATGTCATGACAAGAACAAAGATTGTTACAAAAGAAAACATCCTAAGCCTTACAAAAGACTTAGGCATTGAGCACATGCAGTGAGAAATCTATGCTATCAGATGCTTTCAACCTGTTTGAATGGTTCTGCTTCTGCTATTTAAATTCTTTCTACTAAACATCTGTTGGTAGGAGTCAATTAACCTTCTATCTCTTGTCTGATTTTATATCATGCCAAGTCTCCATTTGTCACCTCTTACAAGGCTAATATTTTTCACGCAACATCTGGATAACAGAAAAATAATAACAATATTAATATCTGTGACAATAATTTTCAACACTGATGGCTCATACTGGACGTTGCAGTCTCTGGGTGCCCAGGCTGCACCGGGGCACCAGGGAAACATTTGATTAAGAGAAAGTGGCAAGCAGCCACCTCACTTGGCAATCTTCAGTGGCTTTCAAATCAGGGTCACCAAGAAGTGAGGCAGCAGGTCTGTGATATCCTTTGTATTCTTTCAAAGAGCAAACTTCTTTCATTTTTATATCCTTGGTTACCAGACCTATGCTAAATCAGATATGATATAGTTTGAAGTTAATATAAAAATGAATTGAACAAATACTTGAGCTGTTTAGCCACTGCAAAACCCTGGAGTCGGTGGAGGTATGTTGATCTAACCAAACTTTTTCTTCTAGCCTGTTCATAGTTTCCTAAAACAAACATAAACAAAAACCCAAAGTTTTTTCCCCTGAGATCTGTGCTGAACAATCACCCCTCACACAGGGCATTGGCTGATGTACTTCATGGTTGGTATCCTAAGAGGACTGCTGAAGAGGATGTTGAAAATTCCATAAATAAAAAATAAACAGCAAAGGAAGCAGGCACAAAACCTTCTTTACTCAGATTATCTATACTGTAAAGGAACTCAGTTTTTTCTCAATGTTTTAAGTAGATATAAGCACAAAAATGGAGCTCAAAAAATAAACAAAACTATTTGAATCTCACATACAATGAGAATTTAAGTAAATGAAGACAGGAAAAAAAATATTTGCAGAGGGAACACCACACACAAATACGTAAACTTCTACACATCTGGGTATTGTGCAGGCTCAGAATAAGACTCAGACTTACATACATTAATTCTTATTAAAAAAGGGTTAAAGCATTATGTTTATTGTAACTTGCACCTTAACATGTTATGGTAAACATGGTTTAAAAGAAAATTTTAAAATAGACTTCAAATTGTAGCTTAAGATGGCAACCTGATGAAGTTTAATAATATAGTAATGCATTTAAAAATAATGTCTCTCAAGAAAAATGAAAACTCAGCAATTCAAGAAGAAGAAAGAGGTGCCACATTGAAAGAAATTGAACTTTCTTTCCAAAAGGAAAATGCTGTATATTAAACACAAGGGATTTGAACGAACAAGTTTGAAAATGAGAGGGAGGGGAAAATCCATTCTGACTACTTCTGAACACAGTTAAACTGTAAAACCCTGACAAATTCCCTCTTTCAGACTACTTTGTCACATTTGCAAAGGCAAGAAAATAAAGTAAGTGTAAAAACAGAGGTAAGTTCATGTCATCAAAAGAATTTAAGGGCTTCAACTGTGCAGTGAAAACTTCTGAGGCTAAAGAAATGGCACAGGGAATGTAAAAATGGGATTTCAGATCACCTGAGGTTCATGTACTGCCTGCAGCTAGACGAGCACAAACAAGATCTGTAGTTTGCCTCATTCCAAAGTGGTATATATCACTTGGAGCTTACTTGTCTTGGAATCCTCCCTGGACCTCCATAAGCCTCATGAGCAATGTGAAGAGAGAAAATAAATTTGCTCTTGTGAGAGATTTGAACAATGTGAAATATTTGTGATAAATTTAACAAAATTGAGAAGGGTGGACAGAACACAAACATCAATTTACTAAGATGCTGTAGGTGATTTTAATCTCTGTCCCTTCCATGAGCTCCAGAATGGGAGCTAGAGTCAAACAGGTTTCTGTCACATGGTGGTACGGCCATCTTTGTAGTCAGATTGGGTAGAGACTGATCCTGGTAAACTTGATTGGTTCAGGACCATCACCAACATATAACTCAAGACTATAGTGTAAAAACATGATTGTCTTGGGAATGACTCCCTCAAGACCAAATCAAGTGATACAGCTAGCTCGTGTCATCGGGGATTTAACAGCAAGGTTGTAATTCAAGCCCCAGGCTGAATGCTTGTATACAGATGTAAAATCACTGCATATTCTACTTGTGTTTTATGATACTAGATTAAGAAAAATTATGTTAATACCATCATAGATTTAGTGGCCTGGCACAGCTACATGTATAAGTACCTGCAAACATAAGAAGCAATTTAGGAAATATATTTGCCTTTTTGACAGCATGAACATAAATAAAGGGTTGACTGTGTGATTTGTCTAAACTCTTACATCCAGAATAACACAAAGTGAAATAAGTTTCCTTTGCCATATATTTTACCAGGAAAAGTAAGACCTACAGATGATACTTTATCTATAGAGGATAGAGTGATTATTGTGTGTAAGGTCAATAACTGTTTTGGAAAACACAGTTCCTAGCATGAATAACTGGACACAAAATGCATATGCTTTTCTTGTATTTTAAAGTGTTTGATACATTCAGATGTATGTTCACTTATTGTGCCTCAACATTCATGTGATGGCACCTGGACTGTACATTGTTTTGCCAGTTCTTTCTATTTCTGTTCTGTATTTCGAACATTGCTGCAGCTGATCAGTCTATTGCCCTTGCAGCTCTAGTGGCTCTGTGTCATCATGTTAAACAGATGAGTTACCCTTCCTCAGACGTTGAGGAAAAGTTCACACTCTTGGAGTTAAGGTCAGTGTCTTTTACACTGTATTTTTTTGCAAAGTCTGTTGCACCAGACTATATCGTGCACACTCAAAGAGATCTCCTCGTTCTCTGTGGGGAAGAACAGTTTCATAAAAGGCTAGAGATGAAATGTCAGTGTAAGAGAATTATAAAGCTTCCATTCAATGAAAGGAAAAAAAAAAAAGGAGGACAAAACCTCCCACAACGGAGAATCATTTGTTTTCCAATAAGGAGAGCACAGAGAGCACAAGGAAATGGATTCTCAGAGTGCCTGGGTCCAAACACTAATATCATGAAGAGATGATCAGAATTTTCTCACGACACTGTCCTTGAACCTTGATTTATGAGCAATACCACCAAATCAACAGAAGACAACAGGAATTAGACAGTAGGCATGACCATTTTTCAAGTGTAGACTCCACATAAGGTAATCTCAGCAGTGGTAACTTTCATATCAAGAAACATGACAATAGTAAGTTTTATGCATACAGAGAAGGAGAAATAAATAAGTAAAGTTTTAACAAAAAAATTATCTGAAATGAGGAAATGAGGCTGTGAGGTGGCATAGCATCTTTCCCTATGATATGTACACCGCCCACACTGAACCTCTTCTGGAAAATTACTGAGAGACTTCGGAAAAGGGTGGACCGAGTATACAGAGGAGTGGAAAAGAAAAAAAGCAAAAGGGAAAGATCTCTTTTTTTCTTGTCTGAAGAACATGTTGTCTGCACTTCCAATGGTGAAAAACCTTTATTAACTTTTTTTTTAATAATAATTTATTTATTTGGCATGGCAAAGCAATCTCATGGCTCCTGTTGTAATCCTTTGTACAACTTTCTGCCAATAATTTCTGACAATAGGATCTTCCACAGGGATCTAAAAATAACTTTCATTTTTAACTAACTTTCCCAAGGTTACCAAGCAACGTATCTTCAACAAGAATTAAAAAAAGAAATAAAGGCAAATAAAAACCTTTTTAATATAAAATTTGAGTGGATAGTGTTGACCTTTTTACATTGTCAAGTGCACTGTTGGAAGTAATTCAGTGTTGTTGCCAGTCATTTTGAAGCTTCATGTTTTCATACACTATCATTTGCAAAAATGAATTATTGTTCTATACAATTCTGATTTTTTTTCTAAAAGTGTTTTTTTGAAATGCTCCATACAATAGCAGTTTCTAAAGTGCAGTCATCCTAAAAGCTGTCAAGAGATGAGGTTTTAAACATATTATAAAGAGCATAAATGTATCCAAATCAGTGAAAACAAATCTCACATTTAAAACTCTTTTTAAATAAAAACTTCTTTTAAACATAAGCATACCATGTACAAAACCCCATGAGCTTAAAATACTCCACAGAATACCCTTGAAATATTAATGACGTATTTCACTCAAATGGTCCCTGAAATTCTCATGAGACATTCACAGAAGCTACAGAAGACATAAGGGAAGTACTATCCAAGAAAATTTGATTTCCTATTAAGAAATAAAATAAAAGTACATAAGAATGCATAACTGAAGGGTCATTTGCCCCAGTAAACAACATTTAGAACAGGGTATCTCACTCTTCATCATAGTAAAGCTTAGTCTCCCAGGCCTCGGCCAGGCAGATCTTGCTATCAGATATGTCCTCTAATACAGAGTATGTAGTTATAACCCAGGAAAGGTAATAGCCATCTTTAACACACTTACAAGACAATGAGGTTTCAATTTCCCAAAAGCACATTTCAGAGTCCTTTAAAAATACTCCTTCAGCCAAAGTGGAAGAAGAAAGAGGGATGGGAGAGTGTTGAAACTACAAACACCCATGCGAGGTGACCATAGGAACAAGCTTGTCACTATCCAATTAGTGAAAACAGGCACAGATCCCCAAACAGCTGAGCCTTCCTACCCCAGATGCCCTCACACTGGTGGATCAAACATGATAACCACCTGTCATTACTGCACGATCCTCTTTTAGTAAACTCAGACCTGTATCATTTAATACTGAAAGCCAATAAACCTCAGCCCAGTATGCACTAAACCCTCTCGACAGAAAACACATCTAAACTCACCTTTGAAGTTACCAAAAGAAAGGAAACAGCACTCCAGTTAGATTTAACCTTTTATATATGAATACCTTAGTATCAAAGAACTTATGAGTGGCTCACTGAGCTCATAAGGCTCCACAGAGGGTCCAGCCTCAGGAATGATCACGACACAGCAGGAGCAGAGTTGTGCTCCCATTGAAATCAATGGTAGCTCTGCCATTGGTTTTACATAACATCAGAAACATGCTTTCACTAGAGAGTTATGGTGTCTGCAGTTTAATGAAACCATCTGGATAAACTGTAACTGAAGATATCCATGTTTTCCAAATCAGTTCCTCTATCTTTAGACAGCAATTGCCTAATTTCAAGGCATCACAGATAAAAGAACATAAAGTGGATGTATTTGACGTGTTTTCATCAGTGCATTAGCACAGTTTGATGAATATTCAAATAATTTTTTAATATTTTATCATTTACCTAATATAGCAATGCCCAGAAATTCAAAATCCAAAGCTCAAATAAAACAGAATTTGAATCAGACCTCATGGCGGACATTCAGCAGTTTGCTTAACTCTGTACTGAGATCATATCTTGAGGAAATATACAACTAGAATACAAATTAAGAGAGCTATATGAGCTGCATCTTTCCCAATGAATATGATGGTTGCAACTTAATTTTAGTAGCTGTCTGAAGAATCACCTCTCTGTAGCACTGTTTGGCTTCAAAAATAATAAAATATCAACTTCTGTCATAAGCAAGGATTATAAAAAGACATGAGATAGATTGAAATAAGATCAGCCTTGCATATGTGGGTTTGAAGGTGTCTGAACAATCTCATTTTCCATTTGTTTGCTGTACCTAAATAGAGGTGATAATTAACTAGGAAATATGCAGAAATAAAACTAAAACAGGAAAAGCTGCCACACATAAGGGACACCTTGTATCAGGCTTTATCAGTGTCACTCATTGTGGTCAAATATTGAGCTGCAAAATGCCAGATTCTATAAAACATAAATGACCTTGAACAAACTCTTTCGTCTGGACTTGACACCCTGAAAGAATGATGCTGCAGCTAGAAAAAGTATCCGGCCCAAATACATTTATTGGTACCATGGATCAGGCACTTATCTCTCAAAAATGTATTAACTTAGTTTAAAAATGTCATTAAGATGTCACTCGTGGCTCCTTCATCAGCTGCTAACAAAATAAAAGTATTAAAAGAAAAATAGCCAATTAAAAATACCTATAAATAATATGACACTTTAATGATGTATAGAAACTTAACTAGTCATTAAGATGGGCAGTAAAGATTATCCTAATGAGATAGCATAGGTGCTTCTCTTAAGCTGTATAATTAGTGACTCCTTGTTGCAGTGACAGGTAGACTGGAAGTACTGATAGACAGATGGCTCTTTTTGGATGTCTTCTGTGACCAATTTTGATTGTGTCACAGAATTGAGAGTCATAGCTCATTTTTAAGGGCAGATCAATTAACAAAAACACATTTAAGATGAGAATGCTGTCTGTATAGCTGCCACAATGAGCATATATTAGGATGTATATACACAGACATACCTGTACACATACACACACATATAATTGAAGTAATTAATAAAACTGAGTTTAGTCAAACATGAAAAAAGTAATTCCCTCTGTACAGCTTAAACCTATTTGGACTAAGTTATGTGCAGAAAACTATCATTGTCAGAATAAGGTTGCTTTTGATAGAGATTCTGTTCAAGGTTTTGTAGTATGTTTGACCTCAGTTACAGTTTCTTTTGGAATACTTAGCCATTTTCTCAATAAAAGCCAGTAGCTAATGATTCACATGGGAACACAGTACTATTTTTTAAAAAAGTCAATTTGGCCCAGTCAGGTGGAACGACAGATGCTCTGTCTCTCCTGCTCTGCTTCTGAAGAGAGGCAAGAGAGAGAGAGAAAAAAAGAGACTTAAGTGTTTAGAAGGAACTAAACTACTTTAATGAAATATGAATAATAAAATAATAAAAAGAAAATAATGAAATATATACAAAACCATACCAAGCTCCCAGGATGACAATCACGTCACTGGCAGGCACTGGGGAAGTCCCAGACCAGACTTGGTGATGAACGGGAACTGGATTCCAGGTCTGGAGTCAGGATTGGGATCAAAGGCAGATGAACAGACAGAATCCTCCTCAGACACCAGCCATTGAAGAAAGAGGGCTGACCCTTTTATACTGAGCATGAGGCAGATGGGATGGAATACCCTATTGGTCAGTTTTGGGTCACCTGTCTTGTCTGCTCCTCCCCGCAGGTGTGACCCCTCTATTCTTTTCTGCTTCCCACCTTCCAATGGGACAAGTAACAAAGTTGGCTGCCCTTGGGTGTTATAGCAGTAAGTATAAGCAAGAGCCTCTCTGCATCCCGTTCCTTGGCATCAGCTGTAAACATGGGTCTCACCACTCTGAGAGCGAACAGTTTTCTGCACAACATGCTGTTAATTTCAGCAGTTAGAAGAGGCCTAGCTAAAAAGTAAAGTTACTGAACAAAATTGATCCTGTTTTACCTCAAACCAGGACAGTAATATATCATAAACTTTCCCAGAACTTTTCAAAAAATTCCAATTGATTACATTTAAAAGCATTTTTATATCAATGTGATGATTTACATTACATTTTAAGAATAATGGTCTCCCTGAATGAGAAAATATCTATTCAGAAACATTTCTTCTTGGATTGCTTGACCTTTTTTGCTAGCAGATAATCAGTTAGTTATATGTAAACAGTTAATTTCAAGTGAGTTGGAGAAAATATTTCCCTCTCTCAGTTCTGGTTTTTTTTTCTTGGTATTAACCCAAGGAATTTCCAATGCGGTTCCATAATTTTTATTTGCCACCCCTTTCTGATGTATGTCATCTTTATAATACAGTTGCTTTTGTGATGCTTTTTACAAAGATTATTATGTCTACATACTGATGATCCATTTATGCAAAAATATCACAAAGTTATTATTCATGCTAGAACAGGTCCATCGTATAATGCAGTTTCTTGATCTTGTTTTTCTCTTCATCTAGACATTTTATAATATTAATATTCATCTTTTTGTTCTGAAATAAAAGATAGTTAATACATTCAGCATTTGCTTATTTTGTGGGTTGGGAGATCATGTCAGTTCTTTTGTGCTATGTGACAGTTCCCTTTCCTTCTTTTATCCTTAATTTAAAGCCCACTTAACAACACATGGCAGTTTTGCAAGCTTGAGGTCAATGACCCTTTTTAAATGCAGTGAAAGTATTCGTAAGAAGTTTCAATCCAATGCTCCAGAAGCTGAATCTCAAGGTTGCCATTGAATGACTTACACTTGGCAATAGAAATAAAGCCTATATTTTTCCTAACTTAATTTTCATTTCAGGTATTAAAATTATTTGTAGATTTTAAAATTACAATCATTTCAATATTTGACTACTTGAGAATCTTGGTGTGTTCTTTTGGTTTTACTTTTATGGACTATCTTTAAAAAAACTTATCTGTAAATATTATTAAAGCCCTTATTATTTGTTATGTTGTTTAATTTCATTATGAAACTGGAAAGGTATGTCTGTGTATTTAAGAGATAAAGTACCTTGCACCAGCATTTCCCAAACCAGATAGGAAATCAGGAACAAAATATTTTGTCTATAATTAATAAAAGCTAGTATTTGTAAACTTGTTATGTATCTCACTTCAGTATAGCTACAATTGAAATACTGGAGCTTGTTTGGTCTTTCTTCCTTAAGAAGAATGCATGACATGACCATTAGATTGAAGTAATTAAGATTTTCTTAACCCAAACCAGCTCTATGAATGTGAAACACAAGAATTGTGGCAGACAGCACTATAGCCACAGAGAAAAGCACTTAAACATGATTTCAGAGAAATCTGTGTTGTGTTCCTTGTGTCAAAGTCCTCCTCATGTGAGCATGACAGCTTGCTATTTCAAAAGTATCACTCAAAAAAATGCTGAAAACAGAAAGTCATGTAAGAGTTTCAAAATAAAAGTAATACTCAGTTGTCCTGACCATATAAAGCCTAAGCAAATCAGGACTGAAATTAAAACAAACAAACAAAAATACCCCTCATGGATATAACACTTCCAGCTGTCTGAATTCTTCCTTTCAGTGACTGTGTGAAGGAAAAATGAGGAATAAACTGAACTGTAAGAATTATGGTAGAGTTTCATCTAATCAGTAACCATAAAAGATAAATGACTTAAACATTATGCATTATAATACCTAATTACAGGTCAGAATGAAGGTCATTTAGTTTCCTAAGTGCAAACGACAGCTGTATCATGACAGTTAAGTCTGTGGTCATCAATCAGAATGACCAAGCACAGTCCTGACAAGGTTCTCCAGAGGATCCCAGTGCAGGGCTTATGTACCTCCAGGTATAGGGATACCCTCAAGTGACTCAAGGCTGGACATCTAGCAACAGGAAATGAAAAATGACTTGTCAAGATGAAACAGAAAAAAGGAAAACAGATATGCAAGAGCTGACACAGTGGCAAAAGCAGTGCATAAAATGGTACTGGCAATACCAGCAGGAATTGTTCCTGCCTGTGTCCAGGCATTAAAATAAAATAAAATATAATAAAATTTAAAAAAGCTCTAGCGATCAGGATAGGGAAGAATTTGGGCAGCAGTTCTGCAGATACTGTAGAAACTAACATGTTTAGTTTAGTGTTTAGAACCATATTTTCAATAAAAGCAGACACACAGATATGTGTATCTTGCCATCCTTGTGACTAGAATTCCTCTCTCTGTTAAGTGACTGCACTTTACTGGGGAAAGAGGGCTGAGAATCATGTAATTAGACAGGGAGAGTTTTCTTCTTGGCTATACACACTTTAAAGCAGCCTTAACTTTAATCAAATCATGAACCACAAAGAGAAAAAATATATCCAAGGGTTCAAAAATAAAAAACCCCATGAATTACAGGACAGATAGAAATCCAGCTGGGGAAATAATTCTAGTAGAGTGTCAAAACCACAATCAGTAATGGTGTGTCATATAGGGCACCTACCTATGGGGGCTTCAGTTGTAGAATGTTCAGCTTTTAAGGATTAGTATTCTTCCTGCAAAGTGCATTTAAAAGTTATTATTAGAAGCTATAAAATATATAATTAACATTAATCTTGCAATAATTTATTTTGGAAGTAAGGATGGTTTTCTTTGTACGCAAATTTACAGTGGTTGTGTTCTAAAGTGGATGTGCTGATAGGAAACCTTTTGTAGCTTATATATTTGAACTACTTTAGTAGAATACTTAGGGGAGATTTTCTCACTTTTCAGAAACCTGCCTATCATTAAGCATACCTTGGATAAAAGCTAGGTGGAACTACGTACTATTCATATCTGCAGGCCAGTAAAAAAACCAGGGGTTATCCTTGCTTGCCTTTATCCCCTGTTAGAATAGCTATTGTCTACTCACCATGTGCCAACAGCAAGAGATCAGTTAGATATTGCAGCCTGAAATAATCCCAGAGTTCATTTTAAGGAGATCACAGCTGCAAAGGATAACAACTTTTATCATGGGTGTGAGGAATGTAGTAGATCTGACTCCTGACTAGTTTGAACACCTCTTCAGAAGAGCAGATAGCTCTGCAGTGTAAACCTAGATGAAAACACAGATAAAACTCTTAACTTCACCTCCATTTCATATGTGGTCTTCATTAATATTAACAGGCCTAGTCTAAAAAAATTAAAAGTATCTAACTAATTTTACGTGATACATGCATAAACAGCTCGTGGTGACACACAAACCAGCAATATCACAGGGGCTTGGCAAAAATGTAAATTTCCATGAAGTGTACAAAATATGCCCCTTACTGCTCTTTTTAAAGATCTGTTTTTTTGTGTTAGATTACAACATCTGGTGACCTTTATTTACAAAAAGACCTCTTGTTTAGATCTTGACATGATGGAAAATGGCCTTATTCAACCAAAATCAAGGTTTCCTTGTTTTTCTAAGGTAATTTTCAGTCACTCAAATGAAAAGAAAATGTCTTTTACTAAATTAAAGATTTTGTATTTCTATGTGTGATTTAACTAGTGAATTTCTGTTCTGAAAAATTAGTATGGTCAGTATCTTATTTTTTATCAAAATCAAATTTATTCTTATTTTTTCCACAATTTCAGAAACTTCAAAACAAATTAAAGGAAAATAATAGCAGTAAAACTGTATAGCTTTTTCCAAAGTTCTTCATCCATTCTGAGTAATTTAAGAAAAAATCCATAAGTAACCTTTATATCAATTAAATTTTGAAGAGTGTTTAAATCTGTTGATTGACTACTTAACAGTTAATTTCTGTTTTGACACAGCTCACTTTTAGAAGGAAAGGAAAACATACCAAATTTCAGTCAGTAAATAAGATAGCTGACTGAGATAAATCAATTCTGTTCCCCTGCGGATAATGTAGTTAGTGTTAGTAATGTCAAGGGATAATTTGCCCTATTATGTTCTTCCCTCAAATTATTGTTGAAATTTGAGATGTATTAAGACCAATACAAAAGTGTCTAGAATCACAGTGGTTGGAAGGGACCTCTGGAGATCATCTGGTCCAACTCCCCTGCCGGAGCAGGGTCACCTACAGCAGGTTGCACAGGATGGTGTCCAGGCGGGTTTTGAATATCTCCAGAGTCGGAGACTCCACCACCTCTCTGGGCAGCCTGTTCCAGTGCTGTCACCCTCAAAGTGAAAAAGTTCCTCCTCAATGGAGGGAATGGGAGGGATATTTTTGGACACTTGTGACAACATCATAGTACTGTACAATTGCAACTAAATTGTATAATTTAATTTAAAAAAATAGATTGGAAATGATCTCCAGATGTCATCTGGTCTAATCCCTGTCTTTAAGCAGGTCCACTTAGATGATTTTGCTCAGGTTTTGACTATCTCCAAGGACTGAGATTTCACAGCCTCTATGTGCAACTCATTCCAGTGTTTAACCACCCTAACGGTAAAAAGTTTTTTTGTATCTAATCAGAATTTCTCATGTTGCTGCTTGTGCCCATTGCCTCATGTCATACGAATGTGCACCTCTGAGAACGGTCTAGCTTTGTCTTCACTACAGTCTGCCATTCAGTAACTGAAGACATCAAGATCTCCTTTAGCCTCCCTATTTAAAATTGAATTAGACCAGTTCTCTCAGCCACAACCTTCCCTTTGCCAAGGTACTTCCAGAAGCCCCCACTTCACATCTCTTGCAAGTGCCACCTCATGTTCAGTTTTTGCTTTCTGATGTCCAACCCAGCACAAATGAGCAACGCCTCTGTGGTCCTCTCAAGTGGCCTGTCCTTGCCTCCACCCATCTTGTGCTTCCTTCCTGCATTGGAGCTCAGTCAGGGACTCCCTGTTCATCTGTGCTGGCTTTCTGCTTCACCTGATGAACTCTCTGTATGTCAGCATGCATGATTCTGTGCTTTGAGGACGTTGTCCTTGATCAACCAGCTCTTCAGGGCCCTTTTGCTCTTCAAGCCAGTCTTTCATGAGTTCTCAACAGTAGATCCCTAAACAAGCCAAAATCTGCTCTCCAGAAGCTCATGGCTGTAATATTATTTTATTTTTTTTACTTATTTTTCTCAGAATCTCAAACTGTCCTGTCTTATTGGTGACAGCCAACATGGCACCACTAAGGGCAAATCATGCCAGACAAATTTCATGGCCTTCTGTGACGGCATTACAGCATTGATGGATAAAGGAAGAGCAACTGACGTCATCTACCTGGACCTATGCAAAACATTTGACACTGTCCTGCAAGATATTTTGGTCTCTAAATTGGAGAGACATGGATTTGATGGATGGACCACTCAGTGGATAAGGAATTGGCTGGATGGCTGCACTCAAAGAGTTCCAGTGAACAGCTCAATGTCCAAGTAGTGATCAGTGACAAGTGGCATTCCTCAGGGGCTGGTACTGGGACTGGCACTCTTTAACATTCTTTGTCAGTGACATTGATGTTGGGATTGAGTGCACCCTCAGCAAGTTTGCCAATGACAACAAGCTGTGTGGAGTGGTTGAC
>VFFE01008050.1:2904115-3038756 GCA_008921705.1 Burhinus oedicnemus
CTACACCAAGGGGAAGTCATGCTTGACTGACTTGATAAACTTCTACAGTGAAATTGCTGGCCTGGTAGATCAGAGGAAAGCAGTGAATATTGTCTATTTGGGCTTCAGTAAGGCCTACGACACTGTCTCTGGAAAGATCCCTAGACCAGCTGTTGATGTATGGGCTGGATGAGCAGACCGTGAGGTGGATTGAAAACTGGCTGAACAGCTGAGCCCAGAGGGTGGTGATCAGTGGCACAGGGTTTAGTTGGAGGCCAGTGACTAGCAGTGTACCCCAGGGATCAGTACTGAGTCCAGTCCTGTTTAACATCTTCATTAATGATCTCGATGCTGGGGAAGAGTGTATCTTCAGCAAGTTTGCTGATGGCATGAAACTGGGAGGAGTGGCTGATAGATCAGAGGGCTGTGCTGCCATCCAGAGGGACCTTGAGAGGCTGGAGAAACGGGCTGAGAGGAACCTCAGGAAGTTCAACAAGAGAATGCAAAGTCCTGCAAATGGGAAAGAATACCTCATGCACCAATTGTGGGTAAGACCCTGGAGGTCCTAGTGGACACTTAGTTGGACACGAGCCAGCAACGTGCCTTTGCTGCAAAAAAACCTATTATTTGAATTTATTGGTCAGGATCTATTTCTCATCATTATAGCTGAGTACTTAATACGATACCTGAGCACCTCAGACACACATCTTTCAGTCACCTGTTTTCAAAAGATATACTGGAACATTACTGTTCTGTGTTTTACTGGAATTTTCCTGCTTTAGAAGATGACCCAATTATGTATAATTGCAATCACTTAAATAGTATTGTCAGCAACTGTCACAAAACTTTAGTCTGTAAATATTGGCATTGATATAAAAATAATTTAATTTAGAGACAGATTGTGAGTATTATTTTTCTGGATCCTCAGAAAAATTAACAGAATTATCCAGCTAATGCACATTCTTAGAAATTCAGTGCATTTCTTGTAAGGATGTCCCAGATTTGGCTCAACACCATCTAGCATACATCTCCCTAACAATATTACATTTAAAAGTTGTCATACAAAACCCCCTGTCTTATTGTCCACTCCCCTTTTTCTTTGGTGCTGTGTTCACCCTTCCACTGCTGCTTTGGGGTGGCAGGGAGGGATTACAATGAGTTATCACCAGCCTGAAGCCTTCACAGGGAGAAGTATGGTGTTTAACGGTGGGTGCTCCTCCTTTGCTTTGCCAATACTAGCATGATGTTCATGCTTCCCTCTCATCAACCTAAGGTTCACTTGAGGTCCTGTTTTTACTGACATGTTTCATACTCAGTCTGCACCGGACCATAATTCTTTTTACTTTTGACTTTGTTAGGTATCATATGTTGAACATGAGTTAGATACTGGTTACTTATCTTTTGTGTTATGCCTAAAACTAAAAGGTTTTATATAAATTTGCATTTGTATCCATAATTCACCACTGGTGAATTGCTGACAGTCTTGGCACCTCTAGTATCAGTTACTGACTGCCCTCTTCTATGTGGTATTAGCTTTCTAAGGTCAAAGTTCATTCTACATACAGTAACTACTTCTTACTCCTATCTCTTTGGAAATTATTTGTAGTAGGCACTACAAAACAAAATGATACCAATTTAAGAAAAAAACCTAATTAGGTAAATCCACATGGTCACTAGACAGCTGTTAAAGCTAAACAAGCTAAAACAAGCTCAGGCCAAGAAGTCCAGACAAGTTATGCGATCCTGCACTGTCAGGTCAACACATAGCCTGGGGCCTTTACTGACAATAGCAAAAATTTTATTTACCATGCTACATTATTTCAGGTTTCTTCTCTAGGAAAGTGTATTTACTTTCTCAAAAGCAGCCTTGGGTGTTGTAGAAAAATGTGTCCTCTCATTTCTACAAATCAACAGCTAAGAAAGAAAAAAATCATGAAACTTATGTTTTGTTTTTAACAATTTCTTGTAAAAGAGAGTCTGAGATCTGATGTATAACTGTGCTTTCCCATTCCTAACACCCTGAGAAATGATTCAAACAGCCCAAGATCCTGGATAAAAACACTTATGTAAACATGTTGTGAATAAGAAAAGGGAAAATTCCTTTTTTATTTCAAAACTTCACAAGAAATTCTATCTCCTAGAAATTTGATGGTTAGGTTGTAAAAAAATGAATGTTACATTTGCTTCCACTGTTTGAATGGATGATCTATGGAAGCAGAATAACAATTTCAAGCACATTTCTCTGATATCTAAGAAATGACAAAAAACCGCAATAGTAAAACTATAACATTTCCTGTACAAAATAAATATTTAATGGATACCATAATAGTAAGCTGTCACTGTGAATGCAGAGGTGGTTATATTTCATTATAACTAGCATCATTACAAATACCAGTATTGGTCATAAAATTATTACACTTTTTGAAAGTTCCAGCTATAATATTTGACACTGTCATCATCTGATGTAGTTAATTAGTTGTCAAACAAGTCAAAACTGTATTTTATTTTACAATATATTAAAGCAAATGATAGTTTATTCCATTTTTATATACACACATATCTTTAGTAGTTTAGTTTACTATTTTTTGTATTTGTCCTTTCCTTCTAAAGTTAAAAAATTTGAATTTAGAAATTTTTGTTACCATGGTATGTTTTACAGCATGTCTTAGACCACGCATATACTCTTTTCCCGAAATCACAAGCGTCTGTGCTGGTTATCCTGTTTACTTCCATGTGTAATTAGAAAAGATGAGCATCCAATTCCAAAATGTATAGCTTATCTTCAAGTTATCAACTGTGTGAAACTGCCAGAACTTGATTTTCCCTAAGAGATGTGAATGACATTTCAAAATACACATATTACTATGTCTCTGCGTATGCCTTATTTAGAAACACAGTGTTAATGTATGAAAACCAAAAGGCAAACATAAACAGTAGCAGAGAAATATGACCTGAATCATGACTGGCATCTTAGGAGCTAGAAAAAAGTATTAAAATATGAAGAGAAATACTAAATAAATAATTCTAAAAAAATTCTTCATAAAGAATTGCACAAATGTATTTTTGCTTTAAGTTAATAAATAAAAATAATTACTTCAAGCATCAAGGTATAGATTTGAATCTGAGTTGTATTCAAAAATCTGTGACATGAACACTAATATTGAATTTCACCCTTCATACACTTCTGATTCAAAATTTTTATGACAAATTTAAAACGTTATAGCTGAATTTCACACTTGTCAGTATTAATCTGTCCGATACCTATATTGATAAGAAAGGTAGGAGGAGAATATAAAGTTATACCATCTGCTTTCAGAGAAGAAGCAAACCTGTATCTTTTCAAAGTAGTATCTTTTATGCCAGAGCTTCTCTTTAGTGCTTAGTCAGCAGAAGTTTCTAAAAATATAGTTTATCAAAATTCATACTTATATTCCTGTCATAGAAGAAAGACAACATTAGGCTTTCTTTTAATGACAGTAAAATTATACAAGTGTTTAGAAAATATTGTTTTGATTACTGGCAGAGGCAAAAATATAATATCCAAATTTCTATTAAATTAGAATACTGCTAATTAAAACGTATTTTATAATTCTAAAATTTTTCAGGCATTTTTCACATACTCACCTGTGTTCCAACTACCCATTCAGCTTTTCTGGAGCTATCAGACTATCCCAAGCCCCTGAAACAATGTGCAACACATGCAGTACTTAACAACTGCCTGGGTAAGATTTATTTTCTAGGTTTCATTGACGTGTGCATGGGATGACCTATAAGGCTGACTAAAGGGTTTGTCACTTGTGACTGATGTAGCCATCCTGTGCTTATACTGATAAAACCTTTATTCAGCTTTGCACTGTCATACATTTTCTCTTACCATGTATAAAACAAATGTATCTGTTTGACCAGCTGTCACACGGGCAAGACAATCTTTTTCTGCTTCAGCTTTCCATGAAAAGATAGCAAAAGTAGTTCAGGTAAAAGGAATTATTTGTTCCCTAATAATTCCAGCTACCAAGAACGAATGGCACATAGTTACAAGATTTACTTATTGCTAAAACTTATCAAAGTTCAACATACGCTATTCCTAAACAGTTTCATCTGAAGTGTCCTGTTACAAAAAATAGGTTTATAGCCTAAAAGTTATGCTGAATACCTAAAGGCATGATACCCATAGTAATGTATTGTTCACATACATGTCTTTGAAACTGTCAGATATTTTTGTAACAATAATATTGCCAGGAAACTAAAGTTGCTTGTCTGGGACTAAGACTGTCAGATACAAATAAATTTGATGGGCCCATGGAGAGTGTCAGTTCTGCAAATTTGTAATGTGAACAATCCATAAATCTATTTTGCCTCTTTTTCTGACATCCATCAAGGCTACATAATCTCACAAAAAGATTTATTTTGAAAATCCATAATGTATTCTCTGAGAGAATTAAGGATTTAAGAACCTATGTATACCAATCTTTACATGTCTAACCCTGATATAACTTATATTTCTTTCTGAAAATTACTTTCAAAGTAAGAATAGACATACTTCAACTGGTATGAATACAATTAATACAATTTTAGTAAATTCAGTAGCTGTTTCAGGTTTTGTAATGATTAATGAGTCCATTTAAAAACATCTATTTAACTGCCAAGAATGTAAAAATTTCCATGGACCAAAACTAATTCTGATGCATGAACCACGCTTTAAAAACAATGGAAATTACAAATAAATTAGAAAACTATCTCCATGATATCATCTTTCAGGCAGAAAACCTTTACTTTAGAGGAATTAAAAAGTCCACTAAGAAAATTGTTGTTTATTCTTCTAAAAATCACTATCTGCTATAAATCTGTTTCACAATTTAGTGATCTCATTCTCCAGAGGTGGATTCTTTTATTGGGCATGACCTATACAGAAACAAATAAAGCATTTTCTACCATTTTTTCCCTTCATCTTTGCCATAAGGAGGAAATAACTACCTTTGCAGCAACAAAACCTCTTCCAAGTTGTATATAAGGTGTTATGTCACAATGAAGGAAAACGGAGAAAAACCAGAATGCAAATTACTTCCAGTGTTACACATTTCCTTCACATGAAATAGGAACAATTTATAGTCCTTTTAGTGCTCTCTGAAAATTAGCATGTCAGTAAGAAGCATTTCATTAAAGTTAGATTAAAACAAGCCCGGAGTAATGCTAGTGTGATTTCAAAGGAATCTGAAAATGTTTTATAGAGTGATTGAGTTCAAAATAAATTGAAAATTATGGATGTATTCTGACAATCAAGCATAAACATTTCCTTAAATAGACATCACTTTTTTAGGTTTTTTTTTAGATATAAATTAATATTAGAGTTAAAAAAAAATGATACTGTCATATATATTGAAAGAGAATGGACTGAAGAGAAGTGATTCTAACTTGGGCAATCCCTGATTATTATTTTTAAAAAAACAAAAGAGTTTGCTTTTAGATGTCTTTTATACCAAAAGGGGGAATTATATATTACCATTACTTTCACCAGCCTCATAGTCTCCTAGCTTTCCAAAAGACTGTCTACACATATCAGTTCCAAGCATCCTGAGGTGTTCTTCTACTCTGTTTAAAAGGACTTATTCTGTGTGCATTTTTGACAGATGTCAGAATCTGAATCTGAACTTAATATTAGAATATAACTTTCATTCTTCCTTAAAAGTAGCATCTTCTATAACTTGCTAGAGTCCTATAATTAGTCTTCAGAAGACGGTTCAAGAGTTGCTGAGTTCCTTTGTATCTTAGCAAGTATACATTAGAATCATGGACTTCTTCACTATACTGTGAACTATGAGTAGACATTAGCCATATATATCATATGCAATGCTTTAGTAGAGCACAAAATCCCCCAAAGTAACTTAGGGCCATGGTATATACCGACTACTCCAATGTACAGAATTTTGAATGGATCACAGCAAAGGTAGATGAAAAAACATATTTCATGGCTTAGTTCTCTCTTACGTCATTTCAAATTCAACAGAAACTGCATCATTACTGCAGCACAATATGAAAAATACCAATAGAAAAAATAGCACGCTGGGATGACGAGTTTCCAGTCAAAATGTTCTGCATGCACTCCCTCATTCTCTTTTTTACTATTAACTATCCTGCTCAAAATTCCTTTCATGCATCTGCAAGTTTCATTTTTCAAAGTGTTAGTCTGACATTGGAAAGTTAGAGATTTTTGTAGCTGTAACAACATACATGCTCAACTGTCTGAACAAACTTCTTTTTTCAAACCATCTGAAGGTTAGAGTGCAACCATTTGATTTTTTTGAGTGCATGTTAAATCATCAAACCATCCATTTTACCAGTCTCCAATGTTCTCGCTCAAGGGAACACTGAATTATGAAGCCAATAAGGACATTGAGCTACCTGGTCGAACAGTGAGAAAATATCACAGCAGTATTCTCCTAGAAAGATTTGGCTGGATATTCAACGTAACTGGGGGAAGAAGAAATTCAGGTAAACATGAAAAAGACCATGTTACAACTAACTAAAATGTATTTTGACATTTGCATCCTTAATGAATTAGGAGGGGGGAAGGGGGAGCGGGAAACAAACCAAACTGTTTTAAATCAGTGCATGATTGAGATCTATCTTGTTATTGCCCACTGTAGGAGAAGAACAAGGTTCAAGACCACCTGAGGAACCTGAAGGTGCACAAATCCATGGGACCTGATGAGATACATCTGTGGGTCCTGAGGGAACTGGCGGATGAAGTTGCTAAGCCACTATCCATCATATCTTAGAAGTCATGGCAGTCTGGTGAAATTCTCATTGACTGGAAAAGGGGAAACATAACCCCCATTTTTAAAAAGGGGGAAAAAAAAGACCTGCAGAACTACAGGCCAGTGAGTCTCACCTCTGTGCTCGGCAAGATCATGGAGCAGATCCTCCTGGAAACTCTGCTAAGGCACTTGGAAAAGAAGGAGGCGATGGATGACAGCCAATACGGCTTCACTAAAACAAATCGTGTCTGATAAATTTGGTGGCCTTCTACAATGGGGTTACAGTGTTGGTGGATAAGGAAAGAGCAACTGACGTCATCTACCTGGACCTGTGCAAAGCATTTGACACTGTCCTGCAAGATATTTTGGTCTCTAAATTGGAGAGACATGGATTTGATGGATGGACCACTCAGTGGATAAGGAATTGGCTGGATGGCTGCACTCAAAGAGTTCCAGTGAACAGCTCAATGTCCAAGTAGTGATCAGTGACAAGTGGCATTCCTCAGGGGCTGGTACTGGGACTGGCACTCTTTAACATTCTTTGTCAGTGACATTGATGTTGGGATTGAGTGCACCCTCAGCAAGTTTGCCAATGACACCAAGCTGTGTGGAGTGGTTGATACACTGGAGGGAAGTGATGCCATGCAGAGGGACGTGGACAGGCTTGAGAAGTAGGCCCATGCCAACCTCATCAAGTTCAACAAGGACAAGGACAAGGTCCTGCATGTAGGTCAAGGTAATTGCAAGCACAAATACAGGCTGGGCAGAGAATGGATTGAGAGCAGCCCTGTGGAGAAAGACTTGGGAGAGTTGGTGGATGAGAAGCTCAACATGAGCCGGCAATGTACTCTTGCATCCTAGAAAGCCAAATGCATCCTGGGCTGCATCAAAAGAAGCGTGGCCAGCAGGCTGAGGGAATTGACTCTGCCCCTCTACTATGCTCTCATGAGACCCCACCTGGAGTCTTGCTTCCAGTTCTGGAGTCCTCAGCACAAGAAGCACATGCACCTGTTGAAGCAAATTCAGAGGAGGGCCACGAAGATGATCAGAGGCCTGGAGCACCTCTGCTATGAGGATAGGCTGAGAGAGTTAGGGTTGTTCAGCCTGGAGAAGAGAAGGCTCCAGGGAGATCTTACAGCAGCCTTAAAGGGGGGCTTAGTACCTAAAGGAGGCCTACAAGAAAGCTGGAGAAGGACTTTTTACAAGAGCATGTAGCGATAGGATGAGGGGTAATAGCTTCAAACTGGAAGAGGGTAGATTTATATTACATCTCAGGAAGAAAGTCTTTACGGTGAGGGTTGTGAGGCACTAGATCAGTCTGCCCAGAGAAGCTGTGGAGGCCCCATCCCTGGAATTTTTCAAGGCCAAACTGGATGGGGCTTTGAGCAACCTGATCTAGTAGAAGGTGTCTCTGCCCATGGCAGGGCGGTTGGAACTAATCTTTAAGGTCCTTTCCAACTCCAACCATTCTATGATTCTCTGACCTCCCTAGAAAACTATATCAATGTGCAACATCCATAGCCCAGCAAACTGAAATGGGGTAAGCCTTGTTTTTTGCTTGTTCAGTGCCTAAGAGTCAGAATAACTAAGTCAATATGAAGAAAAAAAAAAAAAAAAAGAAAAATCCCACCTTCTTCCCTCCAGTAATTATTTGTGAAAGCAAATCTTGAGAGATCCATTTGTTGTCTTTAGAAACCTGACAGAATGACATGACCAAAATATCTATGTGAGTATTTGGAGCTTTAATACAAGAACACTACATTACATCAACACAACAAGCATTTCTAGAGCTGTCTCAAAGTAACTCTCTGTACCTACCTAGTAGTGTCTTGTGCACAGATATTACCTCCTACAGCCACATTGCTTCAGTACTGTTGTACAGGTCCCTTTCAGGCCAAGCAAAGTATTATGTTTATTTAGCTAGATAGATTTGAGGTTTAAAATGAGATATAAAATTGTATCCTGTATTTTAAGCATAGTCATAAGCACAGCTTCCCTGTAAGAGGGTGGAATCCAGACATACAGCTGAAAAGAAAACAAAACACAACAGGATATACTGACCTGTTGTGGGTCACTCCATTGCCTGACTCAGATTCTGTTCTGGCAACTCAAGGAAAATCTTGCTTAACAGAGCTTGCAGTAGAGTAAAACTCAGACATTAAAGATACATGGAGGATTATGGCTATTTAGAAATGCATATTCTTATGTGGTTTTTTAAATTTTTAATTAAAAAAAATAAAATTCAAGAATGCTGCTGGCCACTATCGCTAGTTACTAGCTCTGAGGTGAAAAAACGTGAGTCCCAAACCCTGGAAGAATTACATGGTGATACAACTTGTACATTACATGACATAGCTTCCCTGAGACTTAATTTGTGCTGAGGTAAAACCTTATGAGTATTCCAAGGACAGATGAGAATGAAGAGTGAAGAATCTAGAAACTGAGGCAGGGTCATTCAGAGAGATAAGGAAAGTACCAAATAACCCAGATGACTCACTTTTGGATGATGATCATAGGGCTTCAGTGTAGAAATTTTCTAAATTATACAGATAACTTGAAGGAAGAGCACCTTTAACTTGCCAATCTTCTGATAAATCATTTATCATGTAACTGAAAAGCTGTTTTATCTCATACACTTATAAACATCCTCCATACTCACATGATTTCAGTATTGCAGGCAGAATGCCCTGTAGACATATATAAAATTTTAAAAACTTCTTTTTAATTTTTTTAAAATACTGTTTTAAATTCACTTTCCAACCAGGAGGCATTCTAGAACTAAAACCAAGGAAAGTGGGAGTTTTAAACTTCAAACATGGCTTGAGTGATCCTTTTGTCAGAGGAGGAGACAGTGCAGAAGGAAACTCTGGAAGCAGGAAGATTCCGTGTTACTAAATGATGGCATTTTACATCTTACATATTATGCGGAATCATTTGCATGGGCAGAAGATAGGCAACTCAGATCAAACAATACTCAAACTTAAAAAACAATCAGGACTCTCCTTTGACTAACTTAGTTAAAATTTTCTTAAGAAAAAAATGAATAGAATTGTCTGAATTGGTCATCTAGTTAATATCTGAAGGGCACTAGATACTGCAGTTCTAGAAAGTTTCCATCATCACAACCAACATGAAATATATATCTTATACATAGAAACAGCATCTTATGCTAGATCCTGTTAACTATGAATCTATCATAAAACTTGAGAAATAAGAACACAGGAGAAAAGAATCTTCAGGATATTAAATAACTTTCAGGAAAGAAAGAAAATGGCAGGTGCTCTATTTATGCATATGTTTATTTCAATTTTAAGAGAAGTAAAGATACAGTCTGCACTGGTTTTGGTCCCATATTATCACGCCTGTCACAGAAGTGTAAGACCAACAAAAGATGTTAAAAAAAACCCCCAGGTTTTAATGGTGCCGCCAAAAAAGGTAGAACAATAAAAATTAATAAGGATCTTACACTACAAACACTTTGGCAGACATAACTTTTTACAGGTCCGGCTGTCAGTAGGGAGCTATTATTATACCAAGCTTAGAATGATGGTTCAAAATGTGCAAATTACTCACCTAAAAGGCGAGGACGCTCAGTCCCCAGGGAATCTACTTTGAGGCTGACATCTCAACCCAAAGTGGGAGGCTTCCGATCACAGATCCGCTGCTCTGAGGAGAACCATTCAAAGGGGGGTCTCCAGTGGGGACCCCATTTTATAGCCTGGTCAGATCTGAATTGTGGTCATCTATTGGTCATGGCCACGTAGCTTTCATTGGTCAAGGTGTCTCCTAGGTACGCTCATTGGCTAAGGTGGTCTCTGGGGCTCGGGTATCTGGGGTATGCGGCTGGGGTTTGTTTGCATATGTGACTGGCAGCTTATGAGCTTCCTGGCAAACTAGCCACCATGCCCCTGTACCACACTGTTAGACCCATGGGGCAGGAAGGAGGGGGGATGCTCCTTCCACAAAGCCTTAAGCCATTTCTTACCCAAAAAGGCCTCCCAGTTATGCACGACAGACAAAGAAATGAAGAATTTTTCTTTAGAGATGTTAGTTTGTCTCTGAATAATAATAGGGTAACGAAACTGATTTTTCCATAGATGAAACCAAAATACTGGAAAAGAAATACTTGGAATATGAGGTAATTTCTTCCTCAATTTATTTTAAACCACCCAATAAAGAGTAGCAAGAACATGGCTGCTTCACAAAGCAGATGAACTGGGAGCCAACTGTGACTAGAAAGGCAGGTCGTATCCAGCTGAGGACTGAAATTTCTGTAGCATTCACCTTATCACACAAATGAGAAAATTAAGCCCCACAGTCCTTACTTCAGTAGCTACTTAGAGACTGCATTGCTCTCCTGAAACTATGTTCTCTGTAAACGAATACTAGATATAACTTGTGGTAATGCTTATGTGATAGGAGCTATATTAAAAGTGAATAGAGGAAATAGAAGAGAATAAAGAGTTCGATTTTTTGAGGGGAGGCAAAACATACTGAATGAAAATGAGGTCTGAACACATTAACAAAAAGATATGATAGTTAATAATTTGCATAATACTGGTAGTAAGACATGTGGGGGGAAAAATCTTCAGAGTTCTACCTGTAAAAGTTAGCCCTAAAAAAAGTTTCATCAACTTCATGCAAGTGTGTGAAAGGGAAGTGCCCAAGAGAAGCTCTGCCATTGACTTCTGCAAGACCAGACTGGTCGTCTGCAAATGGAACATGAGCCAATGCCCTATGAAAGTAAATGAAAAGATTCCTATGAAAAAATTAATCTGAATAGTCATCTAGATCTGAGCAAGAAACCTTGGCTTACTTTACCTCTTGCAAGCAAGTCGGTAGAGGTTATGATGCAGTTTGTTGCACTATTCATGGCACATGCTTTATAATAGCTACATTTAGTGAGGTGAATTACATTTTTGACTATATTTGTATTAACTATGACAGCACAGACAAATAGATTCAGTTGTAAATGCCTACAATGTAAGAAAGACAAACATTGTGGGGAGGTACAATTAATTCCATCGTAAGATCTGAAGTGTATAATAAGTGAATTCCACTTTTCCCAAACCAAAACAATCCATGGTCACAACATTGATGCCAACTCCAGAAAAAAAACAAAAGAGTAAAGTAAAGTACAATTTCTTTCTCTTTGTTGTTCTTTTTTAAAATAATACATTTCAGGATTTTGCTCTCTGGTTTCTGCGTCTTAAGAAAACACAGACTTCAAATTTTTTAGGTTTACTCTGCAGTATTGAGGACTAGAAATGAATAACTGAAATGAAAGCTGAGGGTTATTTTGCAGGAGCTGACAGTTCTACATGATGAACAAGATGTGTCAGCCACCCACTTCCATATTCATTAATAACCAAGAAAACTGCAGTTACTTTCCACCACCGTAATCAACTCTTTAGCAAAAATATTATGACTTCTCTTATTCTTTAACTTACTTCTTGAAGTTCCCTTCTAATAACTCAGAAAGCACCTATTTAATAAAAGCTTAAAAGGTATGCCTACGCTGACAGGTATAGCTTGATCTCAGTTCACTTTGTGCAAGTGAAATCACAAAGTGATGGAAGTAAAAGCACAAAGCAATTCAATGCCAACGTTCAACCTCTCAGACCTCAGTCCTGATGCAATATTAATGTGCATCCAAGATAATTCCTGCCAAGATATTCGGCTAATGAGTTAGATTCATATCCAGTAAGATAGAAAAACTTTGGCTTGAGCCATGTAGATCTCCAGATTCAAAGCTTCCAGTAAACTGGCATCTCTGCACTGCACTCATCCAGGCACACACACTGGTAGCCTGAACGATTAATGATTACCTGCTTGTTCCATGTGTACTATTTTGTGACCAATTTAATTTTTCTTCCCTCAGAATTATTTACCTTATTCATGTGCTGTATTTTTAACTGTAAATTATAAGCTTTTTTATCCACAGGTTTTTATTTTTCATAAATTTATGGACTACATAGTACAATGGGGTCCTATCTGGTGGAGTCATCCACCCCAGAGCATATCAATGATATAAATTTTAGAGCCACTTTGAATAATGATGAATCACAGCAAGCACTGAAAAGAAATAAGGTCGGTTCTGTTATAATTGCCTGAAAATCACCATTTTCCAAACATCTCAGTCAATGTATCCACAGTCATTTACAAATGACATATGCCACAATACATACTTGGCAGCATTAAGGTCTAGATTGTGTTTGAAGGCCTCCAAGAAGCCTATGCTGGTATTTTTCTGTGCCCATCTGCCAGCTTTTCAGACCACATCAGTTAAATGCTTATTGAAGACTATACTGGTGACAGATACCCTGCCAAAGAAATGAATAGGAAAATTTAGACATATCAATAATAGTTTCTTAAAGAGGCAGCAAAATTCAGGCCCTTTTATAATGTTAAATTATCATCATCCATTAGCTTCTGCAGATAGACTAAAAAAGTCGGCAGAATCTTTTCTACAAGATTTTGATTGGCGTGTTTTTGTTCAGTTTAAAAGAGCACACAGGTTTCTGTTCAAATACTTTCCAAGAGACAGCATACAAGCACTGGAAATTGCAGCCTAGTAAGATTTTAGGTAAGACTAGGAAAAAGTATTTTTCGATGTTATACGTACACATTATTTAAATATATTCATAATATGTCATACAGTTCAAGATGAAAAATGAACTACAAGTTAAAAGAAAAAAAGAAAAAAGGAAAAAGCAATCCTACAGGATATTATGGACCTGAACTTATGTCAACCATAAAGTACAAAAATGTAGGGACTTTTTTGGAAACCACATTTGCCCAAGAGTGTGGGGAAGTTGTCAACTCAGACGAAACTATGAAAAATGCAGTCTTTTAAAATTTATATGAATATTACCTCGTAAAAGAAGAAATACATATAGTTTGGCTTTGAAGTTTAATTGCAATAACTGTTGAAGAGAAGAATTAAGGCACAGCCAGAAATGATGCCAAATTAGCTCATCAGTTTGATTACAAGTCCTTTTAATAAGAAAACAATCTTAAAACAGTCTGTAAAACAGCACAAGAAACATCACATGTAGAGTACAGATTTTTTAAAATGCTTAGTTATGTATAGTTTTGTTAAGACTGAAAAAGAATGTAACCAAGGCTGTAAACACACCAAAGAACTTAAAGCAGAATTTCCACTGAAATAACTTGAGCAGGAACTAGGATAGGAAATTATCCAGATAGTGATTAGCTTTTTAAATATGTCTGAAGTACTGACTCTTCCTTCCTAAGAGACCCTAGCAAGATTTTGGATGTTTTAATAGAACAAAATGCTCATCAAATGTGAATCACTGTGGATCCATTACATACCCATCGTCTCAGTTTATTTCTCACCTGCACAGGAATATAAAGGCAGTCATTTTGCATGTAATTTTTAAAGATAATTTAATTTCACAGAAAAATTGTTTGGAAGTTGAAAAAACAAACACAATATAAAATTAATTAAATTCAATTTATTTATTTTTAAAATCAAAGGTAGTCAAAGTTGATCCTAAAAGTAGTGAGATATTTTTGTTTTCTCACATATCCTCTAGTGGTTAAAAACCTTTCTTTTAAATCTACAGCCTGTCCAGTTCATGGCCAATTTATAGCCATTGCACCTGTGCCAGCTTTGTCCTTCAGCTTAAATAATTGTTCTCCTTACCTCCTGTTTGCTTCTATGATGTATTTATGGAGAACAATCTGATCTCCTCTCATTCTTCATTTTGCTGGTTACACAAGCCCAATTCTTTTAATCCTCTCTCATAAAACTGACTCTTCACTCTCTGGTAAGAGTTTTTACCTCTGCCTATGCCAACTTTAACTTGTCTTCCATGACCAAGGCAACCAGAATAGTATACAGTGTTCTAAATGTCTTAGTAATACCCGTACAGATGCCATCTGTCTAAAAAAAAACCCTTAAATTTATTTCACTTAAAGTCATATTTATTTTTCTTCAGAAATGCACAACTGTAGTTAACTGATATGATTAATGAATATCATCAAATTGCTTTGATCCTGCTTACTTTACTCCTTTTTTTAGATGGTCTTTTTTTCAGAATGCAACCTTAAACACACCATAAAATTTTGTTATTACATTTTGACTCTATTTTACATTTCTAGCCTTTCAGTTCTTTCAGCCCCTTCTGCAGTTACCAGTCCCTTCATCATTTTGATTTAAAAATCATCAGTGCAACCTTACTTTTTGTATACATTAATCCATGGTTAGTAAAAAAAAAAATAAACAAAACCACAACAACAAAAACAAACACAGCACCTCATTCTGAAAACCTGTCATTGAGGTACTTCACCACTAGACAATTCCTTCTTAACTCAAAAGTCAGAGTAAAATCTACAATTAACTTACTTGAACTACTTCTTCAATCACCTTTCTTGTGTTAAGGATTGCTCATTTTCTTTGTTATATTATAGCAAACACTTAACTAAATTCTAACAGATTCAATCTATTTCCCTAATTTATACAGTACTCAAAAATATTTAAGAAGTCATCAGTGCTGAATATTGGCATGATATGCATTATCAAAACTGTGCAGTACTCTGTCCAGTTTGTTTTTATCTGCATTAATCACATGATCAGAAGGTTTTTGATGATTAAAAAAAATTCAGAACTGGAAAAATTCCAGTGATTTATAGATGATTAAAGACATAATTTTGAGGAAAAAAAAAATAATTAGATCTCCAATGCGGTGTTAATTGGAAATGCTTTACCCAAGCATTACATTTTATATCTGGCTGTGACACTGGGGCACGTTATCTGGATTTATGATGAGCTAAGGGAGTTAAGGAACCATGGCTTTGTTAGCACAGATGTTCCATAAATGGGAATTTATTTTGAAATATATTAATCAACTTTCAGATCCTGAAAACTTATATCAGATAACTATTCATACAATCTTATTACATATCAAAGTATTTAAATATTAAAATTAAGCTGTCCATCATTCTGTCTGGGTAAAATTTAAAATCAGAAATTTAGATCTAGTATACTCAGCTAACAGCAGCTTTGCTATAGCTGAACCATAGCAGTAAAAATATAAAAGAAAAAGAAGAGTAGTAGAAATTCAAATGTTAAAACTGTTATAGTTCTCTAAAAATTACTGATTGTCATCAATACATTGCAGGTAAGAATTCATGTTGATACTTTATTTACATATTAATACGGGTGTAAAATTCTAATTTTTATATCGGTAATAAAATAATAACTTTTCAGTTATTCTAATAAAATAAAATTCTTCTACGCATACTGTACAATATGTGACCTATAAAAATATTCATAAATTATTCTATTCTTGAGATTTTTTCTTTCATAAAAACTAAAAAAGAAATATTTCATACTTAAAAAATCATAACCCATTAGTGCAACACACTCTCCAAATTAGCTGATCAGAAATGCAGCATGTTCTTAATAATTTTCTGTTGATAACAGCAGAGTTTAATCTTTTATGTAGCACTTCATCTCAGAAGATACATTTGCATAACCTAACTTTATAAAAGGGTATACCTTTAGAAAACAAAATAACTCAAACAAAATCAACTGGAGCCATCTCTGAGCAATCTGAAGACAAAGAATGCATTTTTGTTTTAACATGGTCAGGGGTGACACTCATTTCCCCTAAATACCTTCATCCCAATCACAAAGTAGGAACAGCAAGCAATTGACATTTGGAGAACTCCAAGCTCAGGGTCAAAAGTCTTTGCCACATAATAGTACAAAGTCAGTTTTTTGCATCTTAATGTTTACAAGACTTTTTACAAGCGTTCAGCAACTACCATCTGAATAGCTACTGAAAATTCTGAGAAAGCTAACACAATTGTTAGTAAATAAGCATGATACAGTTGGAATTAACTGAAGGAAACATAAGTGTGGAGTTGCTTCCAATCTTTATGTAAAATGGAATAGACTAATTTGTAAGTAAGGAAGTCACAGGTCAGCAAGAAGGCTTAAATTTAATGTAAGAATTTCTGAACATCACATCTTTAGAGAAAGAAATGCCATTTTCACTATCATTACAGTCTACGGATAGAACAACATTTTACTTGAAATAATTTCTTAATGCCAGCATTGTTAAAAAGAAACGATTTCTCCAAAGTTGGTGTCAAATATTCTTGTAATATATATTCAAATTCTATCTGAATCAGTCTTCAGCCGACTCACCTTCACGCTTCGGATCCAGGCACTGAAAGAAATAACATACTTTTCCATCTGTCTCTAATGCAAACACATGAACTTTGTAACATCAACTTTTAGATGACTACATGGCCCAGCCACTTGAGAGAGTTTCCTCAGGCCTCATGAACAGTACTCCAAAATTAGCCTCCATTATACTACTTAAGAAGTCTCTGTTCTTCTTGACGCTTTGATTAGAGATAGTGTACTAACATAGTGTAACAAACCAAAAAAGAAAAAAAACAACTAAACATGGCCAGACACAAGATAAGAGGTTTTGCATAAGTATGTGAGCAATGCGACCATGGAAGGTGCAAAGATGCTTGTAGTTCTGCATAAGAGACATCCAAGTAATAGAAAGTTGCAAGACAACTTGCAACATGGGACAGCGAATAGATAGGGCATCCTGCCGAATACATGAGAACAATGAGTAGAAAAAGCAGAAACAAGACAAGGAGTGTTGGAAGAAAAATTCCCACTTTTGAGAGGAAGGCAAGTAGCACAAAAACATTAGGCAAAGGCAAGTAAAATCAAAGAAAAGAGAAGCCACCTTTGTTCCCACTTCTTTCCTAAAAATCTCATGACTGATCTCCTTGAGCTCGGTGACTAAGAACTAGCAACAACTGCAGTCGTCAGTGCTCACTGTACAGCATCAGCTCTGTGGTATTGTATACACATAGTTAATTTTAAAATATAACTATTAAAGACTAATGGTTTTGTAGGGGTAGTAGTGATTAATAACAAGAAAGAATTAACCATTAAAATAATATGTGATGTTATTGAACTAAGTTAGTAAAGTTTAGTTTTAAAGTTTAAAACTGTCTTGATATGTCAGTCTTCTAAACATTCCCGTCAACATGATCTCTATTTCCCTAGCTGATATGTATAAATATACATAAATGAATGTTCAGCTTTAACACTTTTCAATCACCAAATGACAGCCATATGATGCAATGTTTAAAATAACCATCTTCAAATATACATTATATACATATATATTCTTTATTTGAAAGGATAATTTTTGCTTTATAACTTTGTTTCTTTGTTTTGTCTAACAACTGTTCATGGAGAACTTACTACCCCTTCTAGAAATTATGCCTAAATAACATTTAACTTTACCCATAGTGTCACTGATGTTTGTTCTACACAGGACCGGCAATCCATAGGAAACTCATCAGCCCACATGGAAGTAGAAAAATCTTTGTATCATAATTCAGTTCAATTATCTGTATTTTCTGGCACTCATAAGAAATCTTTAATAGGAGGAAAAAGAAAAGTTGCAGGCTCCATTTTGAATCAATATATTTTACTAAAAACAGGTTTATTAAAAATTTTTCTTCCTAGCTAATCTCAGTTTCTAAAACTTGAAGCAATTGTTTTTTGTATTGTGCCGAGTTAAAACGATGAACAAAGACATCATGCTTCATTTACCCGCTTTGTGACTGTAGTCTACTTTACAAAATGAATGTAAAGCTGCACACTAGCAATTCTGTCTGCAGAAACTAGTTGCCTGCATTATTTTCTTACAGAATCTCCCTTCCTCATCATGCTTATGATAAAGTTCATGAAGCAGTAACAACACTGTAAGTCTTGAGAATAGTAGCAGTTCAGAAGTTAAACTTGTCATGCTGTTATTAACTGTAATGACACAGTTATTTCTTTTTAAATAAAAGGGTAATTAACTATTGAAACAAAGTAGAACCGCAGGAACCTGCTGTGAATGCTGTAAAGCCTGCAAGTATCCAAATCTCCCTAACTGAGTCTGCATGCATCGGACTAGGGTTAATGGGAACCTGATAACCTCTAAGAAAATTTATGTCCGAGACAAGCTATCAAGAAAATAAATGGATTATTCATTTTTTTTTGATTGTTTCCCTTTATAACTCTTTATTTTTTCTGGAAGATATCTTTAGTCATATCTGGAAGCTTTGTGCAAGGATAACTAGGTAAAATTCCATTGTCTCTCCAACACAAGACCACAACAGTGCAATCTAATAGCTTTCATTCCTATACCATACTGGCAACATAAGCATATGGAAAGCCATTGAACATCATTTAAATTTGCAATCATGTCATATTTACTTGCTCTATGCTGGGCTAGGCAAGACAGAAAAAAGGCTAGTGAGTACAGCATTACTAATCTGATTAAGGAAATGAACTGCAACGTCAAATGTCTGTTTCAGAGAATGTAAAGTGCCTAGAGTGTCTGAGTAGATATCCTGGATGTAATCAAGATTTATAAGCCTATTAACATAAACAATAGGGTTCCACAAATTCATTTAAATTTGCTCATAAATGGCCACGGATATAGCCTTAAGATCTGCAGAATGCCCAGATGCTCCAAGTATTACAACTTCATTAATTAAAAAGATTAAATGAAAAAGTTTAGTTTAAAGCTACCATAACATTTCACCCAATAAACATGAGTATACGCAGAACAGATTCCCTAGGCACCTTTCTTTACCACTGACCCATAAATGATATGCAGAACAGTAATTAAAGCTTTTTTCTTTTTCAGCATGCAGTTCCATTGGGTTCTCTCCCTAGATCTGACCCCTGAAGGGTACATACAAGAATAATTAACATATTTATTACACCATGAAGTTTGTACTTTGTAGATCTAACGTGAAAAGGTTTATCTATGCAAACAGAGAAAGGATTTGTACTAAACTTATCTTCAGTGAGGAAAACATACTACCCATTAGAAAGAACAAAAAAACTGTGACGTATTAGAAAATAAACATGCTTGAAAGTAGATAATTAAAAGAATTAATGTTCATCATCTTACCTCCAGCTAAGTGGGTGAAGAGATTGCCCCAAGAATATACACAGTTTATGTACATGCATGCATATATAACATATATACTTTTTATTATTATTATTTTTGGAACCAAAAAGACACTCAAAATCATTCATGCAGAACATGTCTCCAATATTTTAATGGATATTTTGTTCTGCTAAGGAAAAAAGTTCCCAGATAAAAGTAGCATGTTCTGCATATTGTTTTAGTGCAAGAGTGCATGTGGTCACGAGTGAAAAATATGTCAGTCACCCTTCAGCCATTTCACACTCTTCTGTTTGAGCAGCATAGTTGCTAAAGAGCAGCACTGTGGCTAAGCAACTCCCTATTTCTGGGACAGAAACAAAAAGCAAAAGTAGACAGAACAGACAACAGATAAACAAGCAGCAGGTGAAGTGTGAAACAGAATTCTTCTGGAAGGATGGACTCATTGCAAGAGGATCTTATGTTTATTCTATGAGGCAGTATAATGACCAGTATGTACCAAACCCCATAAGATTTTACCTGTGATTCCAGAATAGACTGGTGAAACAAAAATGAGACAACCCTTAGCTCTTTATCACCTCCTGTTATATGTGAGGTGCAAGAGAACTATACTATAGTAAATAAGGTGTGACCACTGTATTTGTTATCACTTCTTTCAATGCAAATTCTGACAGTTGTATTGGACTTCATTGTATTATATGCCCTGACGGCAGCACGAAGTGTGCAACTCAATATTTGCCCTCTAATCGGTTGTGAAATTGGAAATGTATATTTATTTTATTGTGTTACATTAACTTATCAATAAGAGGTTTTTTTCTTGGGATCTGCCAGCTTCATAATCTAACTTGGTAAAGAAGATGACATGTAAGGAGGTCCTGGAAGTCTTTGCAGCTCCCAAGCTTATGCAAAAACTAATCGTTATGCCAAAGACGGACAAAACTTGGTAACACCTATTTAAAAACTCTTCTACACAGAACAGTGTTTGACCTAAAAACTCCTGAAGTTAATAGATGTCAGTGAACTGTGGCAAAGGCTCTTAATGGTCAGGCTGATTTACAATATTCTAGTCTGTGCTGTGAACAACCATTATGAAATTGGTCTTCCACAGTGCAGACAAATGGGTAAAAGAATGTGTATTGCTTCATACCGTGCTGGATTTGATCCTGGGGACAAAGCTGTATTCACGATAATGTATCGAGGGGTTAGAGTAAGTAATTTAACTTTTATTTGCTTCAGTTCTGATCTGTATAATGGAGATATTAACACTACCCTACTCAACATTGGACCCCTTTAAAATACCGGAAAGGCATTGAATGGGCTTATGTAAAAGGAGTTTCTGGAATGTTATCATTAGTCTCATTTCACCCACCAGACATCACTTTTATGAAAAAGTAAGATAACAGAAATAATTCCTCTTGCAGACATCATAAACATATACCTATTCAGTAACTTGATACATGTTACATGGATTTCCCTGTTTTCATTCCTGAAACTTTTATTTTGCTTGTAAAATCCAGTTGTTCTTTTTACCTGTTTCTGGCCAGTCACTTAACATGTAGTGAATATCTGATAGTTAAGATTGTGTTAATTCGCTTATTTCAAGAGAACCACACGATTGCTGAAAGGACTTTAAAAAGCTGTCTCATTTGTTCCTCTACCCTAAGACTGAGATTGTTCCATAATTTTAATGGGTTTTGTTTTGATTCTTCATAAGCATTTTGAGTTGCTTCATTGAATAGTTTCCTTTAGTCTTGATTACACTTAAAAACACACTTTTCAATATGTAGTTCAGCCATGTAAAACATGTAATGGTATAATGATTGCTTTTACACATATCTTCCCTTATTATGAAATATTTGTCTTCCTATAAGAGGTTAACTGCTGTAGTGAATTATTCTTCAGTTACAGTGCTCTCATATCTTTATCTGTGCCACATCACACAGAAACTTAACATATATTACTGTGGATTTTGTTAAGAGAAGCATATCAAGATTTTACACATTCAATGTATTTGGGAAGTTATCTGTCAACTAAGTAATTGACTAAGACTAAAAAAAAGTTTAATAAGTTTTGAGAAACCCACTGTTTTGAGGAGGCATAAGATGAAATCAAAATCCTTAATAAGATTTGTGGAAAACAGAAATGACCTTGAAACTCCTTCTTTCCCTCATTCCTACGTTTTGCAGATGGTAAGACAATATTGCTCCCAAGTGCCATGATACTCAATGTGTGTTCTGTGACAAATTATGGTTGGTGGGTCTTGATTGTTTTAATTAAAACTTTGATTTCCTCACATAATCGTTCCTGAATAGTAGATTACATACACAAAATATTCAATCATAGTTATTTTAGAATACCTTTCTATTCTATTTTTCTCATCTCTGGTATAGTCATTCAAAAGAGAGATGTAACTGTAGTGGCAGGTCACTCTTGTTAGTGTATATTACCAATACAGCAGAGAGCAGTTATTAAGGGGAAATTATTGAGGAAATTGTAGTAGAATATAATTATTTCAGAATGCCTATAGCAGTTATTCTCTCTCAGTTGATAAAGTCCACAGAACTGCACCTGCCCACAGAGAAAATATGTGCATCTACTTGGGATTCACAAGTACAAGCTGTGTTGCTGAAGCAGTTCCTGACTATGTAAATCCTCTTGTTCAGTGCAAGATGATGTGATGCATCATTAAGTGACTTGTCTCATACTTTATGCTAGATTAAAAAATTCTGCGTTTTCCCCAGACTGAAGAACTCCAGAAACTAAATGTGACTAGAATTGGCTGCAGAAACAGCATTTTTTAGTAGCTGACTCCAGCATATCTGTCTGTGGTAGTCCCCCTACCCCAGGCCCTTTTCTCAACCAAAATCAAACATTTATCCTAACTTTCATCAGATCTAGTGTAGGATATTCATGAATGTGACAACTGACATCACAAGGAATCAAATTAGTAATATTTAGAAAAATCTATGTCAAACTATGACAGAAATTATAAAGTGCAGAACTTTTACGATGTTACTATTGATACTTTAATTCAAGATTGTTGTGTTTGTTGAACTATGCTAAACACAATTTCTTGCTTTCTGTTTCACATAAATCAGAGCATACCTTGACTCTTTGGCTTCACCAGGTTTTGAAATGTTAAACCATCAGGTCCAGTGGTTGAACTTATTTCTGCTTGGTTTATGAAGATATTTGTCTGTAGGATTGTTCAAAAAAAATTTTCCTCAGAACAGAAATTCCAAGAGAGTAGAAAAAATGAGATGTCTTATTTTGGAAATTCCAATAGGATAAGAATTTTTAATCATCAGAAGTTTTTGGCTTGCAAAGTTTAGATACAAGACTGAGCCACAGAGTACAGCTCACCTTAGTACATTTCCCAAGGCTCCTAGCATGAAAACTGTCAATCTAAAATCCCTAGACTGGATCAGTTCAGAATTCTCAAAGTTTCCAAAGTTCCTTGTTGCAGGTACATAAGTGAAAAGGCTAAGGAAAGAGTGAAGGTAGCAGCTTTATAACCAGAAGACTGGTATTACTTTGGATTTCCTAACTGCACATTGGGTTAGCATTTCTACTCCTAAAGCAATGGTCACACTTGCATTTCTGTCCAGAAACAGAAACTTTAGGTCCCTGAAGGCTTTCAGTCTTGTGACAGTCTACACAACAGCATTTACCTGGAGCTACAGGATTTGAGCACTCCATATTTATTAGGCAAAATTCCATTTAAGTCTCCTCCTAGGCTCAAGAAATTAAAAAATGCCTGGTTTTCATGTCATTCCTTGGAAAAAATAGTAGGTGAAACAATTCAAATTTTCACTTGTTGAAAACACAGAGAATAAAAACAGCTTCCTCAGGTTTCTATCTAGTTCATTGAGTGGTTCCTGTTCCTGGTTACAAGTTACAATAAAGATAATTAGCCACTTAAGAATTTAAACAACCAATAAAAGAGAAATTTAACTTCCAGTCTGCTTTTTGCCAGCTGAGGGAAATTTTTTCACCATACTTCTTAGCTCTATGAGTCCACGTAATATTATTTGAACTGTAGCAAATTTCACACTGGGTTTTCTTTACTGCATGTTTTCCTAACCTAAAATGGAAAGTAAATGTTCTTTTTCTTATCTGAGTCTTGGGGCTTGTTGTTTACAATGAGGCAGCACTGAAAGCCAAGAGAAAACACTCGAGTATCAAGCATGTCACCATAAGGCAGCTAGCTGATTTGGAGTCAGGACTACCACTCTTTTCCCTCTGGCTGCAGACCTCCATCATATTCATTGCTCCTGAACTGGCTCACCAAGTGTCCAGGAAGGGGAGACACATCACTGACTGGGTGATGGAGCGGAGAGCAATAGGGATGCAACAATCTCAATTTACATCGTCTTAATTGCTGCAGAAGGATACCTGTAGAACAGCTTAGTAGCCACTGAAAGTGGTCTAAATCATCTCCCTTTCCACAAAAACTTAGCACAGGATGCTCTCTTTCTTTCCCATAAGGTGTTGGTCTGACATCTGGGTAAATGGGGTCACTTATTCTGCTGGGTTAGTGTTCTGTTTTTCTAGAAAACCTACATGGGCAAACAACTCTTTAAAATTCTAATGTACTTTACCCAACTGCATGAGATAAAACATTGCAACTCAGCAGTGATATGTACCATAGAAATGTGATGCATGAGAAAAAGAGGGAAAAAAAGAAAGGCAAAGCAGGATTTTCCTACTAAAAATGTGAGAGGACCCACTGTAGATATGTAGCAGCGTTGACCAAACACGGTGCCCTTAACTGGGGAGATAATGCTGGAGCGTTGTAATTTCCTTTGTGTTTTCACTATATATGGGGTGTTTAGGAAACATCGGATACAAGTTGTTTGTTCTCTTCACCACACTCTAGTACTGGTTCCACTCACCTCTCAAGGCTGCATTCCTTCAAGAACCAGTAACTGACCATTTATGAGTTGTGTTTATACTTCACAGCTCTGATGCAATCCTGTGCCTGTACTCTCAAAATCTCTGCTATCATCCTGTAATTGTACTCTCAGGTATTGCTGGTACAGAAAATAGGCTCTGTGGATAGGACAGTTTGTGAAATTCTTCCTTCCATAAATGCAGTCTGGAATGGCTTAGCGGCTTAGCAATTATCTGATGCCAAACCTAAGGAAGAACCACAGCTGGGTGGGTTCTCCACTACATGCCAGACATTCCTGGGTTGTCTAGAGCATACCGACAATATATGCAAACAACAGTTCATATAAAGAGGTAGAAAGTCAACTGCTGTCTTAAAGTACCGGTAAAGGAAAACTATCCCTTCACAGAATAGATTTCTACCTGCATGGGAACACACAGGAAGTTGAGAACATGGTTCAGGTTCCATCATATTTTGAGTAGATTCAAACACATTCATCCCACCTCTGTTGACGCTGCCTTCATCACCACATTCTGCAGTATCTACTAAATGAGAAAAAAAGAATTCTCCCAAACTCCTGCTGAGCTTTTTCCTGCAGTATGACACAACACAGCCTGAAACAAAAGGTAAGACTGTGACTCACCAGGTCAGTGCTTACAAAGCTCCTCCTGAACACCATAGCCTAGAGTTTTATCATCAACCTAAAGGCTGCTCAGGTATTTCAGATAAAGCAACAACTTACTTAAACCTCAAAATAGGTCTGAGAAACAGAAACCATACTTCCACCCTGCAGTAACAATTAGAGTACTGAATTGCATTATTTTTCTAATTAGAACAGTTCATAAATTCATGCTTAAACCTCTCTCCTGTTGGAGTCTAGATCCCTTCAGACTGAGAAGATAATTTATGATGAAGCTAACGTAACATGGCCAACAACATAACCACTTAACAGATTTTAAAACAAAGTGGCTGCTGGAGGCAAATTCTGAGAGGAACCTGATCCCACCATTGTGCTGTAGAGAAGCATCACAAGCATTCAATAGACCAGTCCCCTCAGTGGATTTTCAGTTGACTTCTGCCTTCCCTCTACTCTGTTCCAAGATCTCAGTTCCTGAGCCCTAAAGACTGCCATAGGATCATGACATGAGGTTTCTTTTGCAAACCTGATTTGTATTAGATAAACTATGCTGAGAGGTGAAAGAGAATCTCATGTTGCATGTTATCACAGAAGAAAGTATTTCTCTATGTAACATCTTTTTTTAAAAAAATAGTATTGACTTATGCTCATGAAGATTATATTTGAAAACTCCTCCATTCATGAGAAATTTATATTTATACATTGTAGTAACTGTTTCAGAGTAACTAAACTCTTGCTTTCCTTCTCTACAACATTACATTTTTCATTGCATCTTTTCCGCTTCCCACTACTGCTTTTGTAATATCTTTTGAGAAACATGTCATGATTAATTCTTTTTTACAAGCAATAAATTGTTGTTAGGGATTATAACAAGAAAATACAACTGCAAGATTTGAAAGGCTGAGAGATGCTTTGTCAACTTCATAGACTGGAACCCCTCTCTTAGATAAAGCATTCAAAGCGTATTTTCCACGGATGTAATATTCACCCTTGAACTTTCTTATATTCCACTGAGCACAATATGAAAATGGAAGTGTTTCATTGCACCTAAGTGCTATAAACAGTCAGTGAAGCTGGTGTATCCAAGATTGAACAAATACAGATTGTCAGCAAATTCTTTAAGAAATGTCGGGACCATTTTTGCCTTTGTTTCCTCTTTAAAAAAAAAAAAAAAAGAAAAAAGTAATCTCTGAAGTACAGCTATTTTAATGTCAGAACTTCAAAGTCAACTAGGAGTAGAGTTCACATCAACGTCCATAAGAAAAAAATAAAATTAGATACAGACATAAAAGTAAGCCCTGCAGTTCAGATGGATTATTTTAAGTCAGTATCCTTGCCACTTTATAAAATGACAAAGTTAAAAGTTCAGAATATCAATCTTAAACATAATTACTGTGTGCTCAGGTTCAAAGATAGATGGCACATTATATATTTGCTTTGCTGAAGAATAGGTGGTGATAGTTCTTGCAATATTTTGGGATAAAATGCATAAACACAATTTCTTTTCAAACCAAAACTTCGTTCAGATACATTCCAAAATATGCTGAATGCTTTTCGGGAACTCAATGTTAGCCTCAGCTTTTGGCCAGCTCGTTCGTCTGTTTTGCATTTGAAAGGAAGATAAGTAGAAGGAAACAAACTGCAGTTTGAGGTTTTAATAAGTCCTTTCCTCTTTGTGAACTCAAGATTTTCTTGGAGCATACAGAGTACAGGCCCTGCATAATCATACACAATGGTAAGCTAATGAGAGCTTCCAGTGATTCATGACATGCGTCATAGAAAAACAAGATGTTTTAATTTACTATTACTCAAACAGTACATATTAGTTTATTGTTAGACTATTAGTCTTTATTAAAACCTAAACTAATAGCATTTAGAATACCATTGGATCATTCCTCCCCAAATTCACCAAGATATATTACCTTACAAGCATATGGATTTCACCTGAGCGTTTGGAAAAAATTTAGTTCTGTTATTTTGTGGATCTTCTTTGGGAACTTACTAAAATAACACTAATGCACCTCCTACTAAACACTTCTGATGTGTCCATATGAGTTATCAAGAAATTTCAGTGATCACACTCTGCTTTCTTTATAGATAATGAAAGTTTCCGTAGTACTAATAACTGTTTTCTTTAATGCCTACATTCCTTTCTCATAGCACGCACTACATGTTCTCACCAAAAACAAAGCAGAAAAGAAAAAAAACCAAAACTGCACTGTATTTAAATTATTTTCTCTTTCAGATAAACAGTTTTGATTTCAGTGTAAACACATTTGTTCCCCAGTTGTTTCCTGAATAAAAAAGAAATAAAAGGAAAGTTAATAACAGAATCACAGAATCACAGAATCACAGAATCACAGAATGGTAGGGGTTGGAAGGGACCTCCAGAGACCATCTAGTCCAACCCCCCTGCCAGAGCACGGACACCTAGAGCAAGTTGGACAGGATGGCATTCAGGTGGGTTTTGAGTATCTCCAGAGAAGGAGACTCCACAGCCTCTCTGGGCAGCCTTTCCAGTGCTCTGTCACCCTCAAGGTAAAGAAGTTTTTCCTCGTGTTCAGATGGACCTTCCTGTGTTCCAGTTTGTGCCCATTGCCTCTTGTCCTCTCTCTGGGTGCCACTGAAAAGAGTTGGGCCCCATCTTCTAAAGGACACCTGCCCTTTAGATATTTATAAGCATTGATGAGATGCCCTCTCAGTCTTCCCCAGGCTAAGCAGACCCAGGTCTCTCAGCTTTTCCTCATAACAGGCGTGCTCCATTCCCTTGATCACCTTTGTAGCCTTCCACTGGACCCTCTCCAGTATTTCCCTGTCTTTCTTGAACTGGGGGGCCCAGAACGGGACACAATACTCCGGATGTGGCCACACCAGGGCAGAGTAGAGGGGGAAGGATAACCTCCCACAACCTGCTGGCCACGCTCTTTTTAATGCATCCCAGAGCTGAAGCATCATCTTTTTTAAAAAATGTCTCTCAACAATATTACTAATTCAGCACAATTTGTATCTAGCCAGAATGATTATTACTAGTAGTGAAAGAAATCATTAAAACCAAAATCTTCCTAAATGTTTTTAAATACTTTGCAAATAGAAGTGCAAGTAGAATATGCAAAGAGTTTTGCAGGTAGAATATGAAGTACATCTGAAAATCACACAGAATGGAGGCAGAAGACCATATATCTGACTGGAAAAAACAGCTACAGAAGAACTTCAATAAAGTTTAGGGGCATACAGATAAAGGATGGTGACATCTAATTATTCCTCAGCTAAATGGGGCCACTGCTCAACTATTAGTTTCTCCACAAAAAGATGGCACCCATAAATCCCATGTCAGTCTCCTCACCTTTCATGCTTTTCCCTCTTGCACCCACCTTAGTCTTAAACTATTTTCCGTTCCAGAATAAAGTATTATGAAGACAAATCTTCATCTGTGCAAATGGGTTGTCTCTCACTAGTCAGGATTTTTAACAGCTGATGATTTTGTCCAGAAGTTTATTCTGAAAGGTGCAGTACATCTTGGCACCGAGACACTGCTCTCTAGCCACATTCTGGTATATATGTGTTTACATTTGTACTAATTCTTACTGGGTCATGACAAACAGTCTCAAAAAAGTATTTTTCATAGAGACTATAACAAAGCTCTGATGACCCTACTATTACAGATGTGAGCCTCCTACAGAGCAATTTGCTCTGGAATTTTGGGTTTGTGTACAAGTAGAGAAAATACTTCCTCAAATAGGATTTCATAAGTTCCACAGAGCTGTCCTGATTTTGCTCATACTGTTTTACTATTATACTAAATCTATTATTTTGTCTCCTGTGTAGGCTGCTTGAAATGGGTAATCCATCTATATCATCCATCTTCCAAGACTATTGTCAAATGCTTTTCTAAGTTTACAAGTTATTATGAAGTGATCAGACCCCTTTAGAAAACAAAGCTGGCTTACAAGAACCTTTGAACAGATTTAGCAGTTATTGAAGAAGAAATCAAAACATGCTTTGAAAACTAATATCTTTTACTAGCATTTCTCCCCAGATAATCTTGTATAATCTTGGTTAAACCACTAAACCTCAGTGCAGCTCAATTCCCCTATCTATTTAACAGAAATAATACTATAATCAAAGTGATAAATAGCAACTTCAAAATTTTCACTTTCTCTTATTGTCTAGAAGAGTTAGAAGTCAAAGAGAAGCATTAAGAATTTCATTCTTTGTCTTGGTCAGCTGAAAATGTATATCTGAGGACAGTCATTTGGTCCTTGTGGTTGAAAGATTTAAAAGGATTTTTCAGAAGGAGCCCACAATAATGGAGGGTACACTGAAGCAATACCAAACTCTCATTTTGCAACAGACCAGTGAACCTACTAACAGAGTATTCTATCTCTCGTAGTTGCCGTTTTTCAGAAGAATGTTTCCAGCTCTTGCATTGCTTCTAGCTGTGCAATATTAGTTTCTCACAAGTTATAGCTTTCCAACTGTGGCTCGAAGTACGAGATTAGACAGTGAGTTTAATTTTAGATAGAATAATATACCATGGCATCTGTATCTATAAGTATCTTACAATTTTATAAAGACAGTTTTGCTAAAAATTTAGTCAAAACTCATTGTTTGGGCTATTAGGTGAAATTATTTTTAAATCTCAGCTTTTCTTTTATTTGATTTTTTTAAAACCCAATTTTTAATACATGAAGGAAATAAAGACTGTCTTCATAAGGAAAGAAGTACCTCCATTTTAGCAGGCTTTTCATTCACCTTGGTGTGTAAGACATGCTCTTGCAAAGAGGTTGAAAATAACAGGAGGAGAAGCCAGAGCTACATCTCCTGTTTCTGGGTGAGCATTTCAACCAGCATGTTCCCCAATAAAGATAAGCCACATCAAGGAACACCTCAATGCATCATGTGAAAGGACTGATTTTGCTAACATCTCTTTTCATTATTTAGGCAGGTATCCAAAATCAAGCTCTTCTATAACTTGATAGTATATTCTCGTTTTAGACCATATATAGAATTCAGGCCCAGTTAAGCACCAGTCACTCAGTCCTGCATGATGGTTTTAAGTGTCAGCTTTAAGTGCATGCAAAATCACAGCTCTGAAGACTCTGAGTTACCTTCCACTTCAAAAGAAGACACATAAATTGCATAGCAGGTAAGCAGGGATTTTCAACACTATAATGTTGGATTTGGGCATCATTTGGTATCTAAGTCTTTGGCATTTAGGTATTAAAATATTTCACCAGACAAAAAAACAGGGTGAAAAACACAGGGCAAGAAACTGGCCCTTGTATCCTAGAAGATTCAGTGTTATAGAAGCAGGAGATTAAACACAAAAAAGGAGAAACATACTTTTTTTCACTAACAATAACACCATCGCTGGGAATCTGTAGGATATTTTTAGTACCGTAAGCAAGAATTTGCACTCTAACTCAGGAATGCAGAATAGATGGCAGGATGTCTCACCCTACCTCTCACTGGAGCATACTACTAGAGCCTAGTCCAAGAAGCTCAGCAAATAACTCGGTTCATCTTCCCAGAAAAGAAGAGTCCTTCAAATGATAAGAAGTATTTTCATGCCAGGAAGCAGAATTACTACCACAGATTTATTAGTCAATGGTCAAATATTAAAGAGCTGCATAAAGGCTAATTTAATTAGCAAAAAGAAATGTGTCTTCATATTAAAAATCCACAAACATTTTTTGTTCAGCTGCTACAGTGTAATAGACCACACCTCAGCTGCAGTCTTTTTCCTCCCATGTGATTTACATAATCCTTAATTCACATATTGAATCTGGTTGCAAAGGACAGTCACATGTAATAGCCCAGTACGTCCTATCTTTTGTGACACTTATCAAAATCAAAATGTTATAAAAATTACATCATAATATGTTTTATCATTTCCATTATGAAGTATTCCAGAATGGAGCTAATTTTTAGCTCTGAACAGTGCTTTATTAAATTCTTCCATTCACTCAAATCACCTTTTAACCTGACTGAAAAATTCAGAATGGACTTGCATGAAAAAAAAATATATATATCACTTCTTTTTAACAAATTCAATTCTTGGGCTAGTACAGCTGGCCATCTATTTAAATCATGTTAGTTTCTGATTGTTTTCACGACAATGGCAAACACTTTTTCTTACAAATAGCAGTAGCTTTTCAAATCTGTTCATTGGCATTCTATTGTAAACTCAAACCCAAGAACATAATCTATCTTGATTGCAGCTACGTATTTCCCTGACATTTATATTAACCTTTCATAAGCTATTCAAGGTGGCAATTTTAAAAGAAATACCAAGGTTTGCAGTTCAAAAGGGTCACAGTGTGTTTATTCTGGTGTCACAACTCACAGATAAGCTCTTTATAATGACTCGGCACCTGTACTAAAATGCAGATTGCTTTTGCAAACACGTAATTGACTGGCATCTATGTTATTCAGCAAGTCCTCAATTAATTTGTGAGAAGGCACCATGCCAGTCTAGGAGATAAGTAGGAACGTTGGCAGGAAAAACACTATGCAAGAGTAGGTGTAAAGGCATGATTCCCAGCTTGAAATGCTTCTTCACCTGTGATTAAGAGGATGTGTAATCACTAGCCTAGCTCTAAGCCCAATTAGCTTTGGAAAAAAAAATCCATGGTGCAGCCAAGTATGGTGAGTTTATGACCTTGGTACCTGGGTAAATTAAATGGATTCCTGCGTGTTTTCCCTCTATGACCTGAATCTCAGCTTTATCATATTGCACTCAGCTGAAAGCAGGGATGCAGTTCCAGGATAAATCAATAAAAGGTCATTTGCTAATGTAGAGCCTATTCTTAGCAGAAAGCCGTGTGAAAGAGACTTAAGCGACACAAAATGTATTCATATATCACTTCAAATAAGCATAGGAGACTTAGAGCATTTAATCTTCTGGCCACATATGCAACACCACCAAATAAAAATACTGGCTTAAAACAACTGAACTGCGATGAACACAGATTTTCCATTCAAAAAACCTGTTCTGGGACAGAAGCCTAAATCTTCCCAGAACGTTGCTTAAGCTGATGGGGTTTTGTAAGAGCTTGCTGATATACTCATAAACACTGTGGTTTTGGGACACTGATTACCTCCTTTTTTTTCCCACTTTGAACTATTCTGTTTGAGGGCTCTGGCACAGAGCTGAATAATCTTAGGTCAGCTGAGCTGCTGCATGCCTCTAAGGGTTAGCTATGAGCAAAAATGAGGTGAAATGTACTGATTTGCATATGAATGAATAACATATAAGTAGTTAGATTTTACTTGCAAATTTGTGTGCCAGCTACCATGCAGACAGTTAGCAGGTGTAGCTCAGCTAATGCTCATTAGTGTCTATCCTAGATACCTAAACCCTTATGGACTGCATCTTTCTCCTAAGGATTCATGAATTCATTTGAGAAAGATGACAGTGAATGGTTTCTTGGAGAATGGGTCAATCTGTTACTGCCCTTCCTTCATGTTCCACATAAGAAGCCTTCAGCCAGCGATCACAGGCTCTGTGTGACCTGTTGTGCTTGCTCTTGAAATTCTCCTCTCAGGAGTGGTTCAGGAGTCACTGGTGAGTGACAACAGATCCAGTGGCAGCAGCAGCCTATCCGTGGCTGACATCTTTCATGGGCCCTACCCGTATGTGTGTATCACTGCACCCAGGCAAAGGGTACCCGTCTGCTCGGGGTCCCATCACTGAGCAGGAAAGGGGCTGTGGTGTTTTGCAGCCACCCTATGATGGTACATGAAATTAAAAGGCACAGCCCATCTCACACAGAAAGATGTCATCATGGGAGTACTAAATATGGAAATGAAATTGTTCCTCAAAATATGTCTGTTTTAACGGAGTTCCAGTGAAAATAAACAAGGCACAGACAGAAAAGCTGTGTAATTAATGCTGACAATATTGGGCAAATGACAAAAATATTATTAATATTCTATATCATTACTATTTGTGAGGACAAGCAACAAAGTTAGCAATGAATTTCTTTTTTTACAGGTTAAACAGTGCTAGGATAGTCATGAGACTTTATCAGCTACCCTATTTTGTGAGTGATTTAACTTAGAAGGTAATTTTGAACAGGATGGAAGAAAGTCAGTCTAATGATTTTAGTGGCAGATGATAGCCGGGATATCACCATTATTATCCTTGTGCAAACTGTAGATAGAAAGTGTGATAAGGGAGGAGAGCAGGTCAATATGGGAGGATGAAGTTCTAGAGAGCATTGAAAAGAAACACAAAAAATGCTTTCACTAAAGGGTCTCAGGAGAAGGGATCTGCTGAATGGCACTTCACTAAGCAAAGATAAAGCTCTTAATCGGACCAAAATCCAATGAAGTCAGTGGACTTCTCATGACCTCATAGGGCATTGCACCAGGGCCTTCTCTGAAGAAGAGGTTCTTTTGGGGCCGGAGAAAAGATTAAACTAGTCTGAAGAAGGAATTATAGACACTAACTACATGAGACAGTGAGTATGTCATACTGTTTAAATTTGATATCAACAAAACTCAACTCTTCTGAAGTCACGTTCAATATGAATTCAAGAGAGACCTATTGTTTTCTAATGCCGTACTCTCCTAGAAGTCCTTTAAAAAGTCCTGGTAGGGCTGAATTTCATTTTTTGTTCAGGCAGAGCTGAGAAAATCTTCATTCAGGTCCTTAGAAGTTTATGACCTACCTGTAACTGTCGACATATTTTTCAAACTGTATTCAATTATTTTGATGAATTAGCTTTTCTGAGTTTTGTTATGAAGAAAGTGTCATTTCATCATGTTTTTTAGCTGTTTTGAATTTAGTGGTGTTCTATTTCTGTCATTTTAATAGTTATAGACACTTAAATTTATTAACATCTGGTGCCAATTCTTTCTTCAGAAATTAAATATGACAATCGAAAATCCTTAGGCATCCCACACAAGCTCAAGTGTAAGAGATTGATTTTGGAGTATGCAAAAAAACAGTTATTAAAACTGTCAGAAGATAGATGGGGGTGTATTATTCAGACGCAGAAAAGGCGTTACCTTCTTCCCCCCCGTACATGTCCCCAGCTCACAGGGTATTAAGAGCTGACTCACTTGACTCCTCAGCTCGCCATAGTGGGTAGGGCTGATTTAGACTGGAGGCTCTAGAGAGCGTGACTGCAGCCCCACCACACGAATATTTTTGTCACATAGCGTTGCAGACAGACCCTCCCAAGTCACATCAGTTTTGTCCTGGACACCTCTCCAGCTTATTTCAGAGCTGTGACCGTCACAACATCACTGTAATTTAATTTACAACCAACAGTATGACTAAGAAATCTACAGCTGTGTTTTTACTTGCAGATTTTACCGTATTTTCAAGATAACTAACTCCTTTTTATTTTATTTGTTTTAAGTTTTTGAAAATAATTTTAAAGTTTCTTTCCTTATACTATTTAATGTGTTCAAGTTTATTCCCAGATATTTGTGAATAACGTTCCTTGAAAAAAAGGGAAGAATTATTAAATTAACTTTATTTGTATATTTGTAGAGATATATACTAATCTAATAGCCCAACAACTTGAGGGGGCTTAAATGCATGAAAACAACGCAACGTATCTAAGAAAGTCGTCTTCAGGAACTGGAAATTATAAACTTTTTTGATATTAAAGTAGTAGTCCATAATTCCTTCAATGCTGTCACTTCTGCTTGAATTCTTCTAAGGGTAGATTACAACATTGAAATAAAATTCTAGTTTTTTTTGTTACTGTTAAGGTACTTGTTTTAGAAAAATAACCAAACAAACAAACAACAAACCCCACACCATTTTGAAGCTTTCTACTTTCTACTGTTTTAAAATATCAGAGAAATCATTTAATCACAAAACATGTCTTTATAATTTATTAATAAAATAAAAATTCAGCAAGAGAAAAAAATATTTTTCAAAATCAATTTGCAAAGGAAAAAAAATAGCTCTGTCCTCAGCCATCACTGTTTTGGTTTGGTTTGGTTTGGTTTGTTATTTTTTTAAATTTTGGAAAGAAAATGCACCCGTGTAGTTAAAAGAAATATTTTTCACATATATTGTTTCCTACTTTGGCAACATCTACAGAATTTAAGTAACAATTGTGGTAAAAGGATGAAAATCAAGTTTCTTCTACATATATAATTGTTTTGTAGCTGGGGTACCTGGGTTTTGCCTGTGTACATACCCAGTTCAATTAGTCACTAATTCCCTGGGTGGCACAAGAAGTCCCAGATGTGTGGCTGAAACAACAGACTAATTTGAGAGAAGATGTCACTACAGACAATGTGATTGCCTGAACTTTTAGTACGTTCACACCAAAGCATTTGACTGCTTGCTGCAGACCCTTGACAGGTGGGATTTGGGATGGTCCTGGAGACTCCTCCAATCAGTCCCTGCTGTGTTTGTGAATTGATAAGTACTATTTGTATGTTTCAGTGTGATGAATAATATCCTAGATGGAGAGTCTGACTGTCCCAGACAGTTCTCCAGACAGTTCTTGCTGTCGAGTAGACTAGGCTGCACACAGATAATTTTAAATAGTCAGTAGAAATTTCCTGTAGGTTCAGGAATGGACATATAGGACAATCTTTTGTGTATAGATGAGACAGGAGATCTTTTTACATAGCTTAAGAAGATAATCCATAGTGGTGGATCATGTAGGTACTGGAGTAGTCTTATAGGACCATGGCTCAGCTGGATACAAGATTTTATCAAAATAACAGTTTGGTGAGTCTCTCGTGATGCAGCTGAAGATGCCATTGCAAGGACTTTTGCAATGGAGGTTCCTGTTACCATCCAGACTGTGACTAACCATCCCATTAGCAAGAATCAGTTCCCCACATGATCATTATCCCAGGCAAAAGATCACAATAAATTATACAATAAAGTATATTTTTAACAAATACTTTTCCTGAGACTGCCTATGCAACACTATTTTCCATTTTTTCTTCCATGCTTGGGTGATCCAAGCAAGATTTTTGCCCTTCTGTTGTAACATGGAAAGAGTTATCCATAATACATCGAGTTATTGACAGTTCAGGTACCTGAGCTTGGGATTGTACAAAAGCATGGAGTGAGGTCTTGTTTAGAGGACAGGAGGAATGAAAAATCCAGTAATTATCAGTATTACAACATCATTAACTGCAAATATAATCTTTCGGGGAAGGGCAAAAGATTATTTTGTTAAATGATAAACACTACTTTTCTCTTTTTACATCTCATTTACCATAACTGGTAACTTGTAATGCTTATACCACTTGAATTTGTACTAAACTAGGAATATGTATATAGTTACTTCCTTCCAGTTGACAGCCATTAAGTTCCCACAGAAACTGGTAACTTCCTGAGAAGTTTTGGAAGAATTACTTGTAATAATCTGATCAGTCATTATGAGCAAATTGAGCTTAATTTTTTACACTGTCATTGCATTTTTTGAGCACTCTGGGTCATTGATGGATTGCACATAAAACAGAAAAAGCAAGCACATACCTTGCAAAATATATGTCTTTCAAGGGAGTCAAAAACATGTCTCTCAAAAAATGAGAAATATTTCAATATAAAAATCTATATAAAAATTTCAATGTAAAAATATACGAAGACAAGTAGGAAATCAGAAAAAATGGAATATCAGCTTTTAAAAGAGGAAAAAAAAAATCAACTTTTCTTTCTGTAAACTCAACACTAGCACATCGTCAGATTTCACTTCTAAGATGGTGGTTTCTGGCTTCCAAATCTATTTTACTAGATGATCAAGCTAACCCTGCTAAACCTCTTATGCCAGAATACCTCTCACTCCTTTTATGCTTCTTTTGCTGTCCACTGCAGAATTTAGCTTTCTTATCGTGTCTCTCTCCTTGTAGCTGAATGATAAATGGGGATTTCCAACTTTTTTTTTTTTTTAATTGATCAGTGCCATTTTAGCAAGGGAAAAAGAGGAAAATCATAATTAAGCAAAACATCTGGTTAACTTCTCTCATTCTTTTGCTTTGTTCATGCTCAGTTAAAGTGTTCTGGCAATAATACAATTATGTGAAGTATTTCAAGAATAAGTCCTTGAGCTGGGAAAAATATTTTTATGGAATAGTATCCAAAGCAAAGATTAATTCATTTTTATTTGGGGTCTTGTGTTGGATTCTTTCATTTTTGTCTAAAAATAAAAATCTGTAAGCTATATATCCCACAGTTTAGCATAATTACTCTGTAAATCATCACTAGTTGATAACATTGTAAATTCAGCTTTGTCCTTGTCTACACTACTTAAAAAGTTTTGATTGACATCATGTTAGTTAACTTTACTCCCAAGGTCATGTTCTAGTAGCATAAATTCTTGCAGGAAAGACAAAGGGCTTTACAAACATTATGAAGATACTAAGAACACAGAACAACATCTGTTAATAGTTGGAGGAACACTGATAAATGTCAAAATTTAAAGACTCTTACAGAAGGGGTTTGCAAGTATTTGCTGGATTTCAAAAAGAAAATTTATTCTGACGTTATTTATAATCATTGTTATTAGTTTCCACAAATACTTCTATCATCTGAGCTATTTTCTATCTGTGAGAGTACTCTCTGAAAGTTTCACAAATACTTTTGAAAATATATTTGTTCAAAGATCCTTGACAGAAGGCATAGTGTAAACATCTTAAAGTTACTTTGATTTCTTTCCTGTTTATAAATTACATTGTGAATAGAGCAGGGAGCAGAAACAGTTCTCTATAATGCAAGTAAGTACTTTCACTGCTGGTAAATAAATAGCAGGATAATCCCAAGATAATTTGTGCAACCCAAGGCTACAACAATAATGCATACACTAAAAAAGGTTATGGTTCACCATTATTACTTTGTGGTGTGAGAACATTAGCCCTTTTGAAACACAATGTAACAACGAATAGACTGAAATGAGTTAGCAAAAAGGGTTTGTTGTCAGTTATAAAAAATGAATATGCTTTTGAATTAATCTTTTTGATAAATAATTTCTAAAAAGAGAAAAAAATAGTTCTTCACCAAATTGCTTACCCTGAACAGTTCATAGTGCTAACTATTCTTTGGACAGATGTTTCTTGCTTCCTAGTACTCCTTATTATGAAAACATATATTAGTATAAAGCAGTATGGAGAATTAGAAAATATGTATCTAATTTGTTTCACAGTGCATTTTGTTTTAAGTGTTTAATATTATATTAAAATAATTATTGTTTAAAAATAACATATGTTAAATATTACATTTACATTGTGTCATGACATTTGTCTTAGTTCACTCAATATTGGTTTTTCGGTTTTTTTTTTGTTTGAAACCAAAAGAAACAATCTTTTATCATCTCCATCATCTGGATTCCCATGACCTTGAATAAATTACATTTTCAATTGGAAAGATATATTCCATATAATCATTACCTGCTAAATCTTATTATTCCAGGAAAACAACAATTTGTCTGTTTAGACTGACCAGTAAAAATCCATACATTAATAACAGAGCAAAAACCATGAGAAAGAGGATAGGTTTGTTGTTGTATTTGTTTTTTTAAATATAGATATAACACTGATTAACTAAGTTGACAGCAGTACATGTGACTTAAAGAACAAATGCTTTTATAAGTAATGACAGAAATCTGACACTGCATCAAAAAAATAATGGTTGGACATCATTAAGTATGTAAAGCTTTTAAAGACAAATGTTTTAGAAATTTGTTTTGAGGAATAATGGCACAGACACAATATAACTTTGGGGGTTCTAACACTATTCTGGGACTGGAAAAGTGCACATACAAGGAAACAATTTTTTTTCAATCTCCACAGTGGAAGTAAGTGTAAGGACAAAGAAAATGGTATTGTGAATCAGATATCGGGGATTCGATACCTGGGATCTTGACTGTAAAAACATTAATCCTTGAAAGTATGCTTGACCTTTATTCCTTTATGGCTGACGAAGAATTATGCATTTTACTTCTGGTGCAGCATCTTTTAACTTGAAAACCAGTCAATTTTATTTTATTTATAATTTCTGTGAAGAAAGTGAGAAAAACTTTACATGTTAAAGTGTTTTATTTTTTAAACACTATAACCATAGAAACAAACAATAAAATGGAGGAGGCATTAGTGATCAATCAGTGAAGAGCAAACAGTATTATCTTGGTGGAAAGGTGAATGTTTAATTTCAGAAAAAAACCCCATCAAAATTGCTAAAATATTTCTGACTATTCTGGAATGAAAGTAATGCCCTCTCAAAGGTAAATCTCAGCAAAAACATCTTTCCAGTTCTGTGTTTGGTGTCCAGCCTGCAAGGAAGCATACAAAACACACTGACATTTATGAAAAAAGATTCTCCACCAACAGAGAGTCACAAGGCCACTTTTTCTAAATCCTCACCACCACCTCCTTCTGCTATCTGGTACTTGAGGAAAACATAAAAGCAAGCAACCACAACAAATGAGTATGTCTGACCATTTGTATAACCCTTCCAATGCCTGAAGATGAAGTGCTGCAGAATATTGTTTGATGACTAAATCAGCAGGTAGAAAGAACTGAAACTATTCTGATAATATTGCAGATATTGTGAAAAATCCATTTTGTTACTGGTCTGCTGTGAAAGGGGACATTCACAGCTACATGGATTCCCCACCCAGGAGAGGTTACCTTGAGCATCCAGTCTTATTCTGTGAACACACTTTTCTTAGAATGACTCCAGAAAGAATAAAAAGCATGTAAAAGAATTGTATTTTAGAGTTTATACCAGTGCATGTAAATAGTTAATTGTGCTAATCCCACCGCTAAGAATGTGCGTCTTCTTCATGGCTGCATTTGGCTACCCACAGTAGGCTGTTATATCCTGTCGTAACTCCATCAGGAAGCTCAGCACTATTGTATCTCTTTTCAATGTTTAGCTATGGATCTATAATAATCAAGACATGAATCAGTTTACTTCATCGCCCAATATTACATCAGCTATGTAAACCATATGTCATAGGCTCATTTTCCAACTCCATAATAAATAAATTCTACTTTTTTCCAGAGACGACAGAACTTGGCAACTTTTAAGGTTCCAGTAGGTCTTACTCATGCTGTATAAACAAGCAAAAAGATCTATACATTCTAAAGTATATTTTAAATTGTCTCAGTATATACTTCCAATCACTAGGTCAGAGGTGGTCAAACCGTCTGATTTTATGTGCCACATGTTTTTATGTGGCTGGAAAGTGCAAGATATTTCCCACATAATGGCCACCCAAAGATGTGAGCCTATGCTACCTATGTCGCTTATTTCTCCCTCTACCCAGCTTATGAATTACCCAGAAGCTTTCTTGCCATAAGCATCCCTGCTGTTCATCTGTACAACATAATCAAGGTACGAGGTCCACACTTACACTAACAAGAGGCAGAACTACAACAACTACTTGGTACCTCCATTCAAAATGCAATTAGTAGTCTTTGTTCTGAATGTATGATCTTGCATTTTGGCTTTTATGACTATTTAACTGGGAACTTCATGTGCCTGTATAAGAGGCATACAATCTTGATATTATTAATTATCCCAACAGTGTCTGTTTTGCAAATGGTACTTGCAGAGAATTTTTACAGTCTGCATTGTTGATAAAACTAGATAACAAATGTATTTAGTATTTCTTGTTGCAAGGAGACAGTTTAAAAAGCTCTAAAATGTGATTTTAATTTATGGCTCCTTCATTCTCCACTAGTAGGTTTACCACTTCAACATATTTTTTTATAAGGCTCTAACAGAGACATATTTTACTAAAATCATTACTCATATTTGTATGTCCTTTATTCAAATGCTACGTTCAGAAAGGATAGTGTGTAAAAAAACTATCTATTTTTGAGAGAAGCAGTGGGACCAATTTAACAAGTGATGGTAGAAATACATTCAGGAAAAAAAAAAGATGATTCAGCTCGGAAAAGAACAAGGTTATACATCTGGGGAGAAATAATCCAAAATCAGATTCTGTAGAGGAGAACTATGGAGAGTAAGAATGCTTAGGAAGACATAAGGACAGCAGTATGCAGCAAATCTTCTAAAACATTTGTATTGCATTAACATAATCAATAAAGCAAATCTGTTTCACAAATCTGTAAAGATAAGGAAAAGTTTATTGAATCTTAATATAGTCTAGTGAGAGAATACTTTCCCAAAATAATCCCCAGTGCAGCATTTCTGTGATGCAGAGAGCACTGACGTAGACATTGACATTTCAGTCTTAACTTTACAGGTTTCTCACATAAAAGAAAAAAACCTCAACTATCAATGGCATCACAGTATTATCGAAGAGGTAACTGTTCAGAAGATATTTTTAAATATCCATCATAGGATACCTGGATAAGAAGAAAAAGATAACAATTTGTAGATTTTAACATTTTAAACTAACATTTTAGGTGAACAAAACAGGTTATCCAAAAGTTTTACCCTCAAAACAGCTGCTTGGGATGTGATAAACTGCTAGAAGAAGAATAGTTTTGCACCTGTGTTTTCTGTATGATGGATCAGTATTTTCCCACACATTTTTCATGTCTTTGCAGTAAGCTAGCGTAAAATGACACCCTTGTTTGTTCATCAAAATCTTGGTTTCAATAAATTAATATCTTCTTTAAAAATATTTTTATGTAAATTCCTGAACAACTTCACTTTTAAGCTGTTTGTACACACAAAGTGAATACGTAAGGAATACATATGCCCCGAGGAAACTGAGATAGGAATAAAGCCTTTCCTCCTATATTTGGCATAGACATGAATCTTACTAGTCAGCGCCGACCGGAGGACCACCTTAGCCACCTTCTCCACTTCCTTTGATAAATTTCCTATGACATGTGCTTCATTTCCCTTGGTGAATTTGAAAATGGAAGCCATTTAACTTATACAATATTTTAGGACTGGATTAGATGGTAGGTCTGATATTAGGCCTGAAAAATACACGGTAATTGTTTTGTTTCTGGGCTTTTTTATTATTAAATTAGTGCTTAAGTGTCTTATGCAATGTCAGCATCCCTTTGCACTGGATGCTGTGCAAAGGTATTTGGCTAAAACTTGGCAAATGTAGACGTGAATAAATATTAACAGCTTTCGTTTAGTTGTCTCATCAATATTGTGAGCATTTAAAACACTTTGATCTCATTGCAGACTGAATTTTAACCAAAACAAAAATCCTATGTATGCAATCATGTTTTTACGTGAAAGAAAGATAAGGATTATTTTATTTTATTTTATTTTATTTTATTTTATTGGTTTGGTTTGGTTTGGTTTGGTTTGGTTTGGTTTGGTTTGGTTTTTTTGTTTTGTTTTGTTTTGTGTAATTAAATAAATTTTGAAAGTTGAAAAGGTTCAATTACTTAAAAATTCAAGACTAGTGAATGTCTGGACATGTTAAGCCTGCATAAATAATTTCTGTGTCTGTTGAAATACATCATATTCACCATTTTCATGCAACATTTTCAGATAATTTACTCTTATTGCAATGGGTTGTGTATGAATTCTTTGGAAATGCCCTTAAAGAAGTCAGTAGTGACACACAGACAAATAGAGAAAACCTTAAAATGAATGACACAGCATCATGATGACATGATGGCACGACACAGCTAAAATACAGCTGACACCAAATCTGGTTGAATAAACTCGTATTTTTCTGTGACATGTAAGAACATACAATAATTTGGATAAAATTAGACCCTACTAAATATGGTAAGTAAATATGTTTCTTCTTCATATGATAACATATTTTTTACTATGGTTCTTATACATGCGTATAGACTTTCTGAACTGACCTAAACAATTATAATAATTATAATTCCTTACAGATAATAGACCTGAAAATATTGAAAGAAAAATAGTCCTCTTACCAAACCGAAAGAACTGTACTGTAAATATAGACTATATGAAAAGGAAGATGCAGACACAAATCTCCTAAAAGAGAAATCAATACTATTGATACCAGAATAAATAGAATGACACCGCAATCCCATTAACAGACAGATTTCCAACAACTTACTGACTAGGAAGTGTAGTAATATCAATATTCTCCAAATGTGATTTTCCAAACAACAGTGATGAATGAAGCAGTTTTCACTGAGTCTAAGAAAGTTTTTAATTTAATAAAAGAGGAAGAAATATGAAAAGAGAAGTAATAAAATAATATAGAGGTTAAATTATCTGGAGATATGTGCATCATGACATTGCCTTCAATATACACTGATACAGGAAAAGTCGAAAGGAAACACAGCATGACTATGTAAGGAGTAATTATTTAAAAGTTGTTAACACTGCAACCGTACTTTCGGTGGATTAAAAAGAGCTTGAAACAGACCAAATCTAGACTATTTTAATTAACAACAAGATAACTAATCTCAAAAATGAGAGAGAGAAATGAGTATGGAAGGAAGAGAACAAAGAAAAAACTGTTCCTATGTATTGGACCCAAATTTTTGTAGTCATTCTTCTGCAGGCAAAATTTTCACTGATTTCAGTAGAAGTTTTGACATTATGACAATAGCAAGCATTGCTGCTACCCAAGCCAGTGACATAAGAAATATGAAAAGCTGAGCCCCAAGCTGATGGAGTGAGATCTGAAGTGTATGTAAGCCTTTCTGCTTTCAAATTACTACTATCACTGCTTTGCTAGGACAGCTTGCTTGCTTTTTTGCAGTCTGCTACCTTCAGATGTAATTAGAATCTACATTTGTTTAATTAAAAACATGTTTAAAAGACACAGAAATGTTATTAAATCTATTCAGGCTATAGCTGTTTGAAGTCATTCACAATAAAAATGGCTTGATCTGATATTAAATTTTAGGTATTACTTCTTCAGCAGATACTGTAGTTCACCCTGATTTTCATTCTTTGCTGTATTCTTCTGAAATTTAAGCATAAAATCTAGTTTGCCAGGTAACTGAACATTTTATTACCAGATATTTCTGTCAGAGCAAAAGTTTTTCAAGGTTTAATGATCCTGATATCATGAATGTTCATCAGTCATTGAAATCTCAACTGAAACTTTCATAGGAAAAAATGCAATCATAGCTGGTAACTCTGTATTTAAAGGATGCTTTTGTATGTTGCGCTGTTCCAAACAGACAGGCTACATACATACCCTGTATCAATGATCCTGCTTAATTTTATCCATTATCTCAGGCTTCCTCTCTTGAATATGTATTTTTATAGAAGCCTATAAGTCTGTGACAATTTTAGCAAACGTCCCCTTCCCAACAATGCTTCAAAAGGCATCTTTTCTACAAATGTCATCCAGAAGACCGGTCAAGGGTCCACCAAGTTGACGTTATTGTTACCCAGTTCACTGTAGCTCAAAAGTATAAATGGGAGAGGTATATTAAGCCCAGACAAACCAACGTATATCCCTACTTTTCCATCAATTTCGAAAGGTTTTCCAAACATAAACGTTTTTCTTTAGATAGCTTTTCATGATTGTTCTTCCCTGCATGCTAACCCTAAACAAAACTAACAGAGAAATGGCACTCTGGTAGAGGAAATGAGTAATATATCTTCCAAGTAAAGTGCTCTGATAATGACAGCTAGCTGGGAGCCATGCTAGAGCACTGCTGTCATTTAAATCTTCTTTTTTCAAGATCATTGTTACTGATTTTCAACACTTAATTACTTTCAGTTATCAGAGAAAGAAAAAAACTGGTTCCAGTTCAATGGTATGTAATTAGACAGCCTGAGCATATCAGAATAGCTTTTCCTTACACATTCTGTAATGCTCTTTTTCTTCCACATATACATGGATGCACGTATGCACATGAACACCTAACAAACACACATACCTTCAAGTCCAGTGGAAAATTGAATAAAGTTCTGTTGAGCTGACCTGATTGTGTTTCAAAGTTCAAAAAGATCAAGTTGGCTAGCAAAAATGAGGGTAGTTAAACAGAGGGGAAAAAAAAGAAAAAAGAAAGGAAATTGAGGCCAAAAACTTAATTCTGCTGGGCAAGCCAAATGAAACAAAAAATGGGTTTTCCATGGTTGAAGTACAATGTGTCCTGTCAATAAAACTGATACAGAAGGGAAGAGAAGTCATGAAGTTTCCTCTCCCTCTTCAGAAGCAATGCAACAGATAGCAACACAGTGAAAAGAGTTGTGGGTGAAAGCAAAAGTATCAATGGTCTTGGAGGCTGAAACTAGAATGCAGAAGATCTTCAGCCTTCTTTCACCTGTAAAGATGTATTAAATGAAATACTTTAGCAGGGTTAGAACAACTTGGGTTAAACCCAATCTGAAGTACCATACAACTTCCTATACCCTGTTACCTGGCCAAACGATTACACCATTACCTCAAATTTCATTTAAAAACTTCTTATGCAGCTTATGCAGACTCAATGGTTTTGGAAAAGTTAAGATGAAATGTTAGACAAATTTTATTCTAAAAAAACATTTTCTGAAATAGTATTTTTCGGTGGAGAATGTGAAAATAATCATCACCTTAAACAACAGCAATCCTCTAAGTATATCTTGTTCTCAAAAGGATGGAAATAATATTGACAAAAGTTCATTCTCTTATTTTGTTAATTTGTAATTAAGTTAAATTGACTTATTTGTCTGTGTACAGTGTGGCAGTATTTGGGGCTTGTTACTATAACTGAAGTAGTATACTTAGCCTGTATTGTTGGTCCCATTGGAAGTCTATATAGTGTTTAAATACTTAAAAGATACATCATACTTTATGTGAAGTTCAGTTGCGGATTGAAAATGTCAAGCATTAATACAGTTTTGTATTTTTATTTTATTTTCATCTCTTGCATAACATAAAACTACAGTTTTAAATTTTACTTTTTTTATATGAGAGATTAAAGACTAAATTGAAGGTAAAACATGGGAACATACAATTCCACAATGTGACCATTGATGCATGACAGATCTGGTAATACAAATGTCTAACTCTGCTAACATATTTGAAAAATATGCTCAGTCATTAACAAGCCTTTAAAAATGACTGAAACTTGATAAAAATAACTTTTATTATGATAGAAAACATGATAGCATTGTGTACTTAATCCTAGTAAAGTCTTCCTGCTTCACAAGCTTATTGATAAAACACATTCAGTCTTAGTCCTAAGGTCAGAGACAGTAGATCTCTCTGATTTGCTGCTGATATTAAAAACATAGACAATAAACTGCTGAACTGCCAGGAATATAATATTTGATTCTTTGTGTTTCAAGCAAACGAATTCAACAACTTTATATTCTTGGCATATGATTGCCTTTACTAGCAACAGGTACATTGTAGTACCTCAAATTCTAATAATGCTAGTGTCAGAAAATCAGCTTGTAGAACATTACAGTAAAGAAGGAACTCAAAACAGACTGTAAGATCTTCATGACGAAAGGTACCTGGTTTCCTCCTCAATTGCTACTTGCAGGGTATCACTGTGCTGAGCCCCTTCAGCGCTGCCCCAGCACAACTAAGCTGCGGACATTGGATTGCCATGGAAGTGCAGGCTGTGGCCACTGAATGTCATTTTTTACATCACTAGAAAGTGGCAGCAGGCTTTGCATTGGGCTTGAAGCAGGTGGGATACAGTAAGATACTAAAATAAACCTGAGCAGATCCCGAGAGACCAGAGAAAGAAAGCAGAAGTGTCATGTTCCTCCCAGCAAAGCAGAGGAACTCCCCCACCAAGAGCACTGTCCCTCCTGCCAGGCCACTGTGAGGAGAACCAAGATAACCACAGAGAGAGCAGTGGAACAGCAGGGATGGATTATTTTTCATAAAAGTTGGAATTGTGTTATTAATGAGCTTATTCATTAATTTGGACTGCAAAAACTTCATCTGCACTAACTATAAATTCTGTGTTTATTGTGTGTTCCCTCTGCCCATGAGAAGGTTTTGAGTGTAATAGCTTCTACCTATGATTTGGTATAGGCATCTGTCTTCTCAAAACTGAAAGCTTGCCCAGCTGTGAAGAAAGTAAAATCTAGCATATCATAGAAACCCTCAGTATTTTTTAGATTCTTTCTGTTTATAATATAATGTCAAAGTAGATTTCTGAAATAAAGATCTTTAAGGAAAAGACAATCTAAGTTTTCTTAACAAATATAATTCATTTTCTGTTAGAAAATAATCAGAATTTCTAGTGCTATATACAGAAGGGAATTTATATCACTAGCACCCCTTTGATCCCTTATAGAGATGTTACAACAAATAATTTATGGCTACTATTTTCTCTCTTCATTTCTGGCCAGAAAAATGGTAGTTTGGGTATTTAACTCCAGAAGATCCACTTAGGGAGAGACAAAATAGCACACCCTGAAAGTACCCTCTACCCTTCACTGGTTTATGATGCTGCCTCCTATTGTCCACTTTTGAAAATGATACTGCATTTACTTCACATTACAACAGCGTAATTGTCAATGCTGTTTTCACTGTTTAATGTCCAAAACAAACTCCTACTCCTGTGTGTGCCAGTGTGGCTCTTTTAGTGAATTTGGCCTCAGGAGTAAACTCATTGAATCTTTTCATGTTAAATCTCTAAGCGAGGGGCAAATCTCCAACTAGACTGCAGCACAGAGCACAAATGCAACAGGGATTTATTTCTTCTAGTGAATCTTCATGGTGCCATTTGAATCTAATCAGATTCATTGGAATATTGAACTTGACCTCAGTGTAATTTTTCCTCATGACAAAAATGCTCATTTAAGAACCACCTGCCCCCAGACAAGCCTTGCAATAAAACCTCCCAAAAAACAATAGTAAAAAAACTTTATTCAGAACTTGAGACAGCATGTGGCAATTTATATGAAAATGAATTAATTGTTAACAAAATTAAATGACTGTAGGAAAAAAGATCATTACAAATGTAATTCAGAACTGTCATAAAATGGCCTGTCATTAGTAGAGAAAACAAAAGCTGACAGATTCAGAAATAATCTTTGGTATTAAATGTACTTTTGCATTTTTATTTCTTTTCAGACCTACTGAAAAGTTGGACAAAAATGGCTAATACTGTTAGTTTGTCTTTTAGGCAAATCTAAAACTGTGATATTTTGACATGGTTGATCGACACTAACTATAAAAGAACTAAACAGCAGTCATATAAACTATGTGGATTTGTTTAAATTATTAACAACAGTTTGGTTTTGGAATAAACTGTGTAATACTTATTTTACAGAAAATAATAATGAAATTCAGTGAGATCATATTTAATGTGAATAAAGGTGGAATTCTCTAGTCCTAATGAACAGAACAGAAGTACTGATCTCTATTCAAAAAATAAAAGTTTAAAATTAACAAATAGATTTTTCTTACAGAATGGAAAAAAAATCCTTAGTCGTTAAAGTAATTTTTTCAGTTTTTTGATTTTAGTGAAAGTATATCCATTTTCCTCAGCAAGTACGGGTTGAGATCTGCATTGTTCCAGAAATTCACATAGGCCAAAAAGACAAGTATATCCATCTTTTCTGTAGATTGGTGAGAATGAATACACAAACTTATGCTATCCTTGTTTATGTCTTTCTGTGTGATTTGGTAGGATGGAAATGCAAATCCATACAGTCTTAATTTTAGAAGGAAAGAAGTAAAAAAATGTCGGGAAAAGGAAAGATTTGTATAACAAATAGTACAGTCATCTGTGGCTGTGGAGTAGTGAATATAATCAACAAGGAATATATTCAGTGTGATCTTCCTGTATGAAACAAATAAAATTTAGGAATGAGTAACTTGGTCCTGCAAGACATCTGAGAGTGAGCTAGACAACTTGTCAATGATTTATTTCAAACAAAAATTATCCTTACGGAGATTACAATTGCTTACATAGTCATCAACCTGCTTCACAAGTGGTTTTACTTGTAGAGCCAGCATACCTGGAAACAGAAGGACTAAGTTCTACCCCAGCTGTCACTCTATGTCTCTATGTTTCACTCTAGACATAAGGATAACATACGGCTCAACAAATATATATGTGTAAATTCTCTCTGACATAATGCAGTCATGATGTTATGTATTGCTCAGTAAGGGTGCTGTCTGGTGGTTTAATCATCTTCTCTGGTGTCTTTTCTTTGACTGAAAGAGTCTATCAGTAACTACAGCATAAAAAAAAATATTTTTAAATTACTTTATCCATCCCAGTATAACTAATGATTCATATACCTGTAGAACGGACAGAAGTATGTCTGAATTGATTTAATTTAGGAAATGGAGCATATATTCAGGGAATAGTGGTAAATACTGTTTTCCCAATCTCTGTTCAGCTGCTATCCTGTTCTCCTTCAAGGTAATGGTAGTCTTTTTACTGACTTTAAAGAAATGCACCTGAACTCTAAATCGCCCTTTCTTTCAAGAAGCTATTTATTTTTATTTTTCAAATTCCAGAATGTTTTCAGTTTTCATCGTTTTTCTAAGCTCTTTATGATGATGGGGTTTTATACCTCGGGTCTTTTTTGTTCAAATCAACTACTTTTTAATTGTATATCTGAAAACTAAAGAATTTGAATCCTATGAGAATATCATAGAAGAAACAAACAAATAAAAACAAAAGGAAAGTGATTAGTAACTCCAGGATTTATACTACTTAAATCTTGATTCTTTCATTGAAAGACAATTCAAATAATTATATTACAGTTCTAGAATTCCCAGTCTATTAATTTTTTCTTTCTTATCTAAAGTAGCTTTACAGTGTCCTCCATATGGTTTTCCAACTCCCACTAAATTAGAGTCAACTAACTACTACACAGTTCCTGCTGGTTTTATAATGTTGAATTTTGAAGAGTTTAATTTTATTTGTCAAATGCATGAATAACACTTCATCTTTACAAGAGTGGTAATAAGATCTACAAGAAGTAGGAAGGGATTATTAATAAGAATCTTGAAGTATACTTTACCATACCTAATGACCCCAGGCATCTCAGTCTGTGATATGAATGAAAAATGATGAAAACCTGTCTACTCATTGTATTACACAACACCAGGGCAGCCACCAATCTGTATACAATGATTAATCAGATAAAGTGAGTCATATATTTATAGCAGTATTTTTTGTCATAATTTTAAGTCCTTTATTTAATCTGTCAGACCACACTGAATCCAGGAAATTATTTGGGATATTGGCAAGTTTATGAGAATTAGCAATAGCTTGTGGGAATCTGTGTTCTTTAATCAGCAGGTTAGATCTCCAGTGACCAAAGGCTTTTTTGATAGCTAATAGAAAGAAATTCTCTGGCGTCCTTTGGCTGTTTTGAAATAAGTGAAACAACGGTGGCCTTTGGCATGTTCTAAACAGGTCACAAAAAGTAAAAACGTTTTCTTGCCAGCTTTCCAAACAGACGACAACTTAAACACTCACAGCAGTATGAGCGAAATTTGCTAAATAAAACTAACACATCACCATGTAGGTGGTTTGTGACAGACAATATGCACCTGCTCATACTAATCACGGCTCCCTTACCTTCCCACATGTCTAGTAAGTCTGTGCCTACTCGTCATTCAGAGTGCATCCACAAATGAATAAAAAAAAAACAGATAAACCTTTAGTTGATTACCTCCTATTTTCAGCCAAAATCAACTACATTTATTTTTGTTTAAGCTTAAAAAAAAAAAAAGTTTTTGAAAAAGAGACAAAACTGCCTTAAAATTTAATTCCTTCTTGAAATTAATTTTCTTGGACCAGCAGAACAATTACATTATAGCACTCTTCACATTCAGTTTTCACACTTTCAAAAAAAGGGTCATGTTACTTGCTAAATAAGATGTAGCAGTTCAATATCTTCTGGGTGCACCATTTGCACTAAATATTTAGTACAAGTGTGCAAACCCTGCAAGCTAAATACTGAAGACATAACATATTTTGTATGGAATCTGTGGAGACATCTGCCTGTCAAACTTTTTTACCTTGATGTTCTCAAAAGAAGACCAAAGAATATCTAAGTAAGTTTCGGATTTCTGGATGATATGATTAAAGACCTTTCTACTGCTTCTTCATCTTTATATCATCAACTCTTTCTCTCTCTTCTTCTCCACAGTTGTTATATTCTTCTAGCTTATCTGTCTCTATGAAAGTTTCCCTATTCCCACACATCTGCATCTTCATACTTCATTCATAGCCTACCTTTTTTCAGTTTTTCAGTCTGTCCTGGCTTTCCATATTTTTTGGCTCCTTTACCTTTCTAGATTACAGCTAATCCCAGTAATTTTGTCATTTTCTCAGATGGACTGATATCGTGATGAATTTCTAATCTTGAATGCTTTAGTGCCGCCAGTGATTTTTTTGACATGGCAGCTGGAAAGAATTGAGAAAACACTGGAAAACTGCTTGTAATTAGCATAAATGCACATATATACCATTTTAAGATATTTTTCAGTTTTACTCTTCTGCTTTTAATTTTTCAGTTAATTACTTCAACTCATGTACATTACAACCAGGTCATAGAATGTTCTGTGACCTTTGATTTAGCAAAAAGCTTCTGAGGTTTGGAGTTATCTTTGATGCTACCCTCTTGTGCCTAAATTAATATCAAATAGTCATGGCATGGTTTATTAGCGAAGCATTAACAGTCAGACTGAGTTCCAGCAGTGTATTTCAAAGCATGCTGTGATTTACTGAAGACATTATCTAACTTAAGGGCAGAGATATGCCCTTATAACCATGTTGTATCATTTCCTTTTGTAGCCAGTGCTGACTGATCAGTGGGACATAACGGCAAAAGGAAGCTATTTGTTTAAGCTCAGTTTTGCTCTTTCTTTAGAACAGTGATGGTGTGTTCTGGCTTAGGTCTCTTTCTTCCCTTCTCTTCTGATTCTCCAAAAACGTATTCAGTTCAAATAAAGACTTTAAATTGAGTAATATTCCCCTTGAACTAACTGTCAATAATCATAATTTCCTGAACAGTATTAACAACATTTTCAATGTTATATATGTTGTAAACGGTAATATGCTGTTCTCCATATGGTAGTTTTCACCTAGATTTTGAATGACAAGATGAACAAATAGGAGTTGAGACACCCCTGAAAGACACAGGTATTATTTACTAATTATTTGTTTACAGCAGAAAAAACAGGTACAGTAAGGACAGTGGCATGTTTAAGGTCGCAAGGATGCTCAGTGGGAGTTAAGTTTTCCGTCCAAGCCAATTAGGCCTTTGGACAAAATCCTTTAACAGATTTAACTTATTTCAGTGACTCTGTTTTTCAGGAGATTGTGTGTATTCTTCATAGTTATGTGTGCTTCAAACTTTCTGAATGCTGTAAATAGGATGCCAAATTTGTTTAAATATTTTTTTCACTATTTTTACATTAGTATTTAAGGGAACACTGTAACAGCCACTTCCCATCATTTATCAGCAGTCCTGGCTAACTGGGGAGGTCCCAGTTGAGTGGAGGTTAGCAAATGTGTCCCCCATCCACAAGAAGGGCTGGAAGGAGGATCCGGGAAACTACAGGTCTGTCAGTCTGACCTAGGTGCCGGGGAAGGCTGTGGAACAGATCTTGCATGGCACAGAGTGCCATTACATGCAGGACAACCATGAGATCAGGCTCAGTCAGCATGGGTTCATGAAAGGCAGGTCCTGCTTGACCAACCCGATCTCCTTCTATGACAAGGTAACCCACTTGATGGATGAGGGAAAGGCTGTGCATGTTGTTTACCTGGACTTTAGTAAAGCCTTTGACTTCATTTCCCACAGCTTCTCCTGGAGAAACTGGCTGCTCATGGCTTGGATGGGTGTACTCTTCCCTGGGTCAAAAACTGGCTGGATGGCTGGGCCCAGGGAGTGACGATGAATGGAGTTAAATCCAGCTGGTGGCCAGTCACAAGTGGTGTTACTCAGGGCTCGGTATTGAGGCAGGTTCTATTTAATATCTTTATCAACGACCTGGATGAGGGAATCAAGTGCACCCTCAATAAGTTTGCAGATGACACCAAATTAAGCAGCAGTGTTGATCTGCTTGAGGGTAGGAAGGCTCTGCAGAGAGATCTGGACAGACTGGATCAATGGGCTGAAGCCAAATGCATGAGGTTTAACAAGGCCAAGTGCCGTGTCCTGCACTTGGGTCGCAACAACTGCATGCGGTGCTACAGGGTTGGGGAGGAGTGGCTGGAAAGCTGCCTGGCAGAAAAGGATCTGGGTGTCCTGGTTGACAGCAGGCTGAATATGAGTCAGCAGTGTGCCTGGGTGGCCAAGAAGGCCAATAGCATCCTGGCTTGTATCAGGAATAGTGTGGTGAACAGGAGTAGGGAAGTGACCATCCCCCCTGTAGTCAGCACTGCTGAGGCCCCACCTCGAATACTGTGTTCAGTTTTGGGCGCCTCACTACAAGAAAGACATTGAGGCTCTGGACCATGTCCAGAGAATGGCAACAAAGCTGGTCTAGAGCACCAGTCTTATGAGGAGCGGCTGAGGGAACTGAGATTGTTTAGCCTGGAGAAAAGGAGGCTGAGGGGAGACCTTCTTGCTCTCTAAAACTACCTGAAAGGAGGTTGTAGAGAGGTGGGGCTTGGTCTTTTCTCCCAAATAACAAGTGATAGGATGAGAGGAAATGGCCTCAGGTTACACTAGGAGAATTTTAGATTGGATATTAGGAAAAATTTCTTCACCGAAAAGGTTAGCAAACATTGGAACAGGCTGCCCAGGGAAGCAGTGGAATCACCATCCCTGGAGGTATTTAACAGATGGGTAGATGTGGTGCTTAGGGACAAGGTTTAGTGGTGGTTTTGGCAGTGCTAGGTTGATGGTTGGACTTGATGATCTTAAAGGTCCCTTCCCACCCAGAAAATTCTATGATTCTATAAAGTTCTCATACATTAAATTCTGTTACGAAAGTCGTGACTGCACTAATCATCAGATAAAGATTGAGGTTACTAAACAACCTCACGTTCTTACCAATAAGGATTGATCCCAGTGGCAGAATTTTAAAATTTGTATAAAAATTACCAAATACGCAGATCTCATTCTAGACAATTAAGGATCTGAATTCACAACACAAGAAAGCAAAGGGACTTCTCTAAGTTGATGTTGTTCATTCTGAGTCAGCATTACACCACGAGAGAATAAAACATCCAAATACAGATATCAGAAATGGCTGTCTAAATGGCACAAAATTTTAACAGATGAGCGAATGTAAGCTCTTTCAGCAATGACCTCTTTAGCTACTTAGATAGCTAGACTCCTGACTAATTTCTAATTTACTGAACCAGAAACAATCCACTTGATTGTCAGTGAATAAGTGACTCAGCACTTTCAAGGAGCAAAAACTGACATTATGGAGGATTTTCTTGGTAGAAAGATACATCTGTTGTCTTGGTAGGTTATCAGACTTGTATTTGAAAACTTGCATGCTTACCCATTTGCAAACAGAGTAACTATTTGGCATTCAATAAAATGATTTCTTGTTTCTTGAAGAACATTTCTTTTTTTCTTTTTTTTCTTTATTCTTTTTTTTTTTAAACTAGCAAAGCTGTTAAGAAAATACAAATTTATTATAAAATATTATTTCATAACTTTGAGTATCCTGTTTTGCTTAATAGAACACAAGTAAACGATCATCTCTGCACAGGAATGAAGGACTTGAGTCAGAATACATAGTAATTCAGAGGCAGGAAAACTAACATTTCTTCTTTGCAAAGTACGATTGCAGTGCAGGTCATGTTTGGAAGGCTCTGACTAGTTTCGCTTTTTCCCTGTAGCAAAAAAATGAAGTACACAAGAGCTTTCCAAATGGCAGCCAGAAAGCCATGTATTTTTCTCAGTGGAAACACCGGAAAACTCATTTTGATGAAGTATACTTTGTTTTTGAGGAACATAACATTTGATATGGGAAAAATGCCAGTCAGCTTTAGTAGCTTTTCCAACTGAACTGTTGATGTCTTACGAAATGTAGAACTGAATTACAAGAAATAATATAAAAGAAAGGTTGAAAAATCTTAATAAAAATGTAGCACTTAAATAAAACCACTTAAAAAATAAAATGTATTTTAAGTTTCTGTCTATAATTTTTGTTTCTTTGACCTAGTTGTTTCAAGGAATATTAAAACAATACGTTACACAGATTGAAAAAAAAACAACAGAAGCTGTAGTTAAAGCTATCTTTTCCTAGGTCTGTGAATGCTTGCAGTAATGTTTCAATGTCATCTCATGACAGAATAATCATAATGTCTTTCCATCTTTTCTATTCCCTTAAGGACATTTTCTTTTTACTTAAGGAAATTTGTTCTGAAGCTAGGCTGTTGTCTTAATTAAGTTACTATCTACATAAATATCCTTTAAAAAGAGTATTCAAGAACTTTTTGTGACAGAAATATTACATTGTTATTCTTACTAGCAGCTGGTATTACTGTATCTGACAGATCGAGAATCAGTCTATTGTTTCTTATTCAAGTCCTGTCAGGAGCATACGTGAAATTTCTGTAGTAGGAAGTTATTTCCTAATTGAATCAACTTTACACGTTAAACTTGTGCCTTGTTTATTGGTGTAGATTATAGCAACCAGAAATATACCTAGGACTTCCTGAATCAGAGAGTCCAACTCATTTAATTCCAAAGTGCACACTTGAATTTGGTTAGATAAATCACTCCTTAAACTCTATTAACTATACAAACTCTTTCTCTCCCAGCTGTAGGGTTAGTAGCTGTTAGATTTATGCCTACATTGTAAACATGTAAGGTGGGATGAGTCCGACGTTCTACAGACAAAAAATTTTATTCACACTTTAACAAGGTTGTCTGTACCTAGATACAAGGATTTTTAATCTCTATATTTTATCAAATATAATAATTTATACAACCAAAACAATACTGTTTGTCTAGATGGACAAATATATCCAGTAATAAATCATAAATGGAAACAATGAAAAGTTCATAGCTACACCTGTGTGAATATATATATTATTTTTTTTTACTTCATCTATCAAAGCAAAAGAAAAATATATTTCATTTTGGATAATGTTGAGTTGCTTTCCACCTAAACCAAAATGGTTTTCTTCCTTTTTTTTGTAAGTCAAAATAGTTATACTGACACAACTCACAGCAAAAGGATGTGTTTGTGTAGGTAGAATCCTCTAGGTACAAATAATTAAGGCACAAAGTGAGAGCATAGTAGGACTGGGTTCTGTTTTGTTGTCTCTGCATGTATCTGTGGTGGTGCAACCCCCCTTGCCGCTCTCAGACCTCTCCGTACTTGGTGTGATTCCCTCTCCACTCGGGCCACATAATAACACCATGACCAGAACAATACAGAATGGTCTAACATTAAAGGGAGAAATGGTGGAGAGCAACGAACTAGAACACTAAGGCAACCCCTTGGTGTATCTGGTTCCCATGGCTCTTATAATTTGAACATAATAACTTTAATCGATCACTCCTGACAACATATGGATCGTGGCTATAGAGAGGGGGTTACCAGGACCACAAGTCCTAACAAGTTCTGGGCTTGTGCAACCAGCGGAAAGTACTGGACTATTCCATTGTCCACGCTGGGCTGGAGTGGAAAATTACCTGACGAAAGTCAATTATCTCGGACCCTATAAGTAGCGATTCTAATGAAGACCCTTTGAGCGCTTCTGGATCGCAGCGGGCTGTGGCCAGGACCTCCCCTGTCATGTAAAACTTCGCGAGGACAACAAGACCAGGGCGAGCTACTTTCTCTCTCTTGAGCCTCAACAATCGCCCGTTGAGGAATGCCGGTATATTGTGAGTATTTACTCTAACTCAAAGGGGAATTTTAACTATAGACCGGTCTCTCTTGTTTCATCCACCTCTCCATTTATATGTTTGTGTGCTTTAGCTTTATGGATGTGGATGTTCTTCCATTTTCCGTGCACGTGTAGGGGTTAAAAGGGATATCCACCGACTCAATAAGTCGTGTGTATGCGCGCTCATATGCTTTGTTTATATGTATATATATATTAATCTGGAATCTGTATATTTCTATTGGTTTGGGATACCTTATAGTAAGTTAGTGTGAATCTTGCCATCTTCGAATCTGTAATTAAGTCGCTGTTGATTTGTTGATTTATTTAGTTAAATCACTTTTCAAACCCTTAATTCAGTTAATGATTAAGTGCTGCTAGAACTCAATTCCTTGATCTACCTCAAATCACAAATAAACCAAATTGCTGCTAAATCATAACTGTGTCTAATACTTCCATTCCGTGACAGTATCTCAATGTGAAATTCCTAATAACAGAATGAATTGTCTCAGCCAACATATTGTACAGTATTCAAATGGCATTTCATTATTCTCTTCTATTGGAGATGTTTTAATTTACATTAAATACTTTAAATATTCATTGAGCTAGTGAAAGAGAATGCAAATGATGCCAACACCATAGAATCCTTTTTTTCTAAGACCTTATCTTTTTTTCTACCTCAAAAGCTTCTATGAGAGGTTTTAGAGGACTTTTCTACATCTGTCATCTGACAGATACCTGTCAGAAGCAACTTTCTTGTATGTGTATAAAATTTTTAATTAGGCTACCAAACCTCCATTTGGCAGTATCTGCTCCAATATAAATTTAAGTACTTCCCATAACATGAAACAGTGTCAGCAGGAAAAGTCTGTGAAAAGCACCCACCCAGAACTCAAAGTTAGGGGACTCATGAGAAGTACAGTTTCATGTTCATCCAAGCATAGTAAACAATTGAATCTGGGACTCCCACAGCCTAAAACATTTATCTACAAATTTAAGTTAAGTAAAAGGATTGTTAACTATGCCATTTTATTCTGTTAACCATGAAAATATATTGCAAATGAAATTATCTGGTGCATTGAGACACAATCTGTCAGTAATTTATGGCTTACTAAATCCACATTTTTTTCAAGTATGTCTTCCGAAAACACTCTCTAGATCTATGTAAGAGTGAGATTGTGGCAGAAAATTATACTCATTAGGAGTCTGAGAGATGTATACCCAATTTCTTCTAACGAATACAGTCATATTCTACACAACCTTGGCCAAATGCTTTGGTTGTTCTGTAATAAAAAGGCTGGATCCTAGAGCTACCATCTCTATATACTGTTGCTTCATAGGTAGCCTCTAGATGACAAGTACAGATTTGCCTCAGCAAAGTAATATTTTATTGCACTTACACATGCAATATTTCATGTGTTGCATTCATACCTGAGACAGTCTGTGTGCTTGGCTGCAGGTGGCAAGCCAGTCCAGTCTTCTGTGTAACTCAGGGCTTGTTATACCGTACAGACATGGGAACTTTGGCATAGTGCTGTTCTGCAAGATCATGACCAATGTGTGTTTTAACTCACAAGTTTTTGCAGGAATGAATATTTTAAAGGTTGCAAAGTACTCCTAAACCTCGGTACTGAGGGTCCTAATTACATTTCTACATTTTTCCAGAAATTTACATATCTGTTTAGATTTTTCCTCAGGTAATAAAGTTGTGAAATTACAGAGCACTTTCCCACATCACAGATCAGAACACAAATACAGCAGAGCAGAACTATACTAAAATATTTGATTCAAGAAAACACAATACTAAAGAGAGTTACAATAAATTAAACTAAGTTAAATAATAAACAATAATTGTTGGTTTCTTGTTTCCTGAAAAAAATTCCAATATTTCAAATGACAATAACTTTCCGTGCAGCTGTACTCACTACAGTTGATATAAAGTGACAATTAATAGTAAATTGTATTGACAGACCTTGGCTGAATATAATTACCTGAACAAAGAAAGGTTCTGAATAAATTAATCATGGTATAATAGCATTTCTATTTTACAGCACTCTAGTATCAGAAAAAGAGAAACCACCACATTTTTAATTAATACATTTTATTGCTTCTGTTTATAATTGCTGAATTATGTCACTTAAATTAATTGAATTTTAGCTCTTCAATTAGTATTACACAGAATATTAATTATGCAGCAAATGCAGATAAAGCAGGACCTACTTTTTTAATACAATTGTATTTCAATTTCTTTGTGAAGGTTGCACACCCTATCCTAAGACAATGAGTTCTCCCACTCAAACTACATAAAACAGAGAAACAAAAAATTAAATACTGAGTTTTACATAACTTTAGGACAAAAGATCCTGAGGTGCTTCTAAGTTGAAAGCAGCAACTCTTGCAACCACATCATGGAACATTGTTTTGACAGCTCAAAAATACAGATACATTCAGACCCTTGAAGCAAAAAGGGAGAGGAAACCAATGGTCCATAGGCATCCATTTGTTAATCATGCATTTGAAGTGACCAAAAACCGGGACTGAACTTCTGTCCTAACCTGAACTTTGGGCTGCAGATGGAGGGTGTTGTCTGTTGAGAAACCCAGGACTCATTCAGTTCCCTGAGCACAGACTTCCAGTGCTACCTGTGGTGCCTGAGGGTGCGTCCTCCCACTGCGTCCAGCTGCCATGGGAGGCAAGCGTGTGCCTCCCACAGATCCTGGGTCATAGCTGCCAGCACTGGGCAGTTGACTTGAATGCTCTTGGGCATCAAAAATGACATAGAGGTTTGTTTCTGGGCAACTGAGCTGAGTTTTATCTGTTAGCAGAAGTTTGTCAAAATACGATTAGTTAATTATGCAACCACTGGTTCATGGGGTTTTTTGGTCCTATTTCCTTGACTTTATGTTCCATTTAGTACTTTATTTAGATCATCTCTTGACCTTTGTCCCTGATCTTCACTATGGATTCAGATATGAAATAACCAGCATGTAGTCATCCTGTCCCAGGAGCAGAGCAGGAATTTCATTACAAACCTGGGGGAAAAAAAAAAGAAAATTTCATTGTTTTTCATTCTACAAGAGAACTACAAACTCATCTCCACCATCTAAACCTCCACTGCAGGATTAAAGAGCACAAAGAAATTTTTGCCCCACTTACTAGTTGCTTATGCCCTGAGAGCTGCCTGGAAGAAGGAGGAGGTCAGTTGGGCATCTGTGATGCAGTCTTCTGGTCAGACAAACATGTCCAAATTTTATGTTTTGCCAGAATCAGCACAGCTCTGTTCCTGACATGGAAGTTTTGAAAACATTATTTTTTCATTCCAGAGACTATGTCTAAATTGCATAGCTTTAAGAAAAGAAAAAAAATGTCTCCTCTCTATTCCTCGGCAAGGAAGTAACAAAGAAAAGAGATTGGCTTTGCTGTTGGAAAACCTCTGCATTTCATACACAGAGCAATCCTGAGCACAGCTGAGGTCCAGCACATTTGTCTTCTTCCTTTCTTTTTTCTTTCATTCTTTTTTTCTTTTTTCCTTGCTCCAGGGAAAGACTGTCAAGTTCACAAGAGTTAAATGGCCACCAAACCATAATGTGGCTTATCAATCTCAGTGACAGCACTGAGGGGAATCAAGAATGTTTCACGCTTAGTGCTGCAACATCTTCAAAATCAATGTGCATGTCTGAAGAGGCAGATTTAGAGTCAGGTCAGGAGAGAACTGAAATTCCTTTATGGACCTGAATGAAGCATATACACATTATAGGCTTTCTTTAATTACATTTCATTATAATCATATAATTCCAAAACATAGAAGGTTAGGTTTAGAATTAATTTTGTACACTCTCACAGATACTTTAAGGCAGATTCACTTTCTTCTTGCTTGTCTTTTGAATTAATTGCTATGTAACTTTCAAAAACAAAGCTATGCTATAAATAAAATGAGCAAAGTGCCCACAAATTGCTTTAACAGACGTGTCTGTTAAAAGCCAGTATCCAATTAAAATATTTTCTTTAAAATTTCCTTTATTTTTTGTCATTTTTATTGTTTCTTGTCAGTTTTCATAAAGATATTGTATATATGTCTACATGTATATATCTACCTATATATGTATGTAAGTATTTTATTTTCAATCGTAAATTATGAATTCAATTTACTTGCTAACTAGAAGTAAAATGCAGGTGAGCTTCAGCTGACAGAAGTCTTCAGTGTCAGCTCCACTTCTTGTAGTTTAGGAAGGATGAAAATATTTACAACTGCTAATGAGTGAGTAAAGATATCTATTTGAAACTAAAGAAGGTTTACGCTAACTAGCGGACTATAATGTTTTTATATATATATATAAAGACAGAGTATATAGGCTATAATTTTAAATATATGACAATTTGAAAAGCAGGTTCTATTGTCTTTATAGCAATATAGTGTTTCTTACTTTTAGCCTCACAATGTCTCAGTGTGTAACACTGAAAGTAGTTGCCTGTTCTTGCACAAAGTGTTTTGTTCTTCAGCTAATTGCTCTGGTGTGATTCACTTAAAAAAAAAAATATTACTTTTGCTTTCACCCAGTTTAAGAGAAACCTGTAGGAAAACAATTCATTCCATAGATTGTGTGATACAGAATGGTGATTCTTAGACTCATAGAACATCTTGAGTTGGAAGGGACCCATAAGGATCATCAGGTCCAACTCTCTGGTTGTCACAGGACTACCTAAAAATAAACCATAAGACTAAGTGTGTCATCCAGATGGTCCTTGAACTCTGAACTTCTTGTTCAGTGGCTACTCCTTCAAGCACTTCAAGTTTGGTCAAATATCCTGGAATATCTGCTGCTTCCTTCATGTTACTCTGCTTAAAACTTGCCCAGGATTTAAAGATGAATCTTTAGAGTGTACATTCTATACAAACTGTAAATAAAGCATCGAATCATTAGGCATCTAATTAAATCTAAATTAAGCTCATACAAGATATACCATAGTTGTAAGAAGTCATTAAGCTCCTTTGTAAAAGTAGGTAGCTAGTATAATCAAGGCCTCCAAGAGAAGGTGTGCTCCTATGAGCATGCAAGTTCACTCATGCATCTGACCTACGTTAGCAGAGGAGTACTGTTTGGCTAAAGACCTAACTATATCTCAGGATATAGTTCTGCTTTGGACCCAATCTCTTGTATTTAAATGTAGAAAGGGGAAGTTCTGCTTGTCCTTTCTCCTTCCACATTTTGGCTGAAAATTCTTGAGACTTCTCTTTTCACAAGTGCTTTTGTAATCTCAGCATCAGCTGGAAAGCCCGGGAGCCAGCCAGCATCTGTCAGAGACCCACATTTAGTTTACATAAGGCATAATAAGGAAACGTATAAATAAGTGAAACAGAAAGAAATTCCAATACAGCCATCACAGGGAAAACAAAGAAACACAATTGATACAGCCAAAATATGTTCCAAGAACAAGAACATCAGAAAAAATCTGGAGAAATGGCTTTTGGAAGTTACAGCTTACTGAAAACACTTTTACTATGTGCGGATAAATTGTTTCATGGTTCATTTTTCCAGAGCATAGAGAAACAGGGCTTTGCATATTCCTTTACAACTAATCATCTGTATCAAAGAGGAAAATCCAACCCATTATCACTTTCTCCACTTAGTTGAAACAAATGTGTACCCAGCATTTCTAAGGATCTAAAATACTAACTGCGTACTTTAACATACATTAAGTTGCCAATATTGAGATGAAAGAATTTAGAATGTGTACAAGTTTTATATAATTTGATTCAACATCTCACATGAAATCATTTAAAGACCAGTCTGAGGCTATTCTTACTTTTTTTTTTTTGGTCAGGCTTGGTTACTTTATGATGCTACCTGGCTGATTTTTATTCAAGGGATATTTCAATTTATAAAATTCTAAATATGACCAATATCTGTCATGCTTTTCATGCTATTTTAAAGATCCACATGGATTTGCCAGTTAGTAATAAGTCAACAGCTTCTGCCTCCTCATCCTTTTCCATTAGTAACATGCAGAACTTTATTTAGGTTTCGTGTCATGTGAAACAATATTAACAATGCAACTATGCAACATCCTCTACTAACATGACTGTGTCAGGTACTTATCTCTAGGACATTTCAGTCTGATTTTTTTTGATACATAATTCTATTTTTTATGTAATAGCTAAAGTAGGCAGTTTGAAGGTAACAAATATTTGTTCCAGATTGCAACTGAATTAAAAGTTCACAATGTTCTTGTTGAAATGAGGAATGCATCCCCAAGGTTGTTCATATTTAAACAATGAAGTGTACATTGTCATCAAATAATTGTGTGCTTGTGTATGTGTTTGCTGTCAAGGTTGAAGTTTCAGCTTACGCTCTCTTTGTGAGTGGATTATTCTATTCTATTAACTGAAGATAGTGATAACTGCAAAAACAAAAAAAAAAACCAAACCAAAGCCAAAGCCTAACTGAATGGCACTTAATGCTGCATACAAACCCCAGGTACTTAAAAAACACATCTCCTAAAAACTACCCTTTCTTCCTAAGTACCATAGCCAAGCTTGATTAGTATTGGACACAGTATAAGATGTATTTGTTTGATCAAGCCTTCAGCTGATCTCTAGCAGCATTAAAGTTTACAGTGAAGGCTTATTCCAAAATCAGTAGAAACCTTACCCATTTCTTAAATATACCTAAGTAGTTCTGGCTTTTAATCCTTCGGTACAATGGCTCAAATGTAAATAACTTTATTATATGATGGGACTTAATATCTGACTTTGGAGACACTAGAGGTTTGTTCTGATTCAACCTTACTAAAAGTCTACAAATGGCACTAATATAAGCCATTTTCTTTAAAAAGGATTCTGTGGAATCAAGCAATACAACAATCAAAAGAAGTATAAAATTCTAAATACATCACAGAAATATATCAAAACAAGACTTCAGCCAGCAGACCTACATAACATAATGTAATTTTGCCACATTTTAAAAGAGTGTATATATATGTACATTTCAAAATAACAAAATAAGATTTGAAAACTTATTTTCTTACAATAGCACAGCAAAATCTCCGGAGAAGACAAATAGTGCGTTAAACAACACCTACAAATAGAAAGAATACCAGAAACTTTAAAACACCTAAAATTGTAGATTTGCAGTAGAAACCATAATACTGGGATAATTCCATAGAAATTAACTTCTGTAAACTAAAACAGAAAACCTCAGTTTCTTCATAAGATCTTTATTTTAAATACTGAAGAAAATCCCCATAACTCTGAAAATTATAAAAGCAGAGCTTAAACAGCTATTGAAACAAACCAAAACGAACCCAGATCAGGCAAAACCCATGACAGGAAGTCTTACAATTATTGATAGAACATAGCTAAGCTATTGACAGAGTGCAGGCAGTAATTGACTAATTTTCACAGAAAGCTTAGTCCATATGATATGAAATTGGAAATGACACTTGAAATAACAAGAATGTAGATAGATCGAAGAAAAACCTTTCACACTGTAATTTCTAAAGAATGTGCATTTTGGATGAAAAGGTTGAAAAACTTGCTTCCTGATGAAAGAACAAACTGAAAATTATAGCCACGTTTGTTGTGTAAATTGGATGGCATTTTGTTTAATATTCTTGAGTAACAGAACACTAGAAATTCTTCATATGGAACAATGTAGAAATGTGCAAAAGAAACTTTGCTTTGGACCCATTCAGTTGTATGAGTGAGTACGCTTCCATTTCTGCAATTTTTCATTGTATGATTATAAAAACATCCTTAGAGTTCTCTTAATCTGATATGATGTAATTGAAAGGAGATTCTGGCCTCTGCTTCAAAGTGTGTCATGAATAGTTAGCATGGATTTTTCTCTGTTATTTGGTCAGCTTAGCGCATTGTGAGGTATGTTAGTGATTCATATATTCTGACTGGATGTCTTTAATGCGTGTTGTTGCCATGCTTTGTTGCAAAGCATACTGGTAGGCATTCAACAAAGATGTAATCTTATATGAAAATTAATAGTTTTCTTGGTGTCCATTCCTTAATAACTAACTAGTATGCTTGAAAGGACATATTTATTTTCTCTAGCTGCTCAAGATTTTAAGATTTTTTTAAAAACTTTTGTTTCCCTTGTAAATTCTATCTGTATTGTATCGGAGACTTAGAAAAACTGAGTTTGAGTTAAACCAGAAACAAGGGTAATATTCTTCTGTCCAGCATCATAAAAGACATTATAATTTATGTTTCTTTTCACCTTCTGTGCTCTCCGGTGAACCACAAGGGAAATGGAAATTTAGCCAGTTATTTTAAAACCCTGAGAATAAAGAATCTTTTGTTTCATGTAATTTTGTTTCTTCCTTGCATGTCCTTGAAAACAGTAATATTGAAAGATAGAAAAAAGTGGTTTGTACTACACAAATTTTACTTCTTTGCTCAATAAGGTTGTTTTCAGGCATGAACAATGATAATGCAAATGAAACATATTCACCCCAATCACCACGCTCTTCGTTATCTTGTCCACTAATGCCACTCAAAGAAAAGGCATTCTCATTTGCAAGCACTTTCTCTTTTTGACATTTAAGAACACAACTTAGGTGTTTTTTCTAAAAGGAAAAAAGCAGTCTTTCCATTCCATCTCTTAAACACAGGAATGAGACTGACAAAAAACTCATTTTGTGTATAAGGTAGAAGGCCTGAACTCCAGCCTTGTTCTTCAAGACATTGCTTACTCAGACATTGCTTACTCAGACATTGCTCGGCCTAATAATAAACATCTTCTCAAAGCAGGTCAGTTATGAGAGAGCATCATCGAAGACAATGGATGAAAATGAAAATAGTTTTTTCATCCCATGAAATGTTTTAGTGCTTTGTGTATTTTTATGTAGTCTGTTTTAGTATTTTATGTCTTCATTCTACATGGAGACTGAGAACTTTCAATATTTCTCCTCTAAACTACATGTGTGTCTGTATATTCAAGCATTAATTTTATTGTTTTCAGGCCAAGAAAACCCTAAACTTTGGTTTTCTTTGCATCAAGAAAGTGTTTGAATTATTTTCTTCTAGCTTTTTTCTAATAAGTATTTTCTCAATAGTTTGAGTTGTTTCAAGATGTTTCAATAGCTATCTATGAATAGATGAAAGAGAAATATACTTGAATGCCCTGTGTTCAACTGGAGTATTTTTCTCTGCCTCGCTGGACAATGACACAATCGTTTTTCAGAAATTCTGAGAAGAATAAAATGCTCAAATCTGTCTTCTTAGGAATTCAAGATACCACATGTAAACAATACCTCTCTTTTCATTGGCTCCCCACAAATGCTAAAATTTGTTGCCTTTACCTTTCAACCTCACTGTAAGATACCTAAACAGTGATAAAAAGCTAAAGAAACCTTTGTGAATAAAGCAGCTTCCTTACAGCTACAACAAAGTTGAAAAGGATTTTCTGAAACTCCTGTTCTTAAGAAAGATATTTTCTAATATTTAAGGTCTGCTGAAACCTCACTTTCTTTTATTCCAAAAGCAGCATGGCTTCCTTTTATCATTTTTCCACAACAAGATGTGTATTTCATAGGACACATTAATGAAACAAAACCAAACCCAAAATGTGATAGAAATTAATTCAACAGTTTAAACCAGAGCTAGAAAACTGTGATGACTTAAAAAAATGAAACATCAAAAATATAATTAAGAAAGATTAGATTCATTGTTTCCCAACATCATTAAGGTATCTACAACATATTAACTTCAAATTGGTAATGCTATTTTAAATTCACCAAATCAGTAACAATTCAAATGCGGAACAAGAAACTAAAACTAAAATTCAAAGACTATGAATGATGTGTTGAGCATTCAGCCTGAATTATGTCTCTAAACGGATCCAGTTCTTTTGAAATGAAAGAGTATTCAGCATGTGTTCTTATACACACAGTTCTAGAGAAAGGTCCATGCAGGGAAACAGGGAAATTGAAGTTGTACTGAACACTCACTTAACAAACTAGGTACAACAGCCAAAACACAGTAAGGTTTTCAATACTATCTCACACAATACTCTTGTACCCAAATTGAGACATTATACTGTGGGTAGGTGGATAAAAAAAGGTTTGGATGATTGGGCTCAGCAAGTAGTTGTACTCTGCCTGGAGATGAGTAAATAGTAGAGTGGACCTAGAAAAGCTGGAAGAATAGTCCAAGAAGAATCTTATGAAATTTAACTACCTCAAATGCAAAGTCCTGCACCTGGGAAGGAAGAACCCCTGGCAACAGGGCCAACAGGGCTTGACTGCCTGGGCAATAGGTCTGTTGAAAAGGTGAGGCAGTAAAGGAGCCAACAGCATCCGGGTCTCTACCCACAGGAGCATGGCCAGGAGAGCAAGCAAAGTGACTAGTCCCTTTTGAGTCAATACTGGCCAGACCACATCCAAGCTTGTGCCTCTCAGTGCTAGAAAGCTGTGGATAAATGGGATTAAGTTCATCAAGGGGCCACCAGGATGATCGGGATTGGAGTACTGTCCCTGCAAGAAGTTGAGGGAGTTGAGCTCATAGGAGCCTGCCAGTACTCATGGGGAGGTTACCACAAATACTGAGCCGGTCCCTTTACAGTAATGCATGGCAGGAGGAAGCAAAGTAGTGGTCACAAATTGAAATGAGAGATTCTTACTACACTTACTTATACTTTTCCTCCATAAGGACAGCCAGGCATTGCATCATATGGTTCAGAGAGGCTGTATAATGTCCATCCTCGGACATTTTCAAAACTCTGGGTAAAGCCTTGGGCAACCAGGTATGATCTCACAGCTGATTCTGAGTTATCCTGAGCCATCCTGTAATTCTATATGGAAGAGATTTTCTTCCTCTTCTAGTTTGCTTTAAGTGACAAGTTCTGAATGTGGCTGTTTTGGGCAGATGCTGTCCTCTGTATAGAGTGCTATTAAAAGGTCTGAGGTGATAGGAAACTTCATTTGATTGTTTAATACATCACATTTTTCAGAAAAATATTATCAGCATAAAAATTATCTGCCCGTCCCCAAAATAGGACCATTTGTTTGTGTCCATATTTTCTCAGTTAACAGTCTTGTCTCTCCAGCCCACCAGCTAATGCTGTACTGTAACTCTCCATCTCTTTCCTGAATCTATACACTGTTGACAAGAAAAATTACCTGCAGTGCATACTTGATTGATTTTTTTGTTTTGTTTTATTTAAAGACTTTGTGAACTATGCTGACGTTATACTGAACAGAAAGTATAGATGGGTTTTGTCAACGGCTCACTGGTCTGCAGTGAAATAAGCCTCACACAGAAAGTAGACACCACAAAAAGTTTACATAGAACTCCTTAGTTATACCTTCTTCAGAAACCAGTGAAAGGTTTTTTGTTGAATGAGAAGAAAGGATGTAATACCAAACGGCACCTCCATGCTTAACTTCGTATTATTTTCTTCTAGGTCTACTTCCACAAATATAAAAAGCAGGTTTGTGGGGTTTTTTTTTAAATCAGAAAGGCTTGAGGATGAAACATTGAAATATATACACAATCTACTGAAAATTGTCTTATGGAGTAGAAACCATGCATTGGCCATTGGAATATTTTGTAGTAATATATTTAGCTTATAAGTTGACTACTAGGAGAGAACGTGGGGTTTTTTGTTGTTTTTTTTTAAACAATTAATTATAAATTGAGTTGGCTTCAGAGATTGCATATTATAATGAGATAAATACTTCTAAACAACCTTCAGATGGAGGGAGAATGTATTGCAGAGGGCCAGACTTTGCATGCAGAAAGGTACACACATTGATGCCACAATGGGAAAGATAAAGTCTTTGGTGTTTCATTGTGTCAGTAGAAGCTTATTTCAGTGGTTTATCCGAAGTGCCTTATCGACAAGTAAGTTAACACAACTGAATGGGAGGAGCTGATGCTGAGCTCTTTGAAAATCTGACCAACTATTTCTTCTCAAGGAATGTCTGAACAATCAAATTCAGTTACAGAAGATACCTGGCATATGGTATGTCTTATATGCCTTCTCCATTCCCTGAACTACCTTGATTTATCACAGTTCTTGATTACTCTCTCTATTTATGTCCTTAACTTTCCACCCTTTCTTTTTTCTCTTGTTGTCCTGTATTGGATTTCCTAGCAAGCAACATTTTCAATAAATATCAAAGCACTGATGACTCAAAGATCATATTCCTTCCAAGTGTTTAGACTCCAAACAAGTAAGGAAGTTAGATTCATGCATACGTGGTAGGCATCATTAATTTAGGCAAATGGATGAGTATATCACACATACGGCTTTTGCAATCACTCCTCTGTGTTATGCCACAGCTGAAACGCAAGTGCAGAACATGGCTTGTGTTTTCATAGATGTTTATGACAAACAATATTAAGGTCTGCAACCTTTTGCCATTTTACACATTTTTTCATATTCTTTCCACCTGGTACACATAAAGACCTTTCTTCCAATATTTATTCTGCTGTATTTGTAGTTCAAGTTTAAATATAAAAGCTTTATAACTTTTTATTTATAAAATGCCTTATTTTGATGATGCAAGCTAGGGAAATGGAGAAATTATTCCTTTACTCCAAAGGACAGAGCAGCGCACATTTCCAACTGCCCAGATCAACTGAATAGACTTTAATTTCCAGAATGTTTCCAATTTACCTGCTTTTCTTAAGCACTAATGCCTCAAGACAGGTACACAGCTACTTTCCTTCTGTAAATTTTTCTGAATGTTTTCATCTTCATCTGCTATTTTTACCATATGTTCTATTTAAAGTGACCTTTTAACATGAAACGTGGTCAGGGCTAAGAGGGGGTTTGTTACTATTTTTATAACAAAGAACTCAATTTAAAACATTTTACTTAGTTTTAACAGTTCCCTCTACTTTGCTGGCACAGTAACAATTCAACACATTCCTACCTTTAAAAGTGTCTTTCATACCTACAGTAAGTTTTAAATGAAAGACAGGATAGGTACTGATACACTTGAAGTTCTCAGGATACAAAAGAGTGCTTCCATCTCCAGAAATTTCACAAAAGAAGAGATGTGGTTGATATCATCAGCATTGGGATTAATACACCCCTAAAATTCAGATGACTCAGGAGTCAATATTTCATTTCATGAATGCAATTTTGCTGTGGGAATACAAGACATCGCTGCTTTTGTTCAAATGCTTGCCTATTGCTTTTTGAAAGGCATTGATTTTAACATATATACTTAGGATCTTATTACTTCAGCCAGAGGAAAGAAAGTGTATGACAGCTGGAGGGACAGCTAAAATAATTCTCCACACAGCTTTACTTTATTTATTTATTTATTTGTTTATTTGTTTTCCATTACTCGCGTCCTATTAATTTTTTACATAGTTTTTCAAATCTCATCCTTCTCCTGTGAAGAAGAAAATCTTACAGTCATTCTAATGTCTTCCAAGCTGAGTGGAATTTTGAAATAGTCACCATTTTACCCATAGAATATGGGTCTTCCAAAACAGTTTTTAATCACAGTAATTCATAGATATACAGCAACTTTCAGGCTTAATTCAAAGGTTGTTTCCTGGTGAAATAATGACTGAATGCCCACACATGATGCCTTAAAGAACTTACTAAACACTACCTACCTTATTCCTTTAAAAATTCCTTCAGTGATAAGTATTATTAGCCTAATTACCCAATCAAGGAAATTAAGGAAGAAAATTTACCAGTGACCAAATATGAAGAGAAATTTTGCCCTCTTTCTACAATATCTGATTTCGTATATCAATTTAACATTAGAAAGACCTGGACCAAGACCAAGACTCAGACAGAGAGAGAGAAAGAGAACGCACGTGAGCACTAAGAACTAGTTCTTCAAGCTGTTATGCCACATTATCTTTGTTCCATTCGAATCTTTCTTAGTGACACATATATTTTAAAATGCTGCAAACTGTGCCTTTCACTCTAATCTTCAGGTACCTCTAAAATTCAACATATCACAATTAAAGTTTTGGAAGTTGGTTTACTCCAACACAGTCTTTGAAATCAAATATAATCTGTAGTATTTTCAAGTCTGGTGATAATTTTAACAACTTTAGTTAAAAATGTAAGAATTGTGTCTTCCAGAAGAATCAGCATTTCTAATGATGAATTGTCTGTTTTCCTCACTGATTCAGCTACTTTGCTGTTTAGTTCCTTCCTGAGTCTTGTCGTTGTAGAGACGGACACGACACTGAATATGAAGTTGTAGCAATTCTTCTTTATTTTACAAGCAGTGCTTTTTTATATCCCTTTACCTGGATGCTCGTTCATGCCTATGCACTACCATTCTACTTTTGCCCAATCCACTCTCACGCCACGCGCCAGCCAGCCAATACAATTGTTGATCGCGCTCTGTTCCTGCTCTGGTCAAAGCCAGGATGTTTGCCAACCCTTGGAATGTTTATCACTGTGTTCACTTGCTTGCTCAGCTCTTCTCGGGACTTTCCAGTCTCTTCAAGGGCATGCGGGTATCTGTTCAAGGTCAATGTTAAACTTGCATTCTGATCCCTCAGACCAGCCGAGGTGTCCCACAGAGTCTGATGTATCTCCCTTTCCTTGTGATATATTGCAATTTGAACTCCTGAGCTATTCCATCACCAGAATTTGTGATACTTCCAATTGGACTTCATCTCACCCTTTTTGCCTGAATCACTCCTCCAGTAGGCATTTTTTCATTATTGTCTCTTGTGACAAATGACATAAACAGAATTAAAACAGCCTTTTAGCAAACTCTTTAAGTTCACTCTGTAGTAGCCCCTTGAGTGATGATCCAGTGCTGTGGTTACCTGATTAAGGATCCTGCAAAGAAGATAGGCAAAAGAAGCCTGTACTATGAAGTTTTCCTATTTCCAGCAGCTAACACTGTTAAAGTAGGCTAAGACTACACCTACACTAATAAAGTCACTTACTCCGAGGTGCCATCCTGATGTAGGGTCTCCAGGAAAAGCAGCGTCAAGAGGATTGTGTCACGCTGTTTAGGGCTGATTTGCCCTAGGATGGACAAGCTCTGTCCACGTGGCTTTAGGGCTGATGGAATGCCCTTGTAGCTCTAAAAAAAGGGGTTCTTTTCATGGGCTTTTTTCCTACCCAAGGTGTCTAAAAAGAAGTAAAATAAACACCTCTGAGTATTTATATCATCAGATGAAGCTGAGGGTTTGTATAGAAAGACAGTATGTATGCCGGGTGTGGTATGAAGGTGTTTAGGAGCGTCTAAAAGGGTAAGACCTGCTGGAATAATACTGCAGGCATATAAAGGGAGATGAAGGCAAACTTGGTGCAGTTTTATACACACTGCCTACAGATGTTGGTCCCTAGAGTGCACCATCCTTAGAACTGCAGCTAGGATTTGGCTTCTGGACAACCTAGCTTTGCTTTGAAATATGTCCTGTGGGTGAGCTGTTAAACCTATATAGCAGATGACCAGAGTACCAGCACTGGTGGATAGACTAGTGCTGGTGCTCTGGTGAGCAGTGTTAGACAATGAACCTGCATTATCTAACACTGTAGGCATTATTTGTGACTGTTTACCAAGATCCACACTTTGCTTGTGTGAAGCACAAGGGAGGGTTGCTTAACACACAAGCACTTTGGATCTAATATTAGCAAAAGAAAGCACTCAAAATCTAAGAAATTCTAGAAAAAAATCTTTTCTTCAGAGGACAAATGAAGAATTCAAAGGTTTCTTCTTTCTTGCAGTTAGGACTGTGGATTGCATGTCCTGATAAAACCTTATTGGCATCACTGAACTAGCTAATGCTCTCATATTCTGTCCATGTCCAGCTGGGATAACACAGCATTCAGACAGGAGCATGCCATTAGTACGTTTAACTTCAGATTATCTTTGTATTCTTTTTTACTAGGTGTAATGTTCTCTGCTTCTTCTAATGTCTTACTTCTTTTTCTAGACACGTTTTTCCCCCTCACGAATAATCTGATGATATCAACAGAAAAACCCTGACCTTCCTTGCAGCTAGAAAATAGCTTGCTGAGTGAATAGGTATTGTCTAAAACATGCAATCCTGATTATATTCATGCCTTCTATGAGATCTCCACAAGTAACTTTTCTTCTTTGTGCATCTCTATTTCTGCTGCCCTAAGCATCTCACCTTGAAAGATCTTTGAGACATGCCCTGACTTTAATGACATGTTTCTATATTGCCTGGTGTTGGTCAAAAGCTCCCCACTGTATAAATAAAAACTAATGGTAAAACCTATTCTCAGAACAAAAATATTACACTTTGAGAGAAATTAAAATTAAAAAGCTAAACACAATGCTTCTCTAGTGAATCAGCTCCAGCAAAATTCTTAATTTAACATGGAATTATTCTAAATCTGTGCCACTATCTCAGAGTTTGAGATAGTAATGTAAGGAAAGCACGTGTAAAATTCAGCTCCTGGGTCAATTTAAAAAATATTTTGTCAGGCAGGTTCCCAGCTGGTTTGTAGCTTGAAACTGTGTGTTCCTGTTCTCTGTTAGGAAAAGTTAAGACACTTCTTCAGGCTTCAGCAAATCTACCCATAATCAGACCTGTGACACATAAACAAAAGCTGTGCTTTGCATAGATATGAATTGTCATTTGACAGGAAATTTATTCTGGGTGAAATGCTTCACATTTTGCAAATGGAGATATGCCAAATCTTTTAAGTGTAAAGCTGTAAGGCAGAAAACGACCTTATGAGGTTTTCTATTCAGAACTGTATGACATCCTGAATGAGTTCAGGAACATGCAGATGGCAGCTGAAAAAAGACAGCTGATTGCAAATGTCTTAAAGATTACTATGAAGAACAAATATACAGTCCATTTATTTTTAAAAAATGTAAGTGTATTTTCGATTCATTGGAATGCCTTTTTTATAGTGCCTCAAATAGCAGTGTTATTCCAAGCGAAGTGTCCTGTCAGGATCCAGAGTAAAATGCTGAATTAATATGTACTGACATTCTAACTTCAATATGTGGAGAAAATATGTGAGAATCATAGTTGTAGACATCACTATTTTACAGCTCCCGCCTCTGTATTACCATGATGAGAGTAATGCCTTTCCTTTGAAGTTGCTGATTGTGGTTTATTGCAGTCCCCTTGCACAGGCTCATGGGAGAGGGTGGGACTCACCCAGGAGAACAGAAGAATATGCACTTTGTAAAACCAAGTTATTTACCAGGGTAGGACTCTTGGATGATTTTTTTTTTTTATATGAATTTCTTTTTAGATTACAATTCAAGATACTTTTTCAGTTCAGTTCAGGATTGTATACTTGAATTTCACGCATTTTCTAACATGTATTTGAAGTGGCAGGAGTGTTCATCTCCTGCTTATTTTAAAGTGAATACAAAAGAATTTTCATAGCAAATGGATTTTAAAACTGTAGTCATGATTTTTTGTTCTGGAAACTTCACTTTAAAGGTACTTTACAACATGCATGAGCTGATCAACCTCAGGATCAACTTCTGAACAGAAAGCTCAATAACTTTTCTTGTCAGTAAGCCTTAAAATTAAAGAAATGATAAATGAGAGTGCTATAAAAATATTTTTCTGTTTCATCATATAACTTATTAATGACAACTTTATTCTCCACTTCTTTTCCTTATGGGATTGGTGTTTTTTTCACAGCTTGTATTGCTATAAAGCTCTACTTAGAGATACAGATCATAAGAGAAAGCCCCTTCCTTGTCTTGAAATGTGTTTGAAAAAACAGTAGCAACATGGCTTAAACTGAGGGTACAAAAGGCAACAACCCACTTACTCCACACACACACATACAGAGATTACAAAGGAAAAAACAACAAACAGTCCAGTGGGAAGTAAAAAAGGGACTTCAGTGAAGTCAAATACTTCCTATCATTATGCAAAAAACACCTAACTGAAGCAGAAATTAAGCCAACTCATTTAGAAGATTCTGTATAACAAAACCATTGCTTTTCATAATGGTGAAACAAATTGTTAGAGCAGCAGCCTTTTGAAGAGAGAATCTCAGCAAACAGAAACATGCAAAGACTGGTCTTTAGAGCACGTTACCAATTTCCCACTTTAAACATGCTAACAGTTCCTCATAGAAAAGTTTCAAAGAATACATACACTGTGTCAGGGCATTATGATGTCTACATTTATTCAAATAAAATTCATAAACAAAAAAATAAATTATTGGATTTTTTTAATAAAGTGGCTACATTGGTATGGATAATACGTGTACAATCTGTTAACAATCCTGATAAAATATTATAACGGATTCAAATATACTAAAAATACTAAACAAAACAATGAGAAATTCAGAAAACTGGCTCAGGAGTCCACAGCAGTCTGAGCAAAAATCTGTATGGTATCATAACATATCATATCATATCTTATCATGTATCATATCAACTTCTGAATATGAATAGTTTTGGAAAAGGTATGGATTCCTGTATTCCTACTGTATTTCCATTTATTTAGACTTCTGAATTGACAGATCCAAAATATATTACAGGTTTTGCTTGTATAACAACTTGATTAGGAATGAAAAAATATAATTTTTTGTATTATGAGCCCCCTCAGCACAGTTTTGATTTGAGGATTTTTGATTGGACATTTTTACTTCTGTGACCCTTTAATAAGATAACATTTACTTGCATGGTTTCACAATGATAAAGTACTTTCAGCTTTTTCATCACACTTGAGGCTTTAAGACTAACATTTATTTCATTTGTTATTTTTTATGGCATTCAGCATACAGAATCAGGGTCTCTGAAGGAAAAATGGTCCCTTTTTTTTATTTAGTTTTTTAATTGTTGTTTGCTTTATTTCCTGAATTGGCTTAGCATTGATTCATTGAAGAACTCTAAAAAATCTTAGAACCATGGCTGGATTTAGATGCTTTTCAAATTGCAATTCTAACAAAAGAAGTAACGGGCCATATCTAAATAAAACACTTGTGACCTTTTCTCTGAAATCAGTCATCTAGGATCCATTTCAGTTCATGCAGTCAGACCCTTCAGAAGGATGTTGAAATCTAACAGCTCACTGATCAGCAACAGGGAAACAAAGAGAACAGATTTACCTTTTCAGGCCCACTCCCACAGGGACTTCCATGCCTACAAAGATACTATTTCTTGATTAGTGAAACCACAGGTGGGAAATTTTCCTGGGGGTAGAAATCTACAGTCCTTCTTTTAGGAAAACACAGAAACACAGGAGCAGGAAGAGGCCAGGTTTCTGGTATTACCTGGTGTTTTATTGCTTGTATTTGTGCTGACTTCTCTTTTTTAAACAATAACCTATTGCTTAAGGAAGATGTGTAGGAAGAGGAAGATCTTGGAGGTGGACACAGCTGTGCAGCTGACCACCTACGTGGTGGAATCATGAAGGGGGAGTTGGAACTAGATGGTCTTTAAGGTCCCTTCCAACTCAAAACATTCTATGATTCTATGATTCTATGATTCCAGTTCTGCTTCATTCCCTCTCCCTCTGCTGGGTTAATTCTGTCCTGGGCGAAGTGCTGGATACTCAGCTCTAGAAGAGCCTAAAGTTGCATTGTGAAACAGGAGTTGTGATCAGGATGATAAGATGTGATTTAGGCTGATAATATGAAATCTAGTTAGACTGAACCTGATTTTGGCTTTACTTACATCAGCAAGAAATATGGTCTGATAGGAGTGGATGTGTAGAGACAAGCAGCTGGCACTGGAGACATGACACGCACATTATGTGCATTTTAGGATGATTACTTTATACCAGCTCTGCTTTGGTCCTGTGGACTGGATGCTCACCAGTAGTTGCATGAATTAGATATGCCCTTGGAGTTTCTTTTCTCATTTTTCATGTTTATTTCATTAAATGAAATCCTGTTGATGTGCTCCAAAACAGCTGCATGACAAGAACTAAAGCACAGAAAGTAGGAAAAAAATGTGAGATTTGCTTCAAAGGCACACTCCTGAGCCAAGATAAAATGTTAATGTAGAACCACCCTTATGAATCTGGTAGATCTAATACCAGGTTGCTAAACTACGTGAACATCAAGGGCTCTGGTAATATGAGGAACATGGCTTGTGCCTGAGAAACAAAGGAAAGGGAAAAGGAAGACAGGGGAAAGGAAAACAGAAGGAGAAGGGGAAAATGGCAGGGGAATGGGCAGAGAAAGAGAAAGCTGAAGGGAAAAGGGAAAAGAGAAAATGGAGAAGGGAAAGGGGGAAAGAGCATCTAGCCTTTAAGGACATCTAAAATTAGAAAGCATTTCAACAGGCTTATTTCAGGACTATGATCTTGAGAATGTTCAACTTTGAAAAAATTATTTTTTCCATAAATCTATGCTTCCTGCTATTCTGATCTGGTCCATGATGGTAGTATTTCTCTGATTAACAATTCCAATGGATGTTTTTTTCCTGCCAAAAATGTAGGTTCCATGACATCAGATATTAAATTACTTTTGAATTTACTTTGTGTTTGCTTTGATTATAGCTGAGGGTTTTTTTTTCCCTGGATATGAACAATACTTTATGCCTGAATATTTTGAAAATAAAATGTTTTACTTTTTAATTTGAATAATTTTTAAGGTCTTTTAAAAATATAAAATATTTAAACTGTGACAAATTAAGAATGAAACTTTTGATTTCTTCAACATCAAAATAAAGCCTTTTACTTCTATGTGTGCAAAATATTTCACTTAATCAAAACAATGTTTGGATGTTTGATTTGCTAAAAGCATTCTTTCAGTTATATGATTGCTAAGAAATGAAAACAAAACCACTAATTGTCCCAGTTTTCATATTTTCATGATTGAGGGATTATAAATAGTTCTATCTTGAACTTGAATAAATCAGACATATGTGTTAGGAGCTGCTGAATCTGGTAGCCCAACAGAGGTGAGGCTGCTGCAGCTCTATGCCCTCAGGTCCAGCCAGTACCAAGGCTGAGCATGTGTTCCAGGTAGGCACACGCATCAATATTTTGTACATAAATATACACAAAATACACATAATGACAAGGCCAGACACACAAATGAACACAGGCAGAAATATGCAAAATCTTGAAACAGAGGTAGAGACTTGGACTAGCTCGGTATTGAAAAACAAGGGTAGAGAGTCCACAGCCTTTTTGGATACTCTATTCCTCATAGTGAAAGAGGTTATTAAGAGGCAATGACTCATGGTTGTTGTCCCTTATTTTATCTTCTGCCACTATCAAAAGAGTCTATTTCCCAGAAAGGATGTAGCTCTTTAAGTGCCATTCAAGTAGTTGCATGCTGCGCTTAGACCACCCTTTGGCACCCCTTCTCTGAAAGAAACAAGTGCAGCACGCTCAGCCTCTCCTTGTAGGTCATGCACTCAAGGCCCATGGTCAACACAACAACAGTCCACTGCAACCACTACAGTTTCTTAACATGCCTCTTGAAGTGGACACAAGTATTCCAGATGCAACCTTACTAGTACAGGGTAGAGGGGTATAACAACTTTGTTGAGTCTCCTGGCCCTGCCCTTCCTAAAGCAAGTCCAGTACATGGTTTGTTTTATTTTTGAAGAGAGTGAAATGTGGACTCAGATTCAGTACACCATCCAGAGTTTTGTCCTTGAAAAACTTCATGATTTTTCTCTTTGCTTAATCAGTTTCATCAAGGTCCCTCAGAACTAAAGATCGGTTTTTCATTATGTCAGTTGCTCCCTTTACTTCAGTATCTCTGCAAATTTACTATGGGTGCTCTCTGTGTCATTGTCCACATCACTGATAAAAATACTGGACAATATGGGTCCCAGTATTACCCTGGTACTATTATCAGCCACCAGCAGGACACAAGCTCATTGATTCCCACCCTTTGAAATTGGCAATCAATCCAGTTTTTAATACAAACAGCACAGACACTTCCAGCTGAGAATGCAGTGAGAGATGGTGTCACAAGACTTACCAGTATCCAGCAGTGTCACAATCACTTCATTTGGGAAGGCAAGCAGGCTGGATAATCATAGAATCGAATAATTGTTTAGGTTGGAAAAGACCTTTAAGATCATCTAGTCCAACCATTGACGTTAATCTACTAGATCTGCCACTAAACCATGTCTCTAAGCACCACATCTACATAGCTTTTAAACACATCTAGGGATGGTGACTCAACCACCTCCCTGGGCAGCCTGTTCCAATCTTTGATCACTCTTTCCGTGAAAAATTTTTTCCTAATGTCCAGCCTAAAGCTCCCCTGGCACAACTTGAACCCATTTCCTCTTGTCCTATTGCTAGTTACTTGGGAGAAGACATCAGCTTCCATCTCACTACAACCTCCTTTCAGGTAGTTGTAGAGACCAATAAGGTCTCTCCTCAGCCTTCTCTTCTCCAGACTAAACAATCCTAATTCCTTCAGCCGCTCCTCATAAGACATGTTCTCCAGGCCCCTCACCAGCTTTGTTGCCCTTCTCTGGGCACGCGCCGGCACCTCAATCTCCCTCCTATACTGTGGCGCCCAAAACTGAACACAGTACTCAAGCTGCGGCCTCACCAGTGCTGAGTACAGGGGCACGATCACTTCCCTACTCCTGCTGGCCACACTATTCTTGATACAGGCCAAGATGCCATTGGCCTTCTTGGCTACCTGGGCGCACTGCTGGCTCATGTTCAACTGGCTGTCCACCAGGATCCCAAGGTCCTTGTCTGCCAGGCAGCTTTCCAGGCACTCCTCCCCAACCCTGTAGCACCGCATGCGGTTGTTGTGACCCAAGTGCAGGACCCGGCACTTGGCCTTGTTAAACCTCATGCAGTGGGCTTCAGCCCATCCATCCAGTCTGTCCAGATCTCTCTGCAGAGCCTTCCTACCCTCAAGCAGATCAACACTGCTGCTTCATTTGGTGGCATCTGCAAACTTTCTGAGGGTGCACTCAATCCCCTCATCCAGATCATCAATAAAGATATTAAACAAGGCTGACCCCAAAACTGAGCCCTGAGGAACACCGCTTGAGACCTGCTGCCAACTGGATTTAACACCATTCACCACAACTCTCTGGGTTCGGCCATCCAGCCAGTTTTTAACCCAGCAAAGACTACACCTGCCTAAGCCACGGGCTGCCAGTTTCTCTAGCAGAATGCTGTGGGAGACTGTGTCGAAGGCCTTACTAAAGTCCAAGCAGACAACATCCACAGCCTTTGCTTCATCCACCAGGTGGGTCACCTGCTCGTAAAAGGAGATCAGGTTGGTCAAACAGGACCTGCCTTTCATGAACCCATGCTGGCTGGGCCTGATCCCCTGGTTGTCCTTCACATGCTGCCTGAGTGCACTCATGATGATCTGTTCCATGATCTTTCCTGGCACTGAGGTCAGGCTGACAGGCCTATAGTTGCCTGGATCCTCCTTCCATCCCTTCTTGTAGATAGGTGTCAGCATTGTCCTTGATAAATTCATATTGACTCCTCCTGATTTCTGCCCTGTTCTTTGCTTGTATGGAAGTAGATTGATTCCATTACTCCATGATCTGTAGATACTGGAGACACATTTTCTCTGGATCCGTTTACTACTGGCATATCTGTATAATCCATTCCTATTACTCTTTAAGTCCCTAGTTAGTTTTAGTTCCAGCTGAGTTTTGGCCTTCCTGATTTTCTTCCTAAGTCCCTAGTAATGCTATTATGCTGTTCTCACATTTCCTGGCTTTGTTTCTATTTCTTGTATGCTTTATTTTTGCATTTCAGTTCATTGTGAAGCTCCTTCCTTAGCCAGGTGGGTCTTTTTCTAAAAATCCAAGGCTTTCCACACGACAGAGTGTTTTGCTCCAGATTTCTCTGTTTTCATTAAAACCAAACGTCTTTTTCTCTCTATAACAGTTTCCCAGGGATTCTGAGGGGATGAAATTAGCTGATATCTGCTCTACTAAAACCTCCTTCTAACCTTTCAAAAATCATATATAAAAAACTAGAATTCTCTTTTTCCTAGAGGACAGCTGGAAGTTGGAAGGTTGCCAAGCAGAAGGGAAGTGGAAACTGTACTTTCTGTAATGCAGTCAACAGTCCTTAATCAGGCCCAGGATCTTGAGGCCTCTAAGGCAATTCATTCCACTCTGCTAAATGGAAAAATGTTAAAATAACATCACAGACTTTTATAATGTCTTCTCTCCAGGGCTCTCAAAGTGCTTTGTAATAATTAATTAACTAACTAAAGCCTTGTAACATGACCTTGGCATAAAATACTACTGTACTACAACCTACAAATGAATCTGCTCATAATGAACATATATATGTCAGCTGAAGAAAGGTGGTGTGGCTGTAAGACTGCCTATTCTTTCAGTTAAAGTAAATGTCTAAGAAAAATGAGATTAATTGCCTTTTTGTGATGCCTGTCTCTCTTCAGTGGCCAGACTACTTTAAGCAATTTACCTATATCCAAAAAGAAACTCTATGCTAAAGACCCATATTCCAAAATTTGGCCACATATTGTAGCTGAGGGACACTTCAATAAATTGAATGGTAAAGGATAGAAAACAAGGTTCAAAGTTTGCTCTTTTTTTTTTTTTTTTTGTCATTTACATTTATGATGTACTCTTCCAATGGGGACTAAATTTTTTTGAGATTTGAAAACAGCATGTGGCAGACTGCCTTGGAATAAGCAGATGACTTTGGCACTCAGCTAGGAAGTGGAAAATATGGATTTTTAGGAGCTCTTCTTCCAGGCTGGAGCAGGATCCTGAGACGAAGTTCTCTGTATCACTGGTGAGAACTGACTACTACAAAATACATTTGGTTTTTTTCAGTAATTATTTCAGTTTTGGTTGCTGTGTTACAAAAATAGTTTTGTTGAAAAGTTCCTGTAATAGATCTACAAAACTCATAGATGTGAAAAATCAGGAAAACCAAATGTTGGTGATGAAACTAAGTGATGCAACTCAAAGGTTTATATATAAAATGGGAAAATTTTTTCTAGAAAAAAAAATAGCTATACAAGTAGACATTTAGCATTAGATTCCAAGATTTCATAAGCTGACTGATTTCTCCAGCAGACATCCTGCTATAGTGACATGTATACTGTAATGTCTAGACATACAGAAGGATGGGATAAAGAATAAAAATATATGAACCTTTTTAATGGACACAAATTAATTGCAGAATTGTTAGTTCTACTCAATGAATGTCAAACGCATGAACAAAATCAGAGAAGAAACCTTCCTTTCAAATTAATGTAGTATTAAGGTTAAGGCTACCAAACTGATTAATTTCATTTTTATTGGTATGTTTTCATCATGCCAGCCATGACCACAGTTGACATAGACATACTCAGTGACTGACTTTCTACTCTGTTTCAAATTTTGTGTTTTAGATAAGAAACTTAACCGGTTTTAATAGTAATTTGCCAATGTTTCTTTTAGTTTATGTCATTTTCAAGAACAAAACCCAAATAGTCAATATGTTTCTAAGTTAGTATCAAGGAAACGTTCAACATAAAACTTTTATGGTTACTGTTCAAATAGACTGAAAAGAGAGACTCCCTGTTATTTCAAAGTTAAATAGTCAAATAAGACGTCTTTACAAGTATCCGGTATGATCATATCCAAAATTTCTGTACAAAATTCTTGCTTACTTGCATTGAGCTTAGAGTGCTTTGGCTGATAAGGAAGTGTATAGAACCCAAAGGCGTCAGACTTACATAGTTTAATATACAAAATTTTGAGTAATGGATTGTGCTTCCACATTTTGGTTAGGTGTATGGCAAATCCATAGTTACTTCTCAGGATGCTTGAATAACTTTGACTGACATTCAAACTCTTTATAAGCTAAACCTTCTTAAAATATAGAGTTATGTTGTAAATCAAAATGGACACAGATGGACAAAGCTTTCTATTTAAAGGTAATTCTTTAGCAGGTCTTAAAAGTATATATGCTTTATCTGGCATGGAATGACTTACAAAATTAGTTCATGATCATTCCAGTTGTTATCTTTTTCTTATGCTGTCTTTCATCTATGCATTCAGCTCATTTTACTTTGTATGAAAATATTAAAAAAAATATAGGGCAGAACACTTTATATAACTATACATTTGTAAATGGTTTTATGAATAATAGCTGCACACAGTATTGGTTTGAATCCCAATTATCAGGAATGGTCCATAGAATAGCACTTAATTTGGCAATTAACCAGCTAACCCATACACAGAACAGTTCTATTAATCAACAATGAAAATACATTTGCAAATGTTGAAAGGCAAATGAAAGCAAATGAGGGTTTTTACTGAAGAGAAAGAAAATAAAAGCAGCTGCAAAATGGAAAAATCAGTTAATCAAACTCAGTACCCTTGTATAAAAATCTAGTGTGAGTTTTAATAAATATTCTACTTTATATTCCATGCTCTAGCTTTTAATGCTGCTTCTGTAAGGTCTTGCTTGTTTTGTTCCTGTTAAATTTTAGAGTGGTTTTTTTGCAGAAGGACTATATTGTCAAACTCATTTTCTGTATTTCCCAGTATATATTTGACTTTAATCTCCAATTGGTGTTCTTTTTACATTTCAAATGTGTGAACTCTTCCAGGTTGTTCTTCAAAGACTGCTGGTTTTAGCAAGCAGAGGCTTTGATGTGGCCCTTGTCTGAGTTATTGCCGACAATGTAATATCTATATTTTTCTAGCCTGAATGAGGTCTCATTACTGGTATTTTTCTAAAGAGTTGCACATATTTTTTTTTCTTCAGAGAGTTATAATGTCATATATTATGTCTGCGGCTAGTGTTACTGTTATCTGTGAGCAAATGTCAGAAAAGTATCATTTAATGGACAAAGTTAAAACCATAAAGCAGTTTTAAAATGTACACAAAATGTAATTTTTATGTATGGTACCTAAATATTTAATTTTTAAGTAAAATTAGCTGTATACATAAGTATTAAGGAAATTATTGATTTACTAACATAACATAAGAAACATTTAAATTTTCATCGTTACTTTTCAAGGGAGGTACGTGTCACATGTTTATCACTTTTTTACACAGCTTCCCTTACTGAGAAAAACTTTAGTCTGTGCTATTTTTTTTTTTGCTGGAGTAAAAGAACTGCAAATAGAAGCAAAGCTGAGGAGAGCATAAGAGTTGCGTAAGTGAAAATTTACAGAGTATGAAGTACAAAACTCGTTTTCTAGTGCCAGTTGCAGCACCTTGAAAACTGCTGAAAACTGTACCTCCAATCCACAGTTAGGCGCAATGGTGGAGGGGAGTAGAGAATACATGAATAAAAGTTGTGCTCTGTGTAAAAACATAAGCAATTAAAATTAGTCAGTTAGTTTTAAGTGACTAGCAGGAGGTAAATAGGATGAGAGGAATCTGATCATGCAAGAAAGAGAAGGACATAACTAAATCATAAATAAAGGTATTGTGGACTGACTTTCAAATCTCTGATTTTAGCTAGAACAAATTACTTCATGCACCTCAGCACCTGCCATAAGTGAGAGCAATTCAAAGAATTCACCTCCACTGTGCCTGCAAAGGAATATATGTGGGAACTTGAGAAAAGGAAAACTCTAATCAACATGATCTGGGAACAGAGATTGTGAAAAATGTTGTCAGCATGTTACCTGAAATTGTAGGGGACTGCATTCAAAGTCCAGAAAGTCTCTTATGTTTCTTTGCTTATAACCATGTGAGAAGTAAGACTGACTGCAATGAGACCGTTGATCTCTCTAGAACAGTATCACATATACAAGAGTGTCCAAAAATGCACAACTAAAGAAAAACAAAGAAGGGGCAATTATGGAGTGATACTTTTCTGAATAGTCTCCCACCTTGGATTTGTGCCTTGGGGACTTCCTGAATCACATGTAGTTTCCACAGTAAATCACATGGAATTTTTTTCTTTTCCCATAAGCTTACCATACTGCCTAGAAACTATGTAAGCTTTTACCATACATCACAGCCTGTGTGAGGAACTTTCACTCTTTATGAAGTGAGTAAATACATTGCACGATGTGTGCTCCACAACCAGCAGTGGCTGTAAAGGTCCTGATGCTCAACTTGGTGAGCATCCTACAGTGGGCAGCAAAGTGCTGGAAACCAAACCTGTCATAACATTTCTGAGGCCACAATTTATGGATACAGAATTCTATTTGGAAGACTTTCAGTATCCAAAATAACAGGACCCACCAATAAAAGATGAAGTTTTCTGACAAAAGTGTGCAATGGAATATGCAACCTGCATCCCAGGATCATACAAATGACACCATAATAAAACTGCATTTGTAGATGCATTACTGATGGATAACCCGATGTCAAGGAACAAAATTGTGTTCTTGTATTAGTATAACACAGCATGAAGTACAAAAAATCAAGTACATCTTAAGATTCATGAAAAAACTAAGATTCAAAGTTAAGCTGAGTTCCTTATCCAAAACCCAATCAGCTTTCAAAGTTAACTCAAACCCATTTTATTATAACAAGATGAATAAGTCACTAATGGATTTCAGATTGGCCAAATTTCTGTATGAATATTGCCAACATCTCCAGCAACAAAAATGTGGAGTAGGATTAAAAGAAATCTAAATATTTGGCAGGAAACTTCTAGCAAGGGTCACAGCAGAAGCTAGAAGTACCTGATCCCAGTGTACTGCCATGTATGGCAAGTCAAGAGCACTAGATATACAAGGGGACTATAAATTTTATTGCAGACTGTGACGGTGAGGGAAGCTGGAACACTTTTTACTAAATGTTTTTTCATCAAAACATGCTTGCTTCGTCTGAGCAGAATCATTCCACAAAAATGTTGCAATTTCAACAATGTTTTCAATGCAAGAGGTTTCTTTAGTCAGAGGTGGAAACTTATAAATTTCAGAAAGGAGTGAGAGGAAAAGGAGATAGAAGGCTCATAATTTACCATTTTCAGTGGATGCATCTGACATAGTACATTGAAAATTATCCAAGAAGCTTTTATTTCGTTTCAGTGGGATAAACAAATACATTTTGAAATGTCACAAGTTAGTATAATATTCAGTTGTTTTCTAGACAGGTCTAATGACAAAGTGACTTAAAAACTGAATTATACGTGAACTACAGATGAACAACAGAAAATAGGTCCTAACCTAATAATTTCATAGGAACCAGAATAATTTCCTGTCAGAGCAGTAAGAAACTGAATGCATGCAGTTCACAGAAGCTAAACAAGTGAAAGCAAGTTCTTTCCAAAGGACAGCTGATACCTTTCCTTAGTTAATGTGATATTTCCTCATTGAAAGTGCTAGAGAGAAGAAGCAGAGTTAAGTGCATCTAATACAAAATAGATACTATGCTCCAAAATAGGATCCCAGGAGACCAGCACTCCTGGGATTAATTTCTTTACTACGAACTATGACCTTTTTGCTGTCCCTGGCTCTTTTTGACCAGATTCTGACTTTGGGAATCAGATGTTTTGGTACGTGTTGTTTTGTTTTTAATCGTCCCTACTGGGCCTGTTTTTGAAGGCCTGTAAGACTTCAATTCATTTGTAATCTTCTACTCTCTCTCCTCACAGGATCATAGAATCATATAATCATTTAGGTTGGAAAAGACCTTTAAGATCATCCAGTCCAACCACTGACCCTACTCTACTAGATCTGCCACTAAACCATGTCTCTAAGCACCACATCTACATGGCTTTTAAACACATCTAGGGATGGTGACTCAACCACCTCCCTGGGCAGCCTGTTCCAATGTTTGATCACTCTTGCAGTGAAAAGACCAGTGAAGAGACCAGCGCCCATCTCACTACAACCTCCTTTCAGGTAGTTGTAGAGACCAATAAGGTCTCTCCTCAGCCTTCTCTTCTCCAGACTAAACAATCCTAATTCCTTCAGCCGCTCCTCATAGGACGTGTTCTCCAGACCCCTCACCAGCTTTGTTGCCCTTCTCTGGGCACACTCCAGCACCTCAATGTCCCTCCTATACTGCGGCGCCCAAAACTGAACACAGTACTCAAGCTGCGGCCTCACCAGTGCTGAGTACAGGGGCACAATCACTTCCCTACTCCTGCTGGCCACACTATTCTTGATACAGGCCAAGATGCCATTGGCCTTCTTGGCTACCTGGGCGCACTGCTGGCTCATGTTCAACTGGCTGTCCACCAGGATCCCCAGGTCCTTGTCTGCCAGGCAGCTTTCCAGGCACTCCTCCCCAAGCCTGTAGCGTTGCCTGGGGTTATTGTGACCCAAGTGCAGGACCCGGCACTTGGCCTTGTTAAACCTCATGCAGTGTGCTTCAGCCCATCCATCCAGTCTGTCCAGATCTCTCTGCAGAGCCTTCCTACCCTCAAGCAGATCAACACTGCTGCTTCATTTGGTGGCATCTGCAAACTTTCTGAGGGTGCACTCAATCCCCTCATCCAGATCATCAATAAAGATATTAAACAAGGCTGGCCCCAAAACTGAGCCCTGAGGAACACCGCTTGAGACCTGCTGCCAACTGGATTTGACGCCATTCACCACAACTCTCTGGGTTCGGCCATCCAGCCAGTTTTTAACCCAGCAAAGAGTACACCTGTCTAAGCCATGGGCTGCCAGTTTCTCTAGCAGAATGCTGTGGGAGACTGTGTCGAAGGCCTTACTAAAGTCCAAGCAGACAACATCCACAGCCTTTGCTTCATCCACCAGGTGGGTCACCTGCTCGTAAAAGGAGATCAGGTTGGTCAAACAGGACCTGCCTTTCATGAACCCATGCTGGCTGGGCCTGATCCCCTGGTTGTCCTTCACATGCTGCCTGAGTGCACTCATGATGATCTGTTCCATGATCTTTCCTGGCACTGAGGTCAGGCTGACAGGCGTGTAGTTGCCTGGATCCTCCTTCCGGCCCTTCTTGTAGATGGGTGTCACATTGGCAAGCCTCCCGTCATCTGGGACGTCCGCTGTTGACCAAGACCGCTGATAAATGATGGAGAGTGGCTTGGCAAGCTCCTCCGCCAGCTCCCTCAGCACTCTTGGGTGGATCCCATCTGGGCCCATAGACCTGTGGCTGTCCAGTTGGCGTAGCAGGTCACTAACTGCTTCCTCTTGGATTACGCGTGGTTCATTCTGCTCTCCATCCCTGTCTCAGGGGGCTGAATACCCTCAGGGTGACTGGTCTTACTATGAAAGACTGAGGCAAAGAAGGCATTAAGTACCTCAGCCTTCTCCTCATCCTTGTTGACAATCTTCCCCTCCGCATCCAACAAGGGGTGGAGATTCTCCCTGGCTCGCTTTTTGTTGTTAATTTATTTGTAAAAACCTTTTTTGTTATCTCTTACAACAGTGGCCAGATTAAGTTCTAGCTGTTCTTTTGCTTTTCTGATGCTTTTTCTGCATGACCTAACTAGATCCCTATACTTATCTTGTGTTGCCTGCCCCTTCTTCCAAAGGTGGTAAACTCTCCTTTTTTCCCTGAGTCCCAGCAAGAGGTCCCTGTTCAGCCAGGCCAGTCGTCTTCCCTGCCGGTTCGTCTTACGACACATTGGAACAGCCTGCTCCTGCGCCTCTAAGACTTCCTTCTTGAAGAATGTCCAGCCTTCCTGGACCCCTTTGCCCTTCAAAACTGTCTCCTTACACTGTATTTTACCAACTTTTCTTTCTGCAGAAAGAGAAAGTTTTGATATTGTATGTATTGTGTCACTATGTATGTGATATTGCTCGGTTATTTTTTTCCCTGTGCTCTGTCTCCTGCCAAAGTTCACTTATTCAGCAGTCTTCACCTGTCACACAGTAAGAAAATAGTAAGTAGGTGGCAATTCATAAGAATAATGCACCACCATGAGTCTTTTAAAATGTTGGTTTTGAAAATGTTACTTAAAGGAAAAGAGTCATAGAAGATATAATAACTCGGAAGTAGCTCCCCTCATTTCACATGTTTTTTTAAAGAATAATTTAATAAGTTCAGAATCATTTAAGTTTAAAAATGGTATGTTGTGCTTTTGACATGTTACAAATCAATGTCAATAATGTTCAAAACACAAATGCCCTGAATTTGTATATATACAGATTAGATCTCACAAATAACTTCTGACAACCAGCACATACATATTTATTAGGAGATTCTGTCAGAATATTTTTTAGTTTGTTTTGATACAAAGTGTAAACAACAATATGAAATGCTTTTGCTTTCCAAAAGTGAAAATGAAAGACACCAAAGATGTGCTCACATTTTCTCTTATGCTAATATTTTGTTTCAACTCCAAATGAACAGACAGTTTCCATATAATACACCTGACATGTTTATTAGAGCCTTCTGCAAAAGCAATTTCCTTCTTGATGTATTCTTTCACACAATGTGTTATTAAAAAAGGGAAGAGGAATAGAGAAGAGGGAATCAAGATCAGATCTTTAACTGATAGAAAAGGGTAACCTAGTAAAAAATTTTTTAGGAATATATGTAATATTTTCACAGCTATTCTAAGCAGCAATACCTATATACAGATGCTATAAATTCTGTTCACAGTGATGTACTCTCAATGGCAGATTTCAAACCATAAAGATACAGACAACTACCTCTGGATGAGACGAGACCAGGGAAAAAATATTTGGCCCAGCATAAGCCAGCACTTTATATATGACACCAGATCCACAGTAGGCTAAAGCATCATCATTTAAGCTTTTATGGCTGTTTTTACCAAACACCGATCCTTGTTTTGAGACAGACTGCCCGTGAAAGACTGAAAGATCAAGCAACTGTCTCAAAGCTTGCTTGTATGCATCTGTCTGCAGCTTGCGAGGGGCCTTGTGCAAACAACAGACCATTCATTTCGCTTATCAGGAAGGAAACTTGTGCAGATTTACTATAGCAGCAGACCATTCTTGCCACTCATCAGGCACCTCCAAAACTGCCCCCTGTCCAGGCTGGGCTGGCAGCTCCCAAGGACCATGTCCTGGTTACTATAGTCACACGAAGGCCGCATGATAAGCGAGACCTGAGGCGTGTGAGCAGCTCATAAGACATAAGTGCCTGTGCCTGACTGAGGATAAAAGGACCATAGAAACAAGCCATGGTGTGTACCCACCGCTGAAGAATTGATGACCAAGGATCAACCGGATGCTGCTGGATCCATGGTGGTGACTATCCTTTGCTTATCTTTCTGAATGCTTGTTTAGTTTCTTTCTAATATTTCCTGCCTTTCCTATTGCTCCGTTCCTTTGTACTCATTCAATAAAAATGGCCTGATTGGTGGCATTTGACCTCATTTGTGTCTTAATCTCACTACAAACCTTCCCCAAGCCTGCAGTTGGACCGGGACTTTACACCGCGACAAAAAGGTCAAAACACAGATCTGGAGAAATTCCCTCAATTACGTGCTTTCAAAAGTCAAATTACACTGCAAGACCAAGAATCAAACCATTCAAAGACAAAAAAATACAATAAAATTGCTCATGAGTCATTCATATATCACTGATTATCAACAACACTCCCTGAGAGTATTTTTAATAGATAGAAAACAAACAGTTACCCTCATGGTCTCTATACTATTCACACTTCAGTGCCAATATAAAGACCACATCAGACGAAAGTATCAGAGTTCCCAGAACACGCATACTGTGTTTTCACATAATTGTCAAGTACAGACAACTGATACAAGTATGGTATTTCTCTTCTTTGCCATCCACAGTGAACTAGCTAAATGCAATACCATCCAGAATCAAATGATCTATTTTCATGGATATCCCAAATTGCATTTATGTTTCATTAAATACATACATTAAGAATTACTGGAATTTGCTAGATATAATACTTCCTGAAGGAGAAAATTTTTATGATGAGCTCTAATTTTCTGTGAGATATCTATCTCTAGTCTTTTTCGGACAGGTAATTTTATAATCCTAAAATGAAATATGTGCATATATTTACATTTGTTACTTTGCCTTTTATGTGTATCAGAGAAGTAAGTCTACCTTAAGATTAAAAAAAAAAAAGCTATCATCTCCATATATATTTTGCTACAGTGTCTGTAGATGTGTTATAGATTTCCAGTCTTGATTCTGCAACAAAACAAGGAATTATGGCCTGTTCTCTCCTACATACATCGGTTTTCCACTGGTGGCAATTATTCCACTGTCCTCAGTACTTAAACCTAATTCATTGTACCATACAGTGTAGAAAATAGTATAACCAGACTGGAATATAAATATTAGTCCCTATGTTTACACATAGAAATATGATTGCCAGATCCTAGGGTTTTTTCCTCTCTTTTGGATAAGTAATCAGTTCTGCCTACCCTTTATTGGGTACACAGCGTTCAGCTTTTCCTCTGCAGTCAGCAATATGGGATTGAGCTCCGCTGCCGCACAGCTCCAAAACAGCCAGGTGGGAAGTGATTAGCCTGAGTTGGACAAGGCTGTGAGCAAAAAATTGGCTTGTATGCTTTGCTGGCGCACTCTTATTCTTGCCTCTGCATGATACTTGGTTTCATTTTTCTCCAGCCTTAGCTCTAACAGGAAACAGCTTGGTGTTATGTCCTCGAGCCCTCTTGTCTCAGGAAAAAGGTCTCATTTTTACCAGAGGTTTATGGCACTGAAATCCATTATCTCATTTTCTCTTTTGAATGCTTCCAAGATAAGAGGTCCCATTACACAAATGCTCAGTCCAAGTCAGAGCAAGCAGGATATTCTCTTATCCTCTTAGCTATTCTCTTAAGAGTAGTTTCCTAACTTCCAGGCTATGATACTGTCAGCTGATAATAGATGAAGTTTGTAGCTCTAGCACATTGCATAGGGCTAGAAGCATTTCTGATTTGGAATTGGGGAGGGGAAAATCACTGCAGGAAAGATGTACTTTTTAAACTGAGAAAAAAAAAAAAGATAGATATCATCATGATACAACAGACTGTGAGGGAACTAAACTGCCCTGGATGAGTGGGGATCTAAAAAGATAATTTTTTTCCTTGTATTTTCGCTAATGCCTAGTATTTTGCTATCCTTCCTAGAAGTTGGCCATTTTCTCCTTTTGAGCAGCAGCTGTGGTTTTATGGAAAAAGAAAATATCATTTTTCCTTTTTAAGCAGGGAGGGTTTTGCTAGTTGAAGAGATACACCCTCCAAACAGAAAATAAATAAAATCATGACCTTACTTGTGAAAGTGATTTTATTTGCAACACAACTACACTAAAGCTATTATTTTGTAAATTTTGTATTAAAAAATCAATGAACTGAGGAATTACAAAAAGATTAAAACCACTGTAAATATCAGTGGGCATCCAGACAGAAATAGAAAGGTTTGCATTGATTCAATATTCAGAAAGATTTATAGGTTCAACACCTGACTTAGAAAAGTAGAAATTTGATTTTGAGCAACAATGAGCAAGCAAAAATATTCCAATAACAGCAAAAAAAAAATGTTTGCTGAGGTCAACTTTTAAATAAGTAAAAAAAAAAGTTATTCATTGTTTTATTCCAAATAAATCCATGGATCCTTTTGAATATAAATTTTAAATATTTTTTTTAGAAAATTACAACAATTATAGTTGATAAAATTAAGAAATCCAACATTATAAAAGACAATGGCTCCTATGTGGGAGGGTGGTACTACCATTTCTCAGCAAGGTATTAAGAGTTTTTCATTTAAGGTAATTATGCCTAACGTAGAATGGGATTTCAGCAGTTATTTTACCTTACATACAGAGCTGATAGCAGTGAATATGTTCCATTTACTCTTTTATTTTTTTTGCTTTTCAAGTTTTGCTTTGTAGATGGTGATTTATTTTAGATTTAGATTAGTTTAGATACACTATATTTATTTTTAAATTACTTAGATAATTTATATAGTGGAAAATAATGACAAGAGATGCAAATATGAGTATGATTGAGAGCAGAACTTTTTTCATATTTTTTATATTTTGTAAATAACTTCAGTTTAGTGAAAGTCTGCAGTCCATTAATGGTGATACCTTTCTCAAGATATCCTTAAGACCAAGAGCAAAGTGGCATAATACATTTGAATACATCTCATTTTTAAACAAAAAAATTCCTCAAATCTATTTTGATTTTTTTTTTCTTTTTTTATTATCTATTTTAATTAGATAATGCAGTGCCTTACCTGTAAAGACCATGTTTTAAAACTGCAGACTATTAATCTGCTCTGAGACAAAAACTGTCCAAGGGAAACTGCATTTTATCTCACCATAAGGTTCCTTTCCCCCCTGTTACAAAGAAAGATTTGCAGCAAGGAATTAAGCTCCTGAAAGTGAAAGGCTTCATTAGAGCCATTTGAGAATATAAATGCGGTATGTAAGCTTGCTTACTTATGTAAAGGTGGACAGCTTAGCCATTTTTTTAGTGGAAAAGAAAAGCCATTTCTGTGGGGATTGCTTCCCCGAACTGAAATTTGGCATGATCAATACATTTTATTAAGGTTATCTGTTGGAGTATACCATGGGGCCTCGAATGAAGATTATTGACTGATAGCCCTAAGCAAAGATGTTTTTATGCTTATCTGGTGAGCAGAATGTTTGACTTCCTGCACAAAAATCAAGGTGTGAAAGTACAAACCTTTACTTTTCTGGGAAGTTCTCTGGGCATTGTGGAAAATACTACTTTATAAAATAGCATTCAACTTGCTTCCATTCATTAAATATACTCAATACTGCTGATCTAGCTAAATTGGCCAGTTCTTCTTAAGGCATAATGGCCAACAGCTTAATAGCTCTGCAGATTACAGCTATCTATCTATTCACTAATGAACGTGTTTATATGTGTCACAGAGTGAAACCGACTCAGATGCACCACTGAAAGAAAACGAATCCTTAGCTGTATCCACCCAGCTCTAACTCATTGCATGGTGTCCTTATCTGCTGGGAAAAGAAACAGTGCTCAGATAATAGCTGCCATGGAAGCATACCTGAAAGCTCTGGGCTACTTCTACCCTCTGTAAATTTCTTAAAGTATGCATGGGGAAAAAAAAAGAGCACAGATGAACTGTTCACTTTCTTTCTTGGGGATGGGAGGCCAGAAGGTGACAGTAACACAGGAAATTGGCTTTGGATACAGACAAAGTAAAAGAGGTTAACCTGGGACTACATGACCAATGAAGCCATTAGCAACTGGTCCCAACCATGAGAGTCAGAAAGCAATAAATAGTGAAAATGTTAACGCCTTAGTGGTAACACATTCGCGTGTGCTCAGTACCGTGAGGAAGGTTGAATCCCAGGTGGCACTGTTAGGTCACCAGCCAGGACTGGGACACAGCGATGGGTCAAATGGAGTGTCCTGTCCCCCAGTGCTGGTCACAGCCAGACGAGAGAGGAAGGGGACTGAGGTGGTGTTCCTATGTATTTTCAGGGCGAATTCTATTCAACACCATTCTGTTTTAATATTTGTAGGGTCTTCACTATCAAAGTGATTAACTGTAGGGTCTGTGAGAAAATACTGTTCTTTTCATTTGCTGTTTCTTGAGTTGAGAAGATTCATGTATTAAAAGCAGCTTCCTTTTTTTTTTCTTTTTTTTTTTAATTAAGAAACAATATAATCGAATGCATAACAAGAAGGTAGAGAGCGTAACTTGTCTACTTTCAGAACAAGTTATTGGAACCACAGGGACTGATGTTTTTGTGCTTAGTAAAGTGTTAAGACTTCTGGATGGGAGTAATTAAAAAAACTCTGGTGTATCCATGTGGAATTTGTAAGGATGGAGCTTTCTTAGATTATATGTACCTGATGTTCTTGTAAGCCCCGTTCTTGTGTCTAGAGGAATAACCAGAATAGTAGCACGGTGCATGTGTGCCCACGTATGTATGCCGAGCTGCTGTTAGGTTCATTGTTTGTATCTCATGCACTTTATACTTCTTTTCATGTACTTTGGACTTTCTTCTCTCAGGGATATTTAATGATTTTAAGCCCTGGTACTTGACGATGCTCTATGGATCCTTCTTTGTGTGTATGTGTTCTGATAATTTCTTTGTATTTGATATACACTTTTATTGTTGTATTGTCTGCTTGAATGAACCATTTAATGAATAAATCCCTCAATTTAATATTTTCAAAGACTTCTAAAATAAATTAATAACTGAAAAGACAATAGTCTCCCTCTTCTTCTATCCTTATAAAAAATACAAATATTTCCACATTTTATATTTTAAAATTAAAGCAAATATTCAGACAGGTTTCAAAGAGAAGCTATGAATGTTAAATTTAAGCTATTTTATATCATAAAAGCTGACTTGGACTATTTGATAATCTTCCCCTTTTTGAATCTGATGGCAAAAATCACACTGTTTTCATGGGAGTCTGATGAAGTCCCCATGTAAAGTCTGCAATGCAAATACTTCATAAGAGGGACAACTTTGTTAGTTACAAAACTTAAATTTGCCAAAGAGAAAGAGCCCAGAATGATCACCTCCTTACAGCTAGAGGTTTTGAGGGGAGTTGCAGTAGCTGGTTTGTTTCAAACCCACTCTTCACATTCTTCTTTACTGAAATATTTTTTTGGCATCTATTTATCTGATTATTCTGACAGCAGTACCTTTCTTGTGTAAGTTTTCAATTAATCTTATGTACAAAGAGAATAGATACCAGTATATAAAACTCCACTAATCATTTCCAACGTGTAATAATAATGACTAGCTTAAAAAAAATATAAGACAGCACTGAATAGAATTATTTTTTAATACATTCTTAGCAAGTAATTCAGTAGTTGCTGAAAAGAAGGGGGAAAAATGTTTATTCTAAATAAATGCAATAGTCCATACAGAATTAATTGTATTGTGTGAAGTGAGGGTATGTTCAAGAAAAGCCATGTGTCAGGAATATTTCGCTCTTTTTTTTTTTTAATCTATAAAAAATATAATTTCAAAGCAATGTTTTAACTTAGAGGTTATTTTCAAAATAACTGAAACAGAGAGTAAAATTAACTTAAATTTCTATCTGGCTTATAGCGATATCAGCTTTGTTTTAAATTTATTCAACAGAATTACATTTTTCCTATATTTAAGATTTTCTCCTTGATTCGTGGGGATGAATGACTATGTAGTGTTATTGCACAGGTACATAATTTTTAATATATTTGTTCCACATTACCTTCCAAGTACTTCTAAAAAATAAATGTCAAAGTTTCATAACTGATTGTCAGAAATTTGGCTTAAGAAGCTTCATGTCTACACAAATGTACATAGAAATGGACACATACACAAATAGCTGTCTCAGCTGTGAGCAAGCTGATACTTCTACAAAGTACTTGTAGAGATGTGCGGAGCTGTTATCTGGGACCAAACTGCCCTATTGCCTGCAGTGGAAACCTTTCCTTCTCTGTACAGCGCAAGATTGTTTGGAGACATCGTTGTACCTTCCACTAAACTTGCCTTACAAATTAATTAAGGACAACTACATTCTGCATTCTCTGCTGAGCAGATGTTAAGTCTGAATAGCTTTTGAATGCATCCACATGAGCATTAATGAGACATTCTTGATCCTTCATTGCTCTGGGAACACAGCTCTGCTTTTGTGATAATACTGTTCTGCACAATCTTCAATACCTATTTGTGCCATTAAAACATAACATAAACACAACTCGCAATTAGAGGAGAGTATCTAAGTGTGTTCTGTATTACATGGATATGTTATCTATTATAGGTTATACAAAGTAAGGCAATAAAAATACTGTATTACCGAATGGAACAAAATCACTTGGATATAAATTTGAGTAGCTTTGAGTGTTCCCTCTGGGGTATAAAAAAAAAAAAAAAAAAAAAGGAAAAAACAAAGAAGGCAGAAACCTTTTTAAGAAATTATAATACTCTTAAAATGCTATAATTTTCTTCTGAGTAGACTAAGCTTATGTAGAATGGTCTTTCGAGCTACAGAGGTAGAGGACTTCTACACAGGACTCATACAGAAATCTCCACAAGTGAATGCAGTTGAAAAACTTTCATACTGAAAATATAACTTTTCCTTATAATACTGGAACAACCTTTTCTTTAAAGAGAGATCTGTGGGCAACTCTCACAATTGACTTTGAGGCATTTCTCCTTTGGTCTTGGCAAGAAGTCATTCTTTTAAAGCAAAAATAATCTGTAGATAATAATCTTTGACAGGGATTTCTTGTATAAAACCAGCCAATTTTCACAAGCACTTAATAAATTATTTGGCTTTGTCCAGGTTTATCATCATCTTTTTTTTTTTTATTTATCAGAGATGGAGGTGTTAAGGAATTTTACATGAAGTATTTCTCATGTATTTAATACTTAAAACACATGGCTGTAACTTTATTCAAGTGCCTCTCTTTTGAGGTTTCTTTTGTCACTTTCTAGAATGGCTTGTTAAGTGTCGCTTTTTGGTAGACGTGTCATAGGCTACCTAACATTTAGTTCCACATCCTGCACTGTTTTCTATGGAGCCTGTGTATTTATAGCTACTATACTGTACCCTGATAAAGACAGATGGCAATGAAGACAGCTGGGAATTTCTGTCTTCCTTTGTTCAACGGCCTTTTATTCAATGGACCATAACATCAGATATGAAAGAACACCAAAAAATATTGAGTTAATCACAATAGAACCACATTGTTCTAAGTGCAAAAAAGATAATTTGTATCATCTGCTCAATAAATAAATGAAATATATCAATTATCTAACAGTTGAAAACATGTTACAGACAATAATATTCTACCAGAAGGTGAAAATATAATTCTGAAATAGAAAATCTAGAGTTCTCATTCTCATAATGTAAATTCTGAAATATATTGAACATTTTTCTCATACAATTTTTATTATTCGGGCTCCATGTAACCTGCCCTGAAGAAGCTTGAGGGCAAAAATTTTGCCTGAAAGTACCTTTTAAGTATAAGAGCATATTACAATGGCTGATTGAAACTGGAATACTTTCTGAATATAGTATCAGATTTTTAGTAATGAACTGAATAAGAATTACTGTCACAAAGACAAGGGCATATGATGATGATTCCACCTTCCTCAATTCCATTCCCAGATTCCAAGATGCCTAAGAAACTTTACTTAAGATTTTATGCTAACAAAAAGTTTATGTTAGTATAACATTTCAATTAAATTCTATGTCAATTAGTTAAAAAGGCTAATGAAACAATTGACAAAACTATGGTATCTATAAGGTGATGAAGAAAGTCTTTTTCATTTGGGTTATTTTGTCATTGTCTAGAAGAGAGCTAACATCGCTATTACTTTACTGCAATGGAAAAGACAAACTATGAAGGTCACTTGCATGCCACATTTCAGGAACTGTTTTCATCCCACTGCACAGAAAATGTTGCTGGCACAGTAGCTGTGTAATCATTTTAATCTTCTGGCCTCTGATAAAATGTTAGCACTAGGAGGTGCTGAAATCGTTTAGGTTTGAGTACTTCAGCTGTGACAGGAACTTTTGTTTCTTTTGTTTTCTTAAAGGAAGAACATTCAAGGACTATTGAGAACAGCAGGGTTTGGAGTGGGTTGTAGTTATTTTATTCACAGTCTTGTTTGCTTTGGTACTTCTGCACAGCACAATTTTGTCTTGAGCAGATGATCGTGTGGAACACTAGTGGGAAATTTTTATTCAGCCACTACAGGCACTGGACAGAGAATTCACACTTCTGTGAGTTAAGAACTAGATGAAAGACCTGAAAATTTGTTTCAAAGTTGTGGTTTGATCATGCTATACAACTTCTATGAGGAAATGTATAACAGGCTGAGATGCCATATTGGATTGAAGTAGCTAGTACTGAGATATTTTTGAAAAGGACTATTGCAAAGATGTACTAGAGAGTAAAGATGGGAGTTGAGGACAGCATAACCTCTTATGAAAAGACGTTGTGTTATGCTAGAACTGGTATATTTCAGAGCTGTTCAATGGGAACACGTAAATCCACTAAAAATCCATTAAGAGTTATGCTGGCTATGTCTCAGATACAGACACAAGAAGAAGAATCAGAAAGTGAGGAATGCCTGTGAGGACAAGGTGCCAAATAAGATGTGATTGATCAATCAAAAGACCTGTCTGGGAAGGAATCATTATACTTATACTCTGCTAAGAAACCCAAGTAGAATAATGAAGACAAAATCTAGAAACTTAAAAAAAATCCCACAATTAAAATAATTTTTTTTAATGGCTATTTTTGAGGGTTTTGAGACTGAGATTTTGTTTATATTTTTCTCACTGAAAATATTAATAATTTATAACTTTTTTTTTTCAATCAGTAATAAATCTTAGGCTTTTACCTTTTAAATTGGGGGAATAGGGTAACTTCCACTTCCACCTCTTACAATGAGGTCACCATCACCAAAAATCTGATTTATATTGCACAAAATGAGCAAAGAGGAGAGAATAAATTAATATAACGTATTTTTTAAAAAAAGTTTTTCATTAAGTGGTATATATTCCATGACTGGGATTATTTTATATAGACTCATTTCTATTTTATTTCTGAGAATTTTTAATAAAAACAAAGGAATATGTTAATAATGTCAGTATATATTAGAGCAAATTAAAAAAAAAAAAAAAAAAAGACAACAACTTTGCAGCTTAGTGACCAGAGCACTAAAATGATATCTGCTCTCATACTGCTTTATATCAAATGGAAAAAACTCAAACAGCAGAAACAGAAAATACTCCAAAGCCCAGTAGTTCAGAGGCTGCAGTTCAGATCTCTACCTTTATCATTTTTCTGATGTTCATATGGAAAAAAGTTTGTATGTGACTCTCCCATAAATGTGATATAATAGTTCTCACTGGCTACAGAACAAGTTATGAAAGAAGATCTCCCTCAATGGCTCTGTAAGCAGTTACAAAATCCTCTTGTGAAACCGCAAAAAAATCCACTAGTTTATGTATTTATCATTTTTCTAATTAGCACGATTTTCATTTTTTCAGCTGAAATGTTAATTTCTGTTGTTTGTGATCAAAATGGTATTTTCTTGTAAATCCACACTTCACCATAAAACCAGAGTTGTTTAGTCTCAGTACTGCATGTTTTTCAAGACTCCTTTGTCCGGTCCCTGGGTCAAATCACAACAGTGTCTATGGTGTTTGTAACTGAAAAAGCTCCCTTGTTTCACATCTTTTTCAGCATAGGAAAGACAAGAATTCCATTTTATTTTGCGTTTTCTTGGTCTCTTGCCTCTGATTCAGTCCTCTAGCACAAATTCAAATAAATCTTTTATTAGATGGCTATAAAATAGTACTTAAAAAAATGAGCATTTAGAAAACTGATATTTTCCAGATACTGTCTGCTTAATATTTTTACTTGAATGTGAAATGTGCACGTGTTAAGACATAATGAATTCTTCTTTGCCCCCAATGAACATTAAAACAACAGAGACAAAAAATTAGTGTAGCCATCGGCTATTAAATAAATGAAATACAGTTTTATTCTAAGAATGACTAATATAGCAGTCAGGATCAAATTTAGAGGAAAGGTAGAATGACATGCTGATAATACAGGACTATTGTAAACCACACTCTTTCTCTACTCCAATACATTTGCTTTTTAAAAATACCTTAAAGTGAAATCTGCATGCAGAGAGAATAGTTTCTTCAACTTTCAGGTATACAGCTGTTCTAGGCAAAAAATTATCACTGCCCATTTGTACATTTTTGTACTGCCCATTTGTACATTTTTGTACAAGAATCAAATATTGTAAGCAGTATTTTGAAATATTTAAAAAAAATAATGATTTTTTTTATTATTTTATTATCACTGTGTGAGAAAATCTGAAGTGCCTGTACATGAAAATGAAATGTTAAAAATATTTTTTTAAAAAATAACAGAAAGCTACAGACTGTTAAAAAGTATTTGAAAGTTACTGTGATACGGCCTGACTTCAGATTTAAAATGATTCACTGGAGAGTACTCTGAAATACAAACTACCCCATCATCTGCTTGATCATTCATTCATAAGATCATTTCAGTTGGAAGGAAATTCAGATCTCTAGAAGAAAATCCTGCTCAAAGCAGAGTCACGTCTGAGGTCAGACCAGGCTGCCCAAAGCTTCATCCAGTTGGGACTTGAAAACTTCCCTTGAACATTTAGTAGCTAAGGCTACTTAGTGTGCAACACACCTTAAATTCAGGGAAGTACACCTTGTATTTAATAATAGGCATCTTAAAGCTAAGCATACAGCCAAATCTAGCTAGGCCAGATCTTAACAACAAATCAAGACACACAGACAACTTCAGGGAATAATTAATTCAAATGTACCTTAAATATTTTTCTAAAAATAAGATGGATTATCCTTTAGGGATATTTCATTATCTTATATATAAGTAGAAAAACTCATACTAATTAAAAAGGGAGACTAGAAAATAAGTTTAAACTGAGAACGTATTTTTTAGCTGGCTCTAGGTAGGTGACGTGAATCTTACACTTTATCAATTATGAAATATTGTTTTTGAAGGTACTGTGGCCTATAAAGACCATCTGAAAACATCAGTATTTTAACCTCTTTCTTTTTAATACAATGCAAGCTGTGGGTATGAATCATCAAATCATTCAGCATGGAAGCAGCCTAAGGAGGTCTCTAGCTCAACCTCCTGCTGAAGGTAGGTACAACATCAAATTCAGACCAGGATGCACAAGACTTTAGCCAGTCGGGTCCTGAAACCTCCAAGCATAGAGGCTGTACAACTCGTCCTATTCGTTCCCCATGCTGCACGTATTAATGTAGAGGCATTTCAGAGAGGCATCCAAGTGTGCTGATTCCCCAATATAAGCTGGAAAGCTTCCCCCATAAAGCTGTTCTGCAGGCACTTCTGTCTTTGTATGTTTAAGCTTGAACTGTTGATCACTGTGTCCCTTCTGTTCCCATCACCCTGAGCTTTTGGCTTACCTACCCTATCTAAAACTTCCACAGTTGTTTTTGGAGGAAGCTCTTCTTACCAGCTTGTCCAGCCTGTTGGGAAACGTAATGTTGCCCCACTTAGTTAGGTGGCTCCCATGTCCTCTAAGCAGCTGTTGACCCTCCAAGAGAGTCCCATGGTTGTAGAACCTGAAACCCTACTGCAAACGCCAGCTATGCAAACAACTGTTCACCTCTAAGATCTGCTGAATCCTCTTAATGCCCTTTCTCCTCACTGGCAGGATCAAGTCAAACACTATCTGGGTCCCCTTGCCGTTGAACACTGCCCCTCGAGTCCTGTAGACACACTTGGTAATTCCCAGGTCACCCCTGTCCATATCACTGGTGTCTATGTGGAAGGGACTAGTAGACTGGATTATGCCTCGATCACCTCTCACACAAAGTCCTGAATGCAAGCCCCCAGCAAGTAGCAAGTAGCAAACCTCTCTAGATGACAAGTCTGGTCAGCAGATGAGGGCCTCTGTCCCCTGCATAGTCACTCCCCTACCACCGTCACTCACCACTTCCTCTTTGTGGTCCTCGATAGCTCAAACTCAACCACTACAGATGTCCTGTTTGATGGCACTCCCAGCTCCTCATCAGCTATATGGGTGGTGAAGCTATTCTGTAACTGCAAGTCATCAAGTAGGGCAGGGTGAAACAATGATGGAACGATCCTTCCAAACTTCAGCTGTTAATCAAACACACATGTGGTTGTTTTGCAGAGAATAATAGAGGACCCTTTGTAACTGAGAGCAGGGAAAGAGAATGAAAGAGACATTAACAGTTACTCTGGCTTGGATTTTGAGCATGTTTTCTAGGACAGATGTTACAATTAAAACTAAAGTATATAGACAGATCTGTCAGTGCATCAAATAATGGAGGAAAATGCTACCAGCAATTACCTGCCAGCTAGGTGAAAACAATAGTCTGCCTGATACATAGAACTGTATTTCATGTTAATGATCCATTTGCAGATCATGCCACTGCTTGATTTATGGTAAATTAAGAAAAAATTGCTTCAATGCATGTTACCTTGTTGGTTACAGCCAGAATGAGAGAGAAGTGCTGTGCTCTGTGATACCGTAGACGCTATATTCTTTTGGTGGTTATACAACAAAATCATGTCTCTCATACAGCTCTTACAGACAGAGGTCATGGAAAATTCTAAAATACACATGAAAAAGCAGAAGCTTCAGCTATCTAAATACTAGAGGATGATTACATAGCTTCATACTTCCATGAGCGTTGTACCATCCTCTCTCTTTACTTTTAATGAAATGACACACTGAACTGCACTGTGTTAGGTTACTGATACTGTGCTGGTAAAACTGCACCAGGTTTATTGCAGTAGCTCTCCTTATTTTAGCAGGATATTGAGATAGATAAGAAATTCTTACTCTCAAACAACAAGAATAGCTTTTTTAAACTCTCTGAGAAGGCTGAGTAAATTAGGCACTCAACTGGTTATGCTTACCTTCCAATTTTTAGATAGTACTAAGAGGATGTGAACCTGATAACAACTGATCTTATAACTAAAGCAGTGAAGACTCCAATTGCCAGGGGTAGATGTTGTCCCAAATGCAAATAGGGTTTGACTGAACAACTCTCTCCTCTCCTTCTGTGTAGGCAAGGTTATGTATTTGGGTACAGAAAAAAAGCACTCTGTTCTAGCATCATCATCCCAACTTACAAACTTGGGACACAGGTTTTGAGAGGCTTGTACTGTTGTGTCCTTCGGCTTGCCCTGGAAGGCCTGTCATCCAGGACAAGGTCATGGAGATAGAGAGGCTTCAAGGGTGACTGGGGAAAGGCAAAAAGTCCTGTCTTCCTTGCCTACATTGTCTTACATGTAGTTCACTCCAATTTGCTGCATGTGCACCAAATGCGTTACCAATACAGCGTAATATGGCTGAGGAGTCAAAACAGGAGAGTTAAAAACAGGAGTACTTAATTGCTTTTAGAGTCATAAGAAGTTTACACGTGGATTATGGACCCTTTTGGAAACTAAGTCTGAACAATAAATATGGGGTGGGTTTTTTTCATCATCTAGCAGAGAATTATTGGTTTGATTCAGTATGACACTCTTCTGCTACCAGACTTCATGACGCAGTCTCTTTGGACAGCCAGTGTTCTCATTGCTCAGCTGACAAATGTGCATGGTAATTTATTACATGCAGTTTACACAGAAAGATTTATTGGAAAGTGAGGGATATATGTTGAAGTTATTATCCATATATATGAATACTACTCTACACTGCTCTGGTGCATCCCCACCTCAAGTATTGTGTGCAGTTTTGGGGGCCTCAGTATAAGAAGGACATCAAACCGTTGAAGTGTGTCCAGAGGAGGGCGACCAAGGTGGTGAAAGGCTTCAAGGGCAAGACTGAAGAGGAGCAGCTGAGGTCACTTAGTTGGTTCAGCTTGGAGAAGAGAAGGCTGAGGGGTGACCTCATCGCAGTCTACAGCTTCCTCAAGAGGAGCAGCAGAGGGGGAGGCACTGATCTCCTCTCTCTGGTGGCCAGCAATAGGACATGAGCAAACGGAATGAAGCTGCATAAGAGGAAGTTCAGAGTGGACATTAGGAAAAAGTTCCTCACTGAGAGGGTGGTTGGTCACTGGAACAGGCTCCACACGGAAGTGACCACGGCACAAAGCCTGTCAGAGTTCAAGGAGCATCTGGGCAACACTCTTAGTCATATGAAGTAATTCTATGTAGTGCTGCAAGGAGCAGGTAGTTAGACTTGATGATCCTTATGGATCCCTTCCAACTGGAGATATTCTATGATTCTATGAGTCTGTTCTATGAATATTAGGTAGGAATAATAGAGCTTTCTAGGATTCAGGATGCAGAATGACATCTTGGGTTTTGTTTTCCTATGACCTAATACTGTTCTAATATGAGCGTCACATTAGCAAAATGCCACCATTCCTCATGCCAAAGAAGGGGAAGAGGTAAAGGTGCTTATACCCTAACAGGGAATGAACATTCAGCCCAACTGAAAAAATACATCACAGTTATTTTTCTACTTTTTAAGACACCATGCCAACTCTTTTAAACAGATTGCTCACGGAAATCAGAAAAGAAGGGAACTGTAGGGGAGAAAAAAAAGGGGATTAATACTCGCCATCCATGGTGTACATGTGTAATATTGTCCACGTTCAAAAAGTTAGACACTTCCTTAAAATGTCAAACTGTTACACAGTTTCTAGGTGGCAGAGCACTGTGTGTGCAGTGACTCTGTCCACAGGCCCCTGGAATGGACAGCCTGGCCATGAGCGTGCGATGCAACCTCTGTACATGAGCTACTGCAAATGCACTCTACCAAAAGGATAGCACATCTGAAATATCATTTGACTTCCCATTAAGAACACGTTTATAAGGCAGCTGGGGAAGCCAGAAAAATTTACAGACTCAAAAATCTGCCGAAACAAGATTCCCAGACTGAAAATAAGATATGTTTAGGGAAAAGGCAGATAAGTGATTGCCCTCAGTTTGAAGGAATAGAGAGGAAACTTCAGAAACTGAAAAGGCGGAAAAAAAATCTGTGAAAAGAGGAGGCTGTCATTGCCTTGATCACAATGAAAAGAACCACTTGATTTGCCTTATATTTTGGCAGGTTTCTTTCATCTTAGTGGTGGCAACCTTAAAAACAACTTTAAGTACTGCCCAACAAGGCAGTGAAAGTCATACAATATTACATAGCTGGTGAATTCAGCTTTACTACTTGCTTAGATGATGGCAATCCTAAGATTAGTGAATAAATATAGAGGTTATTTTTTTATTAAACAGTCCATTGCAAATCTGTTTCTTTTACCCTCTCAAATCCCTTTTCTATCTGGTGTCAAAAATATAGTGTGAAGAATCTCATACTTCTTTCTGCAACATGGGATTGACTACTGGGTTTGGTGATATTCTTCCAATTCTTAAAGGGGTAACAAAAAGCAAAATCATACATTGACATGTGTTTACCAGTACACTTTTTTAGATGGGATTTTTTTACATAAATATTGTAACCTTTCATAAGTGAAGGTTTCAAAACCACTATAATAGTAAACTTGACAGTGCAGGCTTGTATGTCAGTTACCACTAACTTAATGTAGACCTGTAACTTAGCGGTACTACTAGACTCTGTTGATTTCCATATTTGACATACAATTTCAGATTTCAATATAATGTTAATTTGCAATAACTAGAAAGTTGGGGAGGGTTTTATTTCATATACTTGAAAGCTTTGCACATTTTTATTTAGAAGTAAAGTAACATTCCTACTTTTCTATGTCATTACTGGTTTTTAAGCTGAACTTCTCTTATTTGATCTATTTATGTATCTGTTTTTGCTTTGAACTACACAGCCTCAAGTATGTTGCTAATATGCCATTGAAACATGATTTTTAGGAATGTAGTGTGTTCGTAACTGTTTAGCCTAGTGGTTAGGATCTCAGTTTACCAGCGGGAAGAGGTCAAGCTAAATTATACTCTTTTCTGAATTTTGGACCTCAAAAAGTATTGGAAAGATTTTATGTGACATCTTTTCCTCAGGGGAAGACAAATAGAATGATCTAGTTAGACCTTTACATTTTGGTTTTCTGTATTTATTTTCTAACATGGAACAAGATTTCTCATTTACTAATGCATTAAGACACATATTTATTCGATTTTACCTCTAATTGTATATGGTTTAAATTTATGTCTAAAAATAGAGGATGAAAAAAATCTTCCCCTTTTTCAAGGTATATAAAAAATGTATGTAAAGTTTCCTATCTAAGGTTAATGCCAACTGCATGTATATTTCCTGAGTAAAACTCTTGCCTTCACCTCAATTCATTTCTAAGGGTTTTGATGTAGAGCTTATTGCTACATTCATTTCCTTGGGAGATGCTGGTCAGCAGAACTCTACCATCTGAAACACCAAAAGACCTCATTAAAATGCCCTCCCAGTTATTTTTAAAAAACGATTAATTCTCTTCCAGTGGCAACAATAATAATATTTTGCTACCAAGACTAACCCCATGGCTAGCTGTCACTTGAACATTATCATGATTCTTCTTTGTATTGCATCTCCACTAGGACCATTCAGTTCTCTGTTATAGTGGGTACTATTTTAGGTAGTAAAATAAGAAAAAAGACAGGTTATCTGGGAAAAAGCCACAACTCAGATTGTGTAATGGAGCAGCAGTACACAAGGTGCCGCAGCTGTGCAGTTCAGTATTATTCTTTCAGTTATATCCTAAAATTCACTGGTAGTATCTGAATTAACGCAGCCACATATGAAACACACATACAGAGAATCAGCTTTTGTGGAATACCAAAGAGAATTGTGGTTCTAAACTTCCTAGGTGCTACAAATCAAAACAGAAAAAAACGAAGTAAACTAAAGAAAATCAGACTGAATCAGACCAAACCAAACCATGTTTTATGTCAGTCAGCTTATGTTCACTCCAAAACTGAATTCTCTGACACCACAAAACCCAGTAAGCTTCATTAATATTATTTACAGTGCTGAAGAAGTTGTTACCTGACGCAGTCCCCAATGGCCAATGCCCAATGGCAGTACTACCAGCCACTTTCACTGTTGCCTTTCATTCATTTCTGCATCTCTCATGCATGGTTTATTTCTGTACCTCAGTCCTTCATTATCTACTTGGTCTGTCAGCTAGTGCTCCATCACACTATTCAGTCAAATCAAGAACATTTCCTCTGATGACACAGCACTACAAATTCTCTGTTTCTTAAAACGATATTCTTTAGAAGTCTGCATTCACTATTTTGGGGGGTTTTTTTGTTGTTGTTGATTAAGCAAAACAGGGCTATATCATTTAATTGAAAGTAGTTGTTCAGAACTGGTATAATACCATTAAGACAAATGTTGAGCTGTACTTGACAAAAAAATAGAGAGAGAATTTTGTCCACCAGATTAAAAAAGAACCTGCAATATATATGTTCAATACCTTATAAGTATTAAAAGATCTAATTCTGCTAACAAGCAGTTTTACATTAGAAGATGTACTTACTATGGAAGGTGTGATGATACAACTATGAACAATGTCTACTCACCTTGTTAAGTATTGGATTATTTCTGTATTAATGATTTACATACGTTCACTTCTACAGGAATAAAATCTAAAAAACTGCTTTGGAATCACTAAAACTTTGGAGAACCCCTGATGCTTCTAATGAAACATTTGAGATTATATAAAAAATATATTTTGTATAAAAAAAATGTGGTCAGCTTTGCTCTCAGTGGCAATATTCTGCTATACTGGATATGGGTTTAAGGACATATTATGGCTCAACATGTGGAACCAGATCAGATTAGGGAACTCAGATGATCTATGCAATAGCAAAATATCTACAAATATGTAAATAAAAAATGGCAGTAAGGAAAAATTATTCCAAACACAATTGTTAAGTAGTTCTTTGTCTCTAACCTGTGTTATACGTATATGTATCAGCTTCTCTGAAAGGAAATTGATCCACACTTTAGCAAACTGAAGTTTTCATTGGGAACTGAAAATTACCGCTTGTATTCTTAATGGTTGCTAATTGTTGAAATGTTAAAGTATTGTACAACTAACTGAAAATTAACAATTTTATGAGATTCAATAGGTCGTAAATATCATAAATCATTTTAGTAATCGTTATCACTTCCTCTTTTGTTAAATACTTACACATCAACAGTAAATGAAAGTATTAAGTAGCAAATAGTTGAAGAATTCTTTGTATTTATATTTTCTTTCACCAAATGGTCAGTATTTTAAGGCATTTACATCAGCAGTAACACTCCCATTAAGAATATCTTACTTTTTGAAGAATGATAATAAAAGGACTGTTGGAGAGGAACAACCTGTTTGCTGAAAATTTAGGGCACTTATGACTATCAGATTTTTTTTACTATTAAAATTTTTTTTACAGTTTTTAATAACAGAATGGAAATGGTGATTCACCATGTGTAGAAAATGCTGCTGAATGAAACACTAAATCTAAAAAAGCATAGAAAATACAGAATTATCTGATGGATATCCCATGGGTGGCCAGTACTTGGCAATTACAGGCTTTCTGAGCCAAAGATTATATTTAGACTGTTGTGTTTCGCAGATAATGAATTGTTCTTCCGTCTATTTATATTTTCAGTTTCTAGACCATGCTGTGGCAATGAGCTCCTCCATTTCATTTCTGTTGTGATTTGCCCTGGTGCCTATATTAAACCCATCAAAATAAAACACGAATTCTCATTTTATGTAAGGCTATTCAAGGACAAAGAAAACTTTGCTATGCAGTTCAGGAGGAGCAGAATCAGAAAAAAATTCTGTAAGATGACTACTTTTTGATCTACTGGAAAACAAACTTTATAAGTGATCACAGAATCATAGGGGTTGGAAGGGACTTCTGGAGATCATCTAGTCCAATCCCCCTGCCACAGCAGGGTCACCTAGAGCAGGTTGCACAGGGTGGCGTCCAGGCAGGTTTGGAATGTCTCCAGAGTCGGAGACTCCACCACCTCTCTGGACAGCCTGTTCCAGTGCTCTGCCACCCTCAAAGGAAAAAAGTTCCTCCTCATGTTTAGATGGAACTTCCTATGTTCAAGTTTGTTACCATTGCCTCTTGTCCTATCACTGGGCATCACTGCAAAAAGACCGGTCCCATCCTCTGGGCACCCTCCCTTTAAGTATTTATAAGCATTGGTGAGATCAGTGATTATTGAGTGATTATAGATAAAAATATTGGTAAAGAGTTGACATGCTAGATTTTATTTTTCATCAGCTATCAACTGAAACTACAGAAAGGAGGAAAGAGTTGTGGGTTTGGGCCTTTTAAGTTCAAAAAGTAATTAGAATGAAAAGAAATTACAATGTAAAAACACCCTGGTACCTGAAAAGAAAAACATAGAACTAATAAATTCATGTCATATAGACCTTGAACATCCATTCTAGTCCTTTAAAGAAACATAACTGATAAATTAAGGTTTTAGGATTATTCACATCTATATCATTCACATTTAAAGGTGTTTTATATATCTTGTCATAAAAAGTGTTCCCTATAGAAGTATGTATTAACACGCACATTCAAAGGACTGTGATTTTTCTCATCATTTAACCAGGATAAGTTAAATCTTTCTTTAAAATTGGCAGCATAAACATTTTTATAAACATAATTCAGTGAATGTTTTCTTTAAGAAGTTGGGTTTTTTTCTATCTGAAATCTTTTCGATAATAAAAATATATATATACAACATTGAAACGTAATTGTTATAGGGTATCATAGTTCACCTGAACTGGAATTTCACTTTTGGTGGGAACTGCTACTGAGTAGCATAGATACCATGTAAGGATAAGAAGACTTTGTAGGGGAGAATAAGAAGGAAAGCAGAGTTTCATTCTTGGAAATGTCATATTGTTCATGTTTTTGTTTCGATGAGATGATGCTGAGCAGTTTAATTAACTCTATCATGAAGAGAGAAGGAGAATTACATTTTTATATGTTTGTAAGGTTCTAATTAGTTCTTTGAATGTCAACAATTAAAAAATGCTAATTTACATTTCCACATGCTGGTGTATTGCATTTTAGTGGAAAGATCCTTAGGGAGAGCAAAATGATATTTTGATGAACATTTAAAGAAAAGGTATGAGTTGTTGTAGGTACACCTCTAGATCTAATAATGTTTCTCCTCACTTGAATCATTCTAAAGGTATCTTGCACAGCGCTACACAAAGTAAATTAACCTTTGCAAAAGCAATGGAGAGATATAGGGACAGGTGGACAACACCTGCGGTAGGGAGGGAGAAAAATATTAATTACTCAATGAGGATATGTACCTTCTAAAATTAGTGTATTGCTGTCAACCTGGACCTTCTGTACTCAACCTTCTTTTAAAGGTTATTATTTACCTTTTCTCAGTTTTCTCTAAAGTAATGTTAGTTCCAAATACTGTAAGTGGTATTGTGCGAGAAATCAAATAGGCTGGTGGCTATATGAGCACAAATATCCACTGGACTTCCTGTGTGCCTTCAGCTTTAGGACCCAAATCCTGAACTATAAAACAAAGAAGGAAGCAAGTGGTATATCTGTACATATTAATTGTATGGGTTGTTTCACCTTTTCATAGAGTTTACTGAATTCCTCTGTTAACTGATGTTGGCGTTTTTGTTAAAGGCCTGATGTTAGATGAGAGAAATTACTGTATCTGATTTAATTTCTTGATACTTCAGAGACTGAAATAGGCTCAAAATGATGGAAGTGGAATACATTTTTGAATGTTCTTTAATGTAACACCTTTCCTTTGTTCATGTACGCCAGGAAGCCAAAACAACGTACACTAGTAGGGGGTGGGAGAAATGGAACATAAGCAATCCTACTATTCACTGCTACCTGTTTATAAAAACTTATTTGTGAAAAATATATTTTTCTTCTGGATAAAGGTTTGATTCAAAGCACATTACAACCATTAGAGGTCACTGACTGCATACATTATGTTTTAGATCCAGCTATAGAGAAAAAATAAATCATATATAGGAAGTTTTAAGTCCAAATACTATCTATATTTCAATTTTGCTGCAGATATTTAATAGAGATAAAAGCAAGAGCAAGTCTACTGAGTACTTTACAATGTTTATCTTCTAGATTTTTCTCATACCACAATGTCTTATTGTTCTCATTTGAATTTATGTTTATAATGATGAATATTCTCTGTTTGGCCAGCATCACAATAACATAAGTATTTATGAAATAAGACACAACCCTACCAGTGAAGATGTTTGGTGCAGTGTAGGATCACTACTCTATTAAATTGGCCCATCTAAAGTGACCTTTTATTTGGCAGGCAATGCCTTCCAACCAAATTAAGAAAAAGAGAAACCAGAAAAAGCACAGTTTCTGGAGTACAATAATCTGACTTGGGAACAATAATAATAAAACTAGAGATGACAAGCTGCTTCATGCAGTACATTTGAGCTTACTCCATTGCACAGAATATTTGTGCTGGTAGCTCTGCTATGGTTACTTGGAGTGAGAAACAATTTATTATATTGTCTCAAGAGGAGTTGGAGACATGCTCATGCCTGCAGGGCTATGATCTTATCGGCATCACGGAGACATGGTGTCTCCGGATGTGGAGACTCTTATGACTGGGGTGTTGGAATGGAAGGGTACAGGCTCTTTAGGAAGGGCAGGCAGGGCAGATGAGGAGGGGATGTCACCCTCTATGTAAATGACCAGCTGGAGTGCATGGAGCTCTGCCTGGTGATGGATGAGGAGCCAGCCCAGAGCTTATGGGTCAGGTTTAAAGGGAGGGTAGGGACAGGTGACATTATAGTGGAGGTCTGCTACAGGTCACCTGACCAGAAAGACCAAGCAGACAAGGCCCACTATAGACAGATAGAAGCATCCTCATGTTCACAAGCCCTGGTCCTCATGGAGGACTTCAACTACCCTGTTATCTGTTGGAAGGACAACACAATAGGGCATAAGGAATCCTGGAGGTTCCTGGAAAGTCATGATAACTTCCTTCTCCAAGTGATGGTGGAGCCAACGAGAAGAGATGCTATGCTGGACCTTGCTCTCAACAACAAGGAGAGGTTAGTGGGGAATGTGAAGCTCAAGGGCAACCTTGGCTGCAGTGACCATGAAATGGTGGAGTTCAAGATCCTTAGGGCAGCAAGGAGTGTGCACAACAAGCTCACTACCTAACCAACCACATCCTGAGCTGCAAGTGCACATTGTCAGCTCATGTAGAGCTTCTCATCGGCCTACACACCCAAGTCCTACTTCTCAGGTCTGCTGTCAATCCATTCTCAGCCCAGCCTGTATTTGTGCTTGCGACTCCCCCAACCCACGTGCAGGACTTTGCACTTGGCCTGGTTGAACTTCATAAGGTTAGCACAGGCCTACCTCTCAAGCCTATCCATGTCCCTCTGGACGGTATCACTTCCCTCCAGTGTGTTGACTGCACCACACAGTTTGGTGTCATTGGTAAACTTGCTGATGGTGCACTCAATCTCCCTGCCCATGTTGCCAACAAAGATGTTAAACGGCACTGGTCCCAGTACCAATCCCTGAGGAATGCCACTCAACTCTGGTCGCCACTTGGACATCATGCTATTGACTGTAAGTCTTTGTGCAAACCATCCAGCCAGTTCCTTATCCATTGAGTGGTCCATCTGTCAAATCCTTGTCTCTCCAATTTAGAGACAAGGATGTTGTGCAGAAGAGTGTCAAATGCTTTGCACAAGTCCAGGTAGATGATGTCAGTTGTGCTTCCATTACCCGCCAATACTCTAATGTCATTGTAGAAGGCCACCAAATTTGTCAGACATGATTGGCTTTTAGTGAAGCCATATTGGCTGTCACCGATCACCTCCTTATTTTCCATGTGCCTTAGCAGATGGAGGAGGATCTTGCTCCATGATCTTGCTAGGCACAGAGGTGAGACTGACTAGCCCATAGGTCTCTGGGTCTTCCTTTCATCCCTTTTTGAAAATGAGGTTTCTGTTTCCCCTTTTCCAGTCAGTGGGAACTTCACTGGGCTGCCATGATGTATCAAATATAATGGATAGTGGCTTAGAAATTTCATCCACTAGTTCCTTCAGGATTCGTGGATGCATCTCATCAGGTCCCATGGATCTGTACACCTTCAGGTTCCTTAGATGGCGCTGAACCTGATCTTCACCTACAGTGGGCAGTTCTTCACTCTCCCACTCCCTGCCTTTGCCTTCTGTGATTTGGGCAGTGTGACTAGAGCACTTGCCAGTGAAGACTAGGACAAAAAAGTCATAGAGTACCTCAGCCTTTTGCATATCCCTGTTAACCAGGTCTTCTGTTTCTTTCCAGACAGTGCTCACATTTTCCCCAGTCTTCCTTTTGTCACTGACATACCTGTAGAAGCTTTTCTTGTTGCCCTTGATGTCCCTGGCCAGATTGAATACTGTCAGGGCTTTAGCTTTCCTAAACTGATCCTTGGCTGCTTGGACAATTTCTCTGTATTTCTCCCAGACTACCTGTCTATTGCTTCCACCTTCTGTAGGCTTCCTTTTTGTGTTTGAATTTGTCCAGGAGCTCCTTGTCATCCATGCCTTCTTCCTGGTGTTTTTGCCCAACTTCCTATTTGTTGGGATGCATTGCTCCTGAGCTTGGCGGAGCTTTGGTGCGTAGGTTGATGAGAAGCCCTACGTGAGCCAGCAATGTACACTTGCAGCCCAGAAAACCAACCACATCCTGGGCTGCATCAAAAGAAGCGTGGCCAGCAGGTCAGGGGAGGTGATTCTGCCCCTCTACTCTGCTCTTGTGAGATCCCATGTGGAGTACCATGTCCAGCTCTGGGGTCCCCAACATAAGAAGAACATGGACCTGTTGGAGTGAGTCCAGAGGAGGGCCACGAAGACGATCAGTGGGCTGGGGCACCTCTGCTATGAGGACGGGCTGAGAGAGTAGGGCTTGTTCAGCCTGGAGAAGAGAAGGCTCCGGGGAGACCTTACAACAGCCTTCCAGTATTTACATGAGACCCACAAGAAAAGATGGGGAGGGACTCTTGGTCAGGGAGTGTAGTGATAGGACAAGGGACAGTGGTTTTAAACTGAAAGAGGCTACATTTAGATTAGATATTAGGAAGAAATTCTTTACTGTGAGAGTGGTGAGACACTGGAACAAGTTGCCCAGAGAAGTTGTGGGTGTCCCATCCCTGGAACTGTTCAAGGCTAGGTTTGATGGGGTCTTTGAGCAACCTGGTCTAGTGGTAGGTGTCCCAGCCCATGGCAGTGAGGTTGGAACTAGATGATCTTTAAGGTCCCTTCCAACCCAAATCATTCCATGATTCTATGATTCTATGATTATTGCTTAATCCTTTCCAACTGACCAAAAATAGCAATATGGTCCTAAAACTACATCTCACATCTACTTTATTATCTCTGTAACACCATGCAGGGATAAATCATCAGGTATTTTAATTCATTTCAGCTCCACTTAAGATAATGAGTGAAACTGATGTGACAAGATTGTTAGCTTGATGTTAAAATCATTTAACTTTCCACAGCAGTAGGCATGTAGCTTGCTTGTCATTTCACCTTTGGAGACCCTTGCATCATAAAGGTGTGATGCTATACTGGTTTTGAATTTTTTAATTTTAATTTTAATTTTTCCTTTCTGGAGAAATTTGTTTTCTTGACCAGATTTCAGCATTTAAATCAAGTTTTCTGCATGTTATATTAATGAACAAGCAATGAATTAAATCAGTAGTTATTACAGAATATTATCACCAGCGTGAAAATATCAGTTATTTTATTCAGTGAATCTGACCTTTTTCTTCAAAAATTGTAATATATACCAGTATTACTCTCAATCCTATATCTTTTTTATATATTACAGGAACAGATATGATTTGTAAATCAAGCACAAAGTGTCATTATGATAATACGTCTATATTGCATCAGCAACACAGTGGGAATTATTAATTTTGTGATATATAGGACTGGACTGTAAAATTTTTTTTCTTGTGCTTTTTTTCACTGTCTGACAAATAATCTAGAAAAAAGGAGTCAAATTATTTGACTATTTGACTATTAAGTCAAAATAATAATAAAGATAAATTATAATAACAAAGATAATAATAAAGATAAATAATGAAAAAATAATAATCTAGGGAAAAAATTTTACAGGCTACTTGGGATAGAATATGCACACTGTCAGTTTTTTCCCATCAATACTGCCAGCAGTCACCTTGTAGGGCTGTTCAGAACATTGCATCACTGAGACTTAGCTGTGCAGAATATTTGCAGACATTCCCTTTTCATTTCAGAAACAGAGCTGATATGAGTGAACATAGTAAAAAAGACATCTTTTGCTAGTCCGTCATCACGAGTAATAAATGGATTAACCATTAGATGCGATAACAGTCAAGAAAGTAATTGTTTCTATTTTGCAGTTTTTATTCTTCCTGTGAAAAGCAAAACTGGTTTAGTCCATGGAACAGTGTCAGTAGGTCAGCTCTTTCTTGATTAATGAAACTTCATAATTTACATTAATGAATAGGAAATTCTTTCCTGTGCCAAATGCATCAAAGAGTTTCAAGTTTACCAGCTTATGACTGCTACAGTGCCAAGAACATTCAGTACAAAAATATACACAATAGCATGACTGTGCATTGTCTCTCCTTGGCATATTCATTAGTATCTCATCCTGCACAATGTCGTAGTAATAACATATTTTAATCAGCTCTAACCAAAGTAGCTGTTGCCTAGGAATAAAAGTACAAAATTGGCTATTCACAAGAAAGGGCTTTGTGAGATGCAGGCAACGGCTAGTGACTTGGGACTTTGCTGATATCCTTGATATGATTTGAAGACATCCAACTATGGTACATTCTGACTTTGAAGACAATCTGAGGAAGCAAACACAGGATTAATTTTTGACTGAATAGCAACTCTTTACTAATGTGTAGTTTTAGGCATTTCTGAAAAACATCTTGATATCAAAGGCAACAAATATTGACAACAACAGACATAGTTACCTGTGATACCAGCTTGAGCTAGGTAACAACTTGATCTTGAGTCAACTCTATTTTTAAAGGTGCTTTATGAGATTTATTGAATGTTATTTTTCTATTTTTAAAGATATCTATTGGCAAGTTCAGGAATCTCATTATTACAGAACATTTACATTAAAAAAATGTAAGTTTTTTTAAAATAGTCTTTTTCAGAGTTATTATTATTATTATTATTATTGTTATTATTATTATTGTGGAAGGAGACAGTCAATTTGAGCAAACTGCTTCTATAAATTACTCAGATTTGCACATTTTTTGATCACAAAGTTGCTATCATTTCTAACTAATACCCTTGATTAACTCTGGGAATATCTCTACAGAAGTATTTGGTGTTGAAAATGACATAAGGCTCTACTCCAGCTTCCAAAAACAGATTTCTGTATTTTTACAAAACAGTTTATGGTAGATATTTGAGGCAAGTTTCCTAACATGTTTCCTAATACATTCTCAAATATTCCTACCAAAAAGAGGAGAATAAGTGGATTTACCTTCAGCAAAAAAAACCCATTTTTGAATAAACCCCACAACTTTTTCTCTATAATAGTATTGTCAAAACTAGGTAACTTTTTTCTGGAATTTGAAAGTCCTTCACTGACACGTGAAAGATTTCAAAGCCATTCTAACCCAGCTTGATTGCACTTTAAGTGACAAAACTTATGCCATCTCCACTGTTAATTAACAGTCCACTTTGAATTCATCTATTTTGCTCAACCGAGATAAAGGAAACCTAACTCGCTGAATGCCTGAAGGTTTGTTGAGAGAGATACATGCCCTGCTCTGACACGAGCACCATGATATGCCTGATCTCTTGGACACTGAAGCCATTCAGCTGCCAGTTGCTGACAAATCACGCAGACTTCACTTGACAACAATAATGATACTAAGTTGTCCATCATCTTTTAAATAAAGCAATTACAGCTGCTCTGAACTCATTATTTGCTTCCACCCAGCTTCAAATATTTAATATTTCCATCCTCGTGTCACTGTCTTCTGGCAGATTTTTCCTCAGCAAAAGGCACAAATTAACTGTGTTGTGTTAAATGTTCATGTTGTTCAGTATATCTTGTATGTAGGCTGTATTGAATGTGGTGTTATTTGTCACAGGGTGTCACAAAGGGCATAGATAGCTTATGAGACAAAACAAACTAGATCTATTAGTACTAAATCCTTGACAGAACATTAAGTACGACCATTTCATCAACTAAGAATGCTGATATAGTTAAGAAATTAGCATTTAATATTTCAAAAATGTTTTGTGGTAATCGAGACATACACCTAAATAAAATACAACTGAGGACAATTTCTGTCATTAAGAAGGTTCATAATAAATTTGTGGGAACTGAAAAAAGATTAAATATTTAAAAAAAGTAGTCATATTGGATATCTTTTTTCCATCATGAAAACAAAAGTAAGTTTGAGCTTGTAAGGTCCACAGGATAGATTTGACTGCAAGACAGCACATAAAAAGTTCAGCTGGTTTAAATTGCTAGTCTGGGTACTGGAAGCAGCATTTCTGTACGATACAGTCTGAGCTGGGCCAATAATAGGCAGATGGCAAACGAGCAGAGTGAATCAGGCAAGGAACCCTGCTCTGTGCTCTGAGCTTCTCAAGGGCTTCTTGCTCCTGGTCCAGATAGACTCAGCTCAGAGGTGGTCAACGTCCAAACAAATTGCAGGAAATACAACAGGTATGGTTTTCCTAGTTACTGTTCACAGATCAGCCCCAATGTAATCACTGGCTGCCCAGGACTCCGGGATATAGAATGACAAACCAGTAACTGTTCACAGTCTGTGACAAAAAGCCCCAATTTTGTAATACTGTGAGGGCTCCCCTCTCTTTGTATCTGGGCTATACGGTTTCTTTCTGAGACTACCAGCGCTTGTACAAAATTAAGGATAATAGAGAATGAGGACCAGAAAATATCCTTCTGCTGCATTTGTTTATTTGGCATGTGTTGATTTGGCTCCCTGATATCTGTGTAGATTAAAAATTAGAGACTATAGAGAATTTGAGGAAAAAAGGTTTTGTGTAAGTTATTGTTGATATTCAGTAACTAAACTATCCTTTTGGTCTGATTTGAATACAACACAACTGTAGATTTAGTCATGCTGAATAAGAACAGCAACTTCATTGACAGTATGAACATCTGAATCACTCCCTTATGCTCACAGGCACTGTTGCAAGTGAGCTGGCATTAGCAAACACAATACTGGTACAAATGCAATAACTCAAATTCTGATTATATTTATGAAAGCTTTATTGTATCAATTAACAAAGCTGTACTAAGCAAACAAAATCCACCATCTCACAACTTACTATGGAAAGATTATAATAGTACATTTCTCTCCTCACATGGTAAAAAAATATTTTTGTTTCCCCTTAGAGCAGAAAATATTCAGTTAAGTTGGAAATGTTTTCACTTCTCCCTGCTGCCCTCACAATCTATGAATATAGCACAACAATAATCTATAGACTCCCTTTAAAGTATACACTTCAGACAACTTTTACTTCATTTCACTTGGGAATATTATTAAAACACAATGCTGATGCAGTGTGGATTTAGCTAGATGCTTGATTTATTTTCAAGATAAGATAACTAGTGCCGAGTGTACATCCACACATATGAAATGAAAAGGGATTTATTGAAAGATACAAGTGATATCTTGTAGGCTGGTTAAAGCCCAGCAACTCAGAAATGAGGTGAAAATTCTATCCTTATCGGATCTCATTATGTCTAGTTATTGCATTTCTTACAGTATCTGAGAAGACTCTTCTCTGAGAGCCCCAGTGGAACTCTGTAACAAACCAAGATACAATGTTTTGAACTGAAAATATGCTTGAATGCTGTGTTCCTTCATAAGTGTATATTTGAACCATAAACTTAAGTTTACTTTATTTTAGGTTGAGCGGTATTCTCAGGTATAAGCCTGTGGGACCAGATAGGATGGATACAAAGGTGCCAAGAGACAGCTGATATTGTGATAATGCCTTCTAGCACCCTTAAGAGGTTGTGGAGACCAGGAGAGGTCCCCAATAACAAAACAAAGAAAAGCTTGCACCTGTCTTCAAAAAAGGGCAAGAAGGATGAGTAAGGATACAACAGATACAACAGAGTGGTTAGCCTAATTTGAGTCCCTAGAAAATTCCAGTCCAGGCCACTGCAGTCACATGAATAAGAGGTAGGTTACTGGGACCAGCCAGCATGGATTTATCAAGAGTAAGATCACAGAGCTATAATAAAATGACTAGTTCCATGAATGAGCAGAGAGCAATTGAAATTCTTTACCTTGACTTTAGTAAGGCATTTGACACTGTCTCCCACAGCATTCTTGTATCCAGACAAGGCGTCTAGATTGATGAAGTACCAGGAGGGTAAAAATCTGTCTGGATTTAGTAATTACTGTTTTGTACTGTAGCTGAAAAACTTTTAACAAAGGGATTTCCTCAGAGGTCTATCCTGGTGCCTGTTCTGTTTAATATCTCTAAAGAGTGATCTGGAAGAGGAGATTAAATGCAACCTCATTGTTGTGGTTTAAGCCAGACTGGCCACTGAGGCAAATGGCAGATACTCTCCCACACCTCTCTCTTCAAGGAGAGGAGGGAGAGAGAAAGAGACTTATGAGTTTAGAAGGAACTAAACTACTTTAATGAAATATTAATAATAAAATAAAAAGAAAATAATGATATATATACAAAACCAGTATTGAACTCCCAGGATGATGATCACATCACCAGCAGGCACTGGGAAAGTCCCAGACTGGACTCAGCAATGGACAGGAACTGGATTCCAGATCTGGATTCAGGAATGCAGGGATCAGGATCAAACACAGACAAAGTCTTCCTTGGATGCCAGCCATTGAAGAGGGCTGACCCTTTTATCCCTTTTATCAGGTTTTTTATCAGCTTTTATACTGAACGTGAGGTAGATGGGATGGAATACCCTGTTGGTCAGTTTTGGGTGAAAAAAAAAAAGCTAAAAAGTAAAATTTTAGCTAAAAAGTAAAATTACTGAACAGAAAATTAGTTCTGTTTTACCTCAAACCAGGACACTCATCAAATCTGAAGATTACACCAAACATGAGGGAATGACAGCAGGTGACATGTTCAGGGGCTGGTCTGCCATTCAGAAGAACCTGGACAAGCTGGAGGATCAGGTAGGAAATTCAATAGGGGCATACACACAGTCCTACATCTATGAAGGAATAACAGTACAGGACAGCTACGCGCTGGCTGGGGAGCAGCTCTGCTGAAAATATCCTAGTGGTCTTTGAAGGCAGTAGGTTAAGCATAAGTCAGCAGTGTGTCCTGTCAATGGCAAAGGCAAACAGCATGCTCACTGTGTCAATGAGGAACACATCCAGGAGATCAAGGGAAGTGACTAGCCCGTTTTGACTTGGCACTGACTAGAGCACATTTGGAACATGTCATTCAGGCTTGGGCTTCTCAGTGCTAAAATGTTGTTCATAAATGGGATTAAGCTCAGTTAGGGGCCACCAGAATGGTCAGGGTTGGAGCACTTGCCCTGTGGGGAGAGGCTGAGGGAGCTGGGCTGGTATATCCTAGAGAATGGATGGCCTCAGGGAAACATATAGCTCCTGCAAGTGCCTCTGAGGAACCAAGAAGGACAGAGCCAGGCTCTTTACCGAGGTGCATTGTGAGTGTGAAGTAGTGCTTATGAAGTGGAAAAGGCAGATTCCACAACTGAGTTGTGGAAAAATCTCTTTTTACCATGAGAACAGCCAATGTGTTGGTCAGGCTGCATAGAGACGTTGCACAGTCTCCATGCTTGGAGGTTTTCAGGACCTGATTAGTTAAAGTCTTGTGCATCCTGGTCTGAATTTGATGTTGTACCTACTTTCAGCAGGAGGTTGGGCTAGAGACCTCTTTAGGCTGCTTCCAAGCTGAATGATTTGATGATTCATGTCCTCAGCTTGCATCATATTAAAAAAGAAAGAGGTGTAAATACTGATGTTTTCAGACAGTCTTTATAGGCCACAGTACCTTCAAAAGCAATAACTCATAATTGATAGTGTAAGATTCACCTCACCTAAATAGATCCAGCTAAAAATTAGGTTCTCAGTTTATTTTCTGGTCTCCCTTTCTAGTCAGTAAAAGGAATGAAGTATCTCTAAAGGATAATCCATCCCACTTTTCAATAAATATTTAAATTAAGTGGGGATGGATTATTCCCTGAATGGTCCTGTATGTCTCCATTTCCTGTAAAGAGAACCGGTGTAGCTAGCTTCATCTGTATGCTTCACTTAAAGATATCTATTATTAAATGTAGGAATTACTACCTTAAATTTAACATGTTTTGTACACTAAATAGTCTTTACCAAAATACATGTAAGTTCTTTCCTTAGTACATTTGAATAACACAACTTATCAATGAAGCACAATAAAAACAGCAGGAGTTATTTTACTTATCTATTTGCAGAGTAAATTCTTTAGGAAAAAGAATAGAAGTTAAAAGAAATTCAGCATTAATTTACTGGAGCTGTAATTGAATACTTAAGTTTTCATAATAAACAATTGTGTTGAGACATGTATTTTCCAAGTTCTGAACATGTATTCCTTCTGTGGTTTAGGAGGAATCTTCTGCAAGTCTTCCTGTTTCCGTGTCACATGTTTCAGTGCCACAGATTTAAATCCGTAGTGGCTGGTAAGTACCTTGATGCTAGGAACAAATTTGATCTTCTGTCATAGTTATTACCCTTCATCTCCACATTCCTCAGCACTTGTAACCTAGCATCTATACTTACCTGACCTGTGGTCTCTGGTGCAATGACACAAATTAGGTCGTTTGATGGAGCTTGAACCAGAGAACTGCACTGACGGGTCTGATCCTCAGAGTAACACAACAGTTTCCTTGTCCTGGAATACAAAGAGTAAATGGCATTGATCACAGAATCACACAGAATCACAGGGGTTGGAAGGGACCTCTGGAGGTCATCTAGTCCAACCCCCCTGCCACAGCAGGGACACCTAGAGCAGGTTGCAGAGGGCAGCGTCCAGGCGGGTTTGGAATGTCTCCACAGTTGGAGACTCCACTACCAGACTGGGCAGCCTGTTCCAGTGCTCTGCCACCCTCAAAGGAAAGAAATTCCTTCTCATGTTTAGATGGAACTTCCTACATTCAAGTTTGTGCCTGTTACCGCTTGTCCTGTCATTGGGTACCACTGAAAAAAAAAAAAAATTGATTGTACCTTTGCAGCACAGTGATCAAAAGCAGTGCCAAGACTGAGGTTTCAACTTCCATATCCAAAGAATATCAGCACAGTTGTGCAAACAAATAATTTTATTTTACTTGCAACTGGAAAAATGGCATTAAAAATTAGAATCCTGTTTTTTCTAGGAGCAAGTTCAGTCTCACTCCAGTATCTGCTAGCTGTAGATCAGGATATCTTCAGGGGGATTATGCTATGGGGTATAATAAATGTTGGTAGGTGTGGGGTCTCAGGGTACTCAAAAGGTTATTTTATACTGAGATTTCCTGGACTCATGACCAGGAATATCCAGATAGCTACAAACACCACGGGTGCTAAACACAGATTCTTCTTTGCCTGAAATAGTAAGCATTATTAAACAATGCTTGTTTTGTAACACTTTTTTGCAGCCTTCCACTGTCCTCGTGAAATAAAGAGGTAAAATATTATCATAAATATATACATATCTCAACAGTCTACAAATATTTTCTCTAAAAGAAGACGATTTCGTTGAGTGAATAGAACTATTCCTGAGTAAAGCCTGTAGCATAAGGATTATGCTAAATATTGCTTATCAGTGTATAAAGATATCAGTATGAAAGAAGCAATATTCAATTTGGAATTATTTAATTTAAAAAGGTGAGGTATAAACTAGATTAAACTAAGTACACTCAGACATATCTTGATATAGTAATATTCAAGATTTCTCAAAGCTGACTTATCATAGAATCATAAAATGGCTTAGGTTGGAACGGACCTTCTAGGGATCATCTAGTTCCAACCCCACTGCCATGGGCAAGGATACCTCCCACTAGACCACATTGCTCGAAGACCCATCCAACCTGGCCTTGAACACTTCCAGTGATGGGACATCCACAAATTCTCTGAGCAAACTGTTCCAGTTCCAGTGCCTCATCACCTTCACAGTAAAGAATTTCGTCCTAATATCTAATCTAAATCTACCCTGTTCTAGTTTGAAGCCATTGCCCCTCGTCCTATCACTACATGCCCTTGCAAAGAGTCCCTCCCCATCTTTCTTGCAGGCCCCTTTCAGGTACTGGAAGGCTGCTCTAAGGTCTCCCCGGAGCCTTCTCTTCTCCAGGCTGAACAATCGCAACTCTCTCAGCCTGTCCTCATAGCAGAGGTGCTCCATCCCTCTGATCATCTTTGTGGCCCTCCTCTGGACCCACTCCAACAGGTCCATGTCCTTCTTATGTTGAGGGCTCCAGAGCTGGACACAGTATTCCAGGTGGGGTCTCACAAGAGACGAGTAGAGGGGCAGAATCTCCTCCCTTGACCTGCTAGCCACACTTCTTTTGATGCAGCCCAGGATGTGGTTGGCTTTCTAGGTTGTGAATGCACGTTGCTGGCTCATGTAGAGCTTCTCATCCACCAACACCCCCAAGTCCTTATCCTCAGGGCTGCTCTTGATCCATTCTCTGCCCAGCCTGGATTTGTACATGCAATTGCCCCGACCCATGTGCAGAACCTTGTACTTGGCCTGATTGAACTTCATGAATTTGGCATAGGCCCATCTCTCAAGTCTGTCCAGGTCCCTCTGGATGGCATCACTTCCCTTCAGTGTGTCAACTGCTCCACACAGCTTGGTGTCATCAGCAAACTTGCTGAAGGTGCACTCAATCCATGTCACCCACAAAGATGTTAAATAGTCCCAGTACTAATCCCTAAGGAACACCACTCATCCCTGGTCGCCACTTGGACATCAAGCCATTGACCGTAACTCTGAGTGCGACTGATCATAACCCTATCTTAACAGTTAGAAAATTTAGAAAAGCAAAAAGATAAAAGCTAATGGTAACATTTTTACCATATACTCAACAACTGAGGTGAAAACCTTATCATAACATGTCCAATGAAGTGCCTTTTTAATTCATGAGTTAGTGAAGTGAGGTAGAAGAACAAGTGTAAAAACATGACAGTGCTCTCTTGCTCTCAGATCTGGAGCTGTTGAGTCACCTGTACTACTTAAAGGCCCTTGGTTACATTTACTACTCACTAACTTTACCTTGAGTAGCTTTCCCACATGCTGGAGCAGCAACTACGGTTTGCTCTAAGTCAGGCTGAACAGGTACACATGGGAGAATGGTTTCCACACCTTTACACGCTGGGGTGAGAGGGAAGCACAAGTTAGCTTTAAACAAAGGAAGCAAAGAAAACACTGTGTGTAAACATGCTAATAAAACTGCATTTATTATTAAGTGGTTGTGGAACCTGATAGAAGTCTGGTGCTAAACAAAAACATAACAATCAGCATGATTATTACCAATGTGTTACACTTTTTGTTGACTTCTGATTGTTCATGAAGATACATATTTAAGGTAAAAATAATTGCTAAGCAATGAACTAACAGATCACCCTGAGCCTGCAAAAGCTGTCAGTTTTTTTTTTTTTCTCCTATAAATTACTTGACCAGTGAAGTTCTTCCCAGATAATGTGCTAGGTGCAGACCTTTCCCTTTCTACGGCTCAACCAGCTGAACTATCTTCTGTAAGGCAGTCATGTCAACATGGTGTTGCATTTAAGTTAATTACTTTAGTTTCTAAAAGTATCAAGAAATACTGAGTAACTCTAAAAATATGATTTCTAGCACTGAACTTCTGAGAATATAAAATCTGTACAAACTGCTACCCCAGCTAAGCAAGGAACCAAGACCATCCATTAAAAGAATTTTTTCTTTCACACACACACACACACACACAAAAATTTGGAAAGCAGTTGTAATAGCCTCTACAATCAAAGTTCTTATGAGAGAACAGCATAGAACAATACATACAAACAAGCAGACATATGCAATCCAGTGTCCCCCTTGTTTACCCGAAATTTTGATCAGAACATAGGAAAATCTAGTACTAGATCCAAATAGGAGAAAAGGGTATGTCTACAGTACCTATTGCAGGCATATTGTATATTGACAATGTATATTGACACTGTACTCACAGCTAACCAGATGTTATCTCTGAAACAGAAATTCTGCAGATGTAGTTAGCACAGGGCTGGGCTTGAACTGTTCAGTCTTCCTGAGAGGCAGTGTACATTAGCCAAAGCCTAGCTCCCTGCTTGTGCTTTTGGGCTCAAACTCATTCATCTGACTGGATTGTAATGTGGGCTGAATGAATGCATGGTGGTCTGTGAAACCTAGAGTAAGCAAGCCCACCAGTGGCTCATGGCTTGATATTGGAAACTCTCAACTTCTGGCTCCCACAGGAGGCACCAGAACCCAGAAGTAAATCCCTGCAATGTCTGAAAAAGTATTTCTAAGGATAAATAAGGATTAAGGACAGGTTTATCTCAAATCGTACTGTTTTCTGGACTTCACACTGAGACAAGCTACATTCTAGAAGCAACAGATGCCTCAAATTTTCTCTCTAACCATTACTCATATTATTTAACACATACACTGATATTGTTAATACAACAATACTTAAGAAAAACTGTATGATCTAAGACATGAATAACAAGATGAGATTATTTAAAAAATAATAATAATTGTATTTGGAGAAATAAGATCTGTCAAAAATCTGTTACATTAACTTTGTGTAGGATTCTTGAGTTACACAAACTTTCTTGCAACAGCTAATTCCTTATTACATTAAGAAATGTTAATACATAAATTAGTAAGGCAATAAGAAAAAACCATATTCATTAACAACTAACAATTATTTTCTAGGTGGAGAATCAAGATTCATAATGAATATAATTTTACCAAATGGCTGACTTATTCTAACAAATGTCAAATTCATGTTTTATTAAGGTAGTGTATGATTATGCATGCAAGCTATCTTTACTTCACAAGTGGACAATTTAATTTATGAAGGTTAGTTTGTGAAGCACTGAACATAAAAGAATTCCATAAGTTAAACTCCCATGTTAATTTACATTAACTTATAGATTTTAATTTATTTTAACACAGAATACTGTGTCCATTTTTTAAAATAAATTACCTATATGTGATTTGGCTGCACTGGGGTCAGGCGGGATGGATGCCATAGGAAAAGATGCATTTTGGGATTTTCTTATTCTTGTAGGATTTAACTTTCAAGATTTAAGTTGCACCTTATGCAGGCAGTTGTAACTACTGTTCCATTTCACAAAAAAAGGGTAAATAGATTTTGCTGTCAGATTTTTGCATATGCGCTAATTTTATTTGCTATTCCAAACCGGATATCCTTAAAATAAATATGTTTGCTTAAAAAACATAAAAAAAAAATGCATATATATTTCGAAGACCACTTTGAATAGCTATGAACCCCTAATTTTTATTTATTGCATCTTGTCAGCCATATGCACCATGTTACCCAATTACTATTGATTGGTGGATATAGTGTGTAGTTTAAAGTGTTTATTTGGGTTTTAACCATTTTTAAGAGGATTAAAGTGCAAAATAACCAAAGACATAGAAAATACAAATGCATCATCTAGTATTCTCCCACCTAAGATTCATTTCAACTGCAAGACACTCCATCCATCCAAATGCCACTTCACCTGCTCCTCACAAGACGGTGTGTCTACACTGGTTCCAATTGGAGGCAGACTTTAAAAGCAACTTTCCCCAGAAAACACATTTTACGCATGAAGCTAGGAATTTATTGTTAGCCTAATTAAAAATTTAATCTGATCAAAATCTAGCAAACAGCTATCCTTAGCCTTGTTAGAATGATATCAGTAGTCCAAATATAGAAAAGCCTCATTGGTAATAATACGCTTATAAACTGGTATACATCAGACCATACTGAGAACTACCTTATTTTCTGGAGTTGTGCTTGCACTTCCAATGTCTCTCTACTCAATGGCACCAGACTTCTTTAAGCAAAAAGATAGTGGGGTGTCAAAGTGAGTTAGCACCCCAGGCTTCTTATGCTCAGGGCTATTTTTCAAATGTTCGCTGAGCTGCTTACCCCACCTGGATGCTGCACCACAGCCTCCTCCAGCTCTGGGAGACACTACGGGCAGCTGCCTGTCCCACAGTTACTGTCTGATTTGTTCAGCTTCATCCATCTGCTGCTGTCACAGAGGTTTGGCTCAGGTCAAGCAATGGTCCTGCGGCCGTCGAATGATTGTTAGAGCAAGCAGCCCCCAGCTCAGGCCCAGGCAAGCCTTTCCAAACACTGAGCACTGCCCAGTTAGACACCTGTTGCCATTTAATTATAATGTGACAGAAATCCTATTCATGGAATCACGGAATCATGGAATTTTTAGAGTTGGAAGGGACCTCTAGAGATCATCTAGTCCAACTCCCCTGCTAATGCAGGAGTGCCTACAGCGCATTACTCAGAACTGTATCCAGGAGGGTCTTGAAAATCTCCAGAGAAGGGCACTCCACAACCTCCCTGGGCAGCCTGTGCCAGTGCTCTGTCACCCTCACTGTAAAGAAGTTCTTTCTTGTGTTTGAATGGAACTTCCTGTGTTCCAGCTTGTGCCCATTGCCCCTCATCCTGTCACTGGGAACCACTGAAAAGAGTCTGGCTCCATCCTCCTTCAACCCACCCTTTAGATACTTGTAAGCAAGAATAAGGTCTCCCCTCAGCCTTCTCTTCTCCAGGCTCAAGAGTCCCAGCTCTCTCAGCCTTTCCTCATAAGGGCTACATTTGACTTCGAAAACACACATAGAAACAGTAAGCACATTCTCTCCAGACTGTGTGATGTATAAGTGTGTGTGTAAAAGTACATATACCTGCTTTTGCCAACTTTCTTCATGATAAAACTTTGAGTAAAGGATAAAAAAATTCCATGGTTTAGGTCAGCAGTGAAGAAATACCAGGGTATCACAGTACAGTGCATCTTTAAGGAATAGGAAATCAATAAATTCATGCAATCTCACTGATGTCTAATCTGTTTTTGAGGAATAAATCTGCCAGTCACCAAAAGAGTATTATCACTTCCAAAGATCTAAGAAAATCTTTAGCTGTGATCTAATTTTTTTTTAGCTCTGACTCTCTTTTTCAGTCTTTGTATCGTATCCTTCAGCATTAGCCTGAGGTAAATGACGAGCACTTTTCAAGATGTGTACTTTAGTTGTTTTAGAGTCATGGCAGCAGGAGACACAGTATACAGCCAAAGAGTCCTGCTCTAGTACATACACACTGAATCTTTGCAGGGCAGTAAGCATTTGGTGATAGATAAAAATACAATAAATTTTACAGAAAAGAAGGTCAATTCCAGATAAAACACAAGCTTTTACATAGCTCAAAAGAGCTGGAATTCTCCCTACAGAGTTTATCTTACTGTATTTTACCGGCACAAATGGGAAAAACTTTACAGAATTTATTTAGAAATGAAGAGAGTCAGATCATTTCTTCAGCTGTAAAATCACCAGGCATGAGAAAGTTTGTTGAATTATATTGAAGATTTATACAGTTTACAGAACTAGTTCTATTTGGCAAACCTTGAATTATCTCCCACATTAGCCTAGTATATTTTGAGTGCTTTGTCCATTTTATTTTTGAATAACCTAATCACACATTGGTGAAATATATAGAAAGAACTGTTCCATTTTTGTACAAGAGATCTCAAATATAGCAATATAAAATATGTACTTTATTGCCACGTCATTATTATTTTCTCTTTCTCCTCCTCTCTACCCACTTCTCACAATTTTTTGTACATATTTATGCTTTGGAATGTCAATTCAGTCACAGATACTTTGTTTTTATAACACATAATGTTTTGGAAGACAGGACTTTGTTCAAAAGTATTCAGGAAGATATATCAATCTTAATCTATGATTGTGTTACTATAGAAAATAACAGAAGACCCTTACACACCATGTTCCTTCCATGTTTTTTCCATGGTGGGAACTAAGTTCTTAGTTAATTGTTATTCAGCTCTCAATTACTGCTCTCAATTACCTCCAAGTATTGTTTCCTGAACTGTGGACTAATTGTGCCAGAAACAGTGATGCACCAAGACTGGCTCCATGCAGAGACAATTCGGATCCAGCATGGCTTTATAATTAAGAGAGACAAATAACTAGTATACGAGGCTTGATTTTACCTGGAAATGAGACAGCTTCCTTTAACACCATCTAGAATTTAAAGTTCCATGCCAGGTGAAATCAAGCTGACTTTGCTAAACTTGCTCTGGTGTCCACATCACTTTTCTTAATTGTAAATTTTTCCTGGTTTTCTGCACTGTGCATCCTCAGTTTATTCCAGTCAGATTCAGTGGTGTTTCTTATCTCCAGCTTAAACTGGCTTTCATGTGGCAAGGCTGCACCCTGCAGAGGTGGTTGGCTCTGGCTGTTCCCATAGCTCCATGTTCTAGTAGGCATTATTAATTTTAAAATATTGTTATGAAAATATTCAGGACCAGATCAGACTCAGCAGTGCTCCTAAACTAACAGTGCCTTCCCACGACACTTTGGGAAGCTGGCTTAAAAACACTCAAGTGTTCTCCTGTAGAGCCATCCAAATTTCAGCAAAAGAACAACTGAGTTAATAAATCAAATTTGAAATTGTTCTGAGTTACAAAGCAGGGGCAGGGCAGGGGAGGCTCATTCAGCATATACCCAGAATGTGTGTCACTGATTTCTCTTCCACAGAGAAACTAAGGCACAGCACTGTGTAATTCCGGTATGACTCAACAGACAAACAATCCTGGGAAAATCTCTGTTGTAATAATTTAGTGAAAATGAGAAAATGTTTTTTATAGTTATATCTGTCATGAGCATCTTTAATATACCAACTATTTGAAATTTCATAACAAAACCAGTAAAATTGAAAAGGACCAAAGAGAAATTAAATCAATATGGTATCACAGATAACTATATGTTGTTTGTGCAAGCATATATGAATGTATTCCAAACTAACAGTAACTTAGGGAATTTTTTCTAAAACTAGATAAGGGAAGTAGATTATTAAAAATTCTACTTTCTGCAGTGTATGCCTGGTCACTACCTCCCACAACAAGAATAAGAATTCTACTGTTCAATGAGATTTCCTGTTGTAGGAGGCTTGTACTACTGCAATCTTTTCAATTTACCTACAAAGCAAATTTCCTCAAATTTCAGAGTCCCTGAAATTCATATGGAGTAATTGTTGCAAACTATTCCAATAAATTACCTGTAATATAGAGTACAGTTGACAGCACAAAAAAAGCTCATGTTTAGCCAAAATGCCCATGAAAAGATGAAAAGGGACAGGTAATAAATGAAAATTTCATCTTAAAGGCACAGATATTAGTCTAATGTCTAAAGGCATATGAATTCTGAGCATTCATAAACACACCAGATCTCAAAATAATGATGCTAAACAGCTAAGATCATAGTTTTATATATGGAAAACCTGTAAGGCATGTCCAGGATACCCATCAGAAAAAACATTACTAACCATAGTATTGGAAGAATAGTCGGCATTATCTGCCCTTGATAGTACAAGGGTAATCATATTTTACAGGTACTTAGGATAGTAAATGGATAGTAAAAACACTGCCAGATTTTCAAAGGATCTTAGGGTTATTCTTTATAGAACAGATTTTTGAAAAGATGAATTCCCATTTAGACACCCCACAGAAAAATGTAGAAAACAAAATACAAGAAAACAAAAATAAAATACAGAAAGTTCTTTTAGTATTAGTCATAAAGCAGCTGTTCTTAGGAGAGCTGCTAGTCATGTTTTAAACAGATGTTTAAAAAAATCACTACATTTTGGCAGTGAAACAATTTATATCTCCAGAAGATCAGTTCCAAATTTTATATGATATGTTGAGTTTGGATGAAACATCAATCAACACAGACTTCAAGACTGACACACACGTACAGAGCCTAACAGATGAAACAGTGTGTACAGAGTAACTAAGGTATTAATTTAGATGGTGTAAAGACAGATGAAAATATCTCCTAGCTGCAGTTAGACATATGCTTAAATACTAACCTGAATGAGGTACCTCTAGTGCCTGCCCAAGTTTCCACAAGACATAAAGCAAGTTTAAACCTTTATACCTGAGATACAATTCAATTCAGTCATCACAAGAATATCCATCAAAACATCTACAGTTCTGAGAGCGAGCCATTCAAAATTAGGCCCGTTCATGATGTGAATTCTTTCTGAAACAGGAATTCAACTGATAGCACTGCCTCTCTAGCATGTAAGAGAACAACCAGGAATTATCTTTTGATGAAATGCACTCCAGTCAAAGCCAACCTGGCCTGGTGAGACAAACTATTCTGAAGTGGAAAAAGTTCAATAGCTTAATCCCAGGTCTCTCACCGTAATTATTTTAAATCTCAGCCTTTTCAAATGGAACTTTTATAGCAATAATCTATTTTAAAATATAGCCTTTTAGGTAAGAGGCATGACTTCATGAGTTAGTTTAACTCCCCTGAAGAAGAAAATTCAAATGAAAAAGTATATTCTTCTAAAATACATCAGCAGGGCTGTAACAGTTTCTGTGTGTTTTCCAGACTGCAAGATGAGACTCAGTACAAATACATTCTTATACAGGTAGTGTTGTCTTTGCATCTAGTTCTGGACTGCTTTTATCTTATATTACTAGCACTATTATTGTTACTACACTACAGCACAATTCCTCGCCTTTCCTACTTTCATATTCCTTTTGATTACCAGAGTTCTTAGATGGTGATTAGTGAGAGCTGGAGACCAGGGATGTGGTAAAGTCTTTCATGCAGCAGATAAATTAGGAAACGCCAAATGACAGAACCTAGGTAGGAGAGATCTGAAGTTATGTCCAGAGCTTTACAAATTAAAAATTTACTTTGATGATATTTTCAACAAAACTGTACTATGTCCATGGTGGACATTCTGGACATCTCCCCCTAGAGTTAAAGGTGGTATTCCAGGTGGGAGATAAAGTCTCAATCCTCAGGCTAAAGTCACAAGAATTGCCTGTTTCAAAGGAACTTTCCCTGATTACTCATTTATTTTGGTGTGATTTAATGGCTAAGCCCATATGGCAAAAAAATACTGACAGAAGAATTCAATCCAATAACAGGATAGTTTTCCACCCAATTCTAGGGATTATTGCTACCAGTTTAAACACATCTTTAACAGAGGAAAACTGAGTGTTATAAACATATGGTCAAAAGGAGCTTCACCTGCAAAGCCAATATTCTCTTTCTTCAACTATTTTTGGCCAAACATTAATGAAACTCCCATAATACACAGGCAAAGAAACGTCACTGGCACAATTATCAGCTTGGCAGATATGTAGCTGGAACTGCAATTATACAAGTGGGGCTGCACTTAGAGATGAAAATGGACAGCCAAAATTAAGATTCCTGCTATTAAAAAACAAAGGCATACATTTTTAATTTTTACCCCTTTCTTAAACATTTACATGACAAGATTTCCAAGAAAATGTTAAGACACTATATATGTTGCACGTTTGTGGGACGCCACCTGGAGTTCTGTGTCCAGTTCTGGGACCTCCAACATAAGAAGGACATGGACCTGTTGGAGCAAGTCCAGAGGAGGGCCACATAGATGATCAGAGGGCTGGAGCACCTCTCCTATGAAGACAGGCTGAGAGACTTGGGGTTGTTCAGCCTGGAGAAGAGAAGGCTCCAGTGAGACCTTGTAACAGCCTTCCAGTACTTAAAGGGAGCCTACAGGAAATATAGGGAGGGACTCTTGACCAGGGAGTGTAGCAATAGGTTGAGGGGTAATGGTTTTAAACTTAAGAAGGGTAGATTTAAATTAGATATTAGGAAGAAATTCTTTACTGTGAGGGTGGTGAGGCACTGGAACAGGTTGCCCAGAGAAGTTGTGGAGGTCCCATCCTTGGAGGTGTTCAAGGCCAGGTCGGATGAGGCTTTGAGCAATTTAGTCTAGCGGAAGGTGTCCTTGCCCATGGCAGGGGGATTGGAACTAGATGGTTACTGACCAACAAAGAGGGACTGGTGGAGGACATTAAGGTTGGGGACAGCCTCGGCTGTAGTGATCATGAGAAGATTGAGTTCAGTAGGCATAAAATGACAAGTAGGGTTGCAACCTTGGACTTCAGGAGGGCTAACTTTGATCTCTTCAAGAAACTGCTTGGAGAAATCCCATGGGTTAGGGCTCTAGAGGGTAGGGGGGCTCAAGAGAGCTGGTTGATATTCAAGCTTCACTTCCTCCAAGCTCAGGACCGGTGCCTCCCTAAGAGCAAGAAATCAGACAAGGGAAGCAGGAGACCTGCATGGCTGAGCAGGGAACTTCTGAAAAAGCTCAAGTGGAAGAAGGAAGGTTACAGTAAGTGGAAGAAGGGACTGACCACTTGGGAAGATTACAAGAATGCTGCCAGAGTATGCAGGGACGAAACAAAGAAAGCCAAGGCCTCCTTGAAATTAAGTCTGGCAGGGGATGTCAAGGTCAACAGGAACGGTTTCTTCAAGTACATCAGAGGCAAAAGGAAAACTAGAGAAAATGTGGGCCCACTGTTGAATGAGACAGGGGCCATGGTGACAGATGATGCAGAGAAGGCTGAGTTACTGAATGCCTGCTTTGCTTCCCGGCAGCTTGGGGGAGGGCTGCTGACATGGCAGGGGTGGAGCCAGCACCACCCACTGGAGTTCTAAACGTGCTGTAAACACACTAACAGTCACTCGCTGAGGAGACCAGCTCCAGTGCAGGTAAGTTCGCACTGGGGAAGGGGATCAAGGTGAAAAGGGCCGGCAAGGAGCTCTTTTTTGGGGCTCTTGAAGCCCAGAGAAGCAACTAGCTTGTGACAGCACCAGTAGCTTGGAGGAAGGCTGCTGAAGTGGCAGGGACGGAGCCGGCACCACCTGCAGCAGTTCTAAACATGCCCTTCTGGAGCGCGGCGACTGGTTGCCACACACCGAGGACCTCAGGCAGCACTCAGCGAGTAAGTTCAACTGGTGGTAACTGGTCCCCCTCCTGGCTCGAGAGGCAAACTCGACTCAATCTGTGGTCATTGCCCTCCCAGAAGAGGACCTAGCCATGGTTACCACTCGTCTGAAATCCCTTGCGAGAAAGAATGTGGCAACCCAGACGGAGCTTCTAGAAAAACGTGCAGCTGTGCAGGTCTCTGGCTGCAGGGAGTGCCTGAGCCTGTCACTCGCACTGGAGGACAGCAGAGACAACACCTGTGTGCGGTGTGACCAGGTGAACGACCTGCTCAGCCTGGTGGCAGAGCTGAGGGAGGAAGTGGACAGGCTTAGAAGTATCAGAGAGTGTGAGAGGGAGATAGATTGGTGGAGCTACACCTTGAGGCCAAGGCAGCAGACAGAGGGCCCACAAGAAGTAAAGGATCCCCTCCCCTCTTGCCACCAGGCAGGAGGAGGGGAACTAAGAGACGGGGGGATTGGAAACAGGTCCCTGCTCAGGGAGGCAGGCGAGTCCCCTCCCGGCCTCCCTCACCTTCCCAGTTGCCCTTACGTAACAGGTATGGGGCTCTGGAACTTGAGGGCCAGGCAAATGAGGAGATGGGTGA